>VZTH01007840.1:0-138038 GCA_013397815.1 Aleadryas rufinucha | reverse complement strand
AGTAAAGAACTGTTACTCCTATTCCTCATACATTTGCCTGAAAGCCCCTTAATTTCAAAATTATAGTAATCGAAAGGGAAGGGGGTTGCATTTTCCATTCCAAGGGAGGTTCCTGCCTTCCTTACAGACACCTGTCTTTTAAAACCAAGACAATCCTGTACTGAGGAAAGTAGTAAATTAATCTTACTGTTGTCTTTAAAAGGCAAATTTTCCTCCAGTTCTGTCATCAAACTGCCAAGAGATCGAGCATAAAGGCAATGATAGACCAGAAATACCTTCAGGTCCTTTACATGAAGTATATTGTATTGTTCTGCTCCAGGGTACCCATATAGTGTCTGAACAAAGATTTTATTTACAGGCACAATTTGCTCTGGGCAGTGAAACTCACTTGTTCCTAATTTGACATTTTCTGCAGACCTTACCATTCTCCACATAAAACCAAAACCTTCCATAAATCTGTCTCAAAGAGTAATGCTTTTTCTGGTTTCATTTGTTTTGGTTTGGGTTTTTTTGTTTGTTTGTTTTGTTTTTGTTTTCACAATTACAGGATTCTGGGTTTATTATCTCATCTAGAAGACAATGATTCTTTGAGCATATATATCTACCTGGCAAATATTTATTTTACCCTGTCCCATCTCTTGCTTTAGCTTTAGAAGTTGCTGTGAACTTCTGTGGGGAGAAGAGAGGCAGCTATCATGCCCAAATAATGAGGAAACTTTCCCTATGAGACAGGTTTAATTTAAAAGCTGTTGGGTTATTGGGATAAGCTACATCAAACAAAATAAATTATTATGTCAAAATAATAAAAAGTAATAATAGAAGTATTCTGGTTCCACAGGTACTTCTGCATGAGGTCTTCACTTTGGATGCTTGGACATCATGTGACTAAATGCGTGGACAATTCCTAAAGACAAAATCCCCATTTCTACATGCAGGTAATATTTCTATTACTTTTTGAAACAAATTTCCAAAGCCTGTTCAGGTAGAATAACTTTATGAAAGGAAGAAGTTTCAGCATGTTTCTGCCATTTGTTTTCTCACATCAACCACAAACATTTGGAGCTGCCAGACTTGTATGCTCTTATCTGATCATCTGTTCTTAGGTCTTAACCAGCTGCTTCTTGCTGAGCACCAGCAAGAACAACAAGGAGTTCAGTCTGGTCACAGGAGTATCCTTCCCTCACGTCTACAGTGTTCAGTACTGACAAATTGCTGTGACAAGCAAGACTTGCAGGGTCTTGTAGAAAGGCTTGGAAAACCTTTTGATCTGTACACTTGCTGAGAAGCTTTTCCAATTAAAAGATTTTTATTACTTTCTTAAATCTTCCAGGTAAGGAGTCTACTTGTAATTTGAGAATGTTTCACCAGACTGAGCCTGAACATTGTAGCAGTCCAGGAGCCCGCAGTATTTGAAATGTAGGGAATGCAAAGACATAAAAAATGGTGGTAATTCTGTAACATTGAAGCAAATCCTTTCCATCCTTCGTCATTTTTTATGCCTAGGATGAGTGGTACAGTAATAGTGGGCTTCTGTTTCTCTTTGCCTTTGGGAAAACTAGTCATCTGTGGTGATTCTCTATTCTGGCAATAAATGACTAACCTGTTGTTTTTTACATTATTCTTCTGATGTTTGTTGGTTTTGGGTTCCTCTGCTGTGGTTTTGGGGGTATTTTTGTGTGTGTGTGTTTGGTTTTGATTTTTTTTTTTCCTCTGGATTCTTCATTTGTCTCTCTGAATTTTAAGGTATTTCTTTTTTGACTACCAGTGTCAGATAATTTTTCTATCTAAGGCTTATTTATATCTTTATTGGAATCAATCAATCAGTCATAAAAACCCAGATCCAAACCTAATCTGTGATCCTCTTGCTCAGATCACAGAATAAGCTAAACAACATATATGGTCTTGATCTGTGCTATTACATCAAGGACATGGAAATGTCCTTGGTTATCTTTCGCTGACCTTAATTTACCCAGTCCAAATTTCTGCAGATATTTACATGGAAGGTCCTATGGTAACACACATCATCTGGCGACACAAAACACACCAAGTACATAAGCTGGCTGCATATATGCTGCTAAGAACAGCCATAGTCCCCGATGGTTTGCAGCCAGACACGTGCATAGAGAAGTGGCCATAGACTTTGGGGTATCCTAGAACTAAAATACTGTCAGTTTTCAGTGCTCCCCTACCCATCATACCAGCTGACAACACTGCCTGTCAAACCTGTCTTCTGCATCTCAGACCAATCTTGCACGTAGGGACAGATTTTGCCTTGGAGTGTGGAAAATGCTCATTTGCATTTCAGCTAAAAATCAGGACTTTTGGGAATAAACAGATAGATCTTGTTGCAGTTGTTGAGTGTAGAGACAGAGGAATGGGAGGCAGTAATGGAGTTTTTTTATCATTTTCTCTTTACAAAGTGCTCTTGCAAGACTGATGCAAATGCTAAGCCTTGTGCTAATATTTGGAATACAAGAAGGAGGAATTAATAATCACATTATGGGAGAGATTAGAAGACCGAAGATGAACCATGAAATGAGTAAGTTTTATCTGTTCAGTTTACCCAGGCAAAAGTTAAGGGTGATTTGATCATGTTCTGTTTGGAAAGTCAATACATCCTATCTGGCCTTTTAGTCATACAGAAAAAAGTGTATTGGGATTCACTGACAGGTAAAAGTAGCCAGACAGCTGAAAAAAGGCATATGTTTTTAAAAGTGCAGATAATTCAGTCTCTTTCCCCCTCAGGTTCCCCAAAAACTGTTAAAAAAAAAAAAAAAAAAAAAAAAAAAAAAAAAAAAAGGCTCAACTGTATAGTCTTAACTGAAATTAGAAGTGCAGGAGAAGGGACTCCACTCAAAGGCTTCAGGTTTTAATTCTTAGCAAGAAACTGGGAATTCCTAATTGCTGGCAGCATCTCAGAGGAAACATTTACTTTGTTACTAAATTACATGCATCTAGGGCACTAAAATTATCTACGACTATAATTCTTTTTTTTTTTAACAGCTTCAAAAATATAGCTATCATGAAACAACTCTGTTAATATCCATTTATTTTTCTATTAATAGTTAACATTTGTGACTCACAAAGGTATAGTCAACATACTGATACTCATTTATGTAATAAACTCTTCATCAAAACCAGTACTTTATGCACTTAATTGTGCTGGAATTTTGTTCAAGTTTATGTCTTTTTTTGAAAAGGGCAATAAGATAAATAGGCTGGCAGCTTTCCACACAAATGGTGTTCTCTTTTCTTTTTATTTAAATCATATATTTTACTTCCTTTCCCTCTTCTTGCATTTCCAAAGTGCAGGGCTAGTAGCTGCTGTAATTCAAACAGCCCTAATTTGATCCTAAATGTATCATACTTATTCTATGCAGTACTCTGGGGCTCCAGATAAGTTACACTTGCTGGACCAAATGTTACAACTATCTTTTCTGACTAGTGCTGCTGAGAACTGCATTTATTAAGCCACTCTTACAGTCTGAAAAAATGTCTTTCATTCCTTTTACAAATACATCTGTAATAACATTTCTACAGTTTGAACTGTCACGCCTTTTTTATTTCCTGCCTTTCACTAATTCAAAGAGCAGTTCCATGTAGAAAGGCAGCTATTCTGGAGCTGCCCAGAACAGAACTAAAATCTTGTGTAGTTTGCATGGGTTCTTGAAAAAAACAAACCAACATGATCTGCTCACATCTTTTGTCCAGCACTCATGGATGCCTTGTGCTATCAAACCAGGTGGAGCACCCATGGTGGCTATTGAACAGGTTTGCTTGTGTTCCCGTGACTTCGGTGGAAGCTCGAAGGAATGTCTCAATTCCAGATATCTCTGTCTGCTGCTTTCCTAAGTTATGCTCACACCACGTGTTCTGATGTGAAGAAATTCACCTTGCTGGGTTTGCTCAGCCTGTAAGTTTGACTCACAGTTTTCTCCTTACTTAGAATATGTATTGAGATTCAGATGACTGTCACTGAGGACTCTTAAGCTCCCATGCTCAAAGCTAACCTGAGAAGGCTAATGAGGGAGTTCAACATTTCCCTAAATATACCTCTGGGGACCCTCAAGACAGAGATGCGGTCCAGTTTGATCATGATGGGCTTTTCACAGCCTGTGAAACAAAAACATGTGGTTTCACTCATGTCTCATTCAGAACTTCAACAGAAGGTGGCTGAGGTGTATCTTGGCTGCATCATCCCTGTTGCAGCAGCAACAGAAGCACTGAAAATGCCGAATGTGGGGACACAACCAACAAACAAGAGGAAGCCTTAAGTGAAGCCATCAATACAGGAAAGGCAAGAAGCACCTCTACTCTTCTGGAGAACCCTCACAGTGGTGAAGTCCTCTATTTCAAAAGGGCAGCTGGGAGCAGCTTCAATTGCAGTAGGCACAGTGTATTCATGTGTCGTGTTTTAGGCTGCGGGGAAAAAGAGCTGCAAGTACACTTTCTGTGGATATTACACTGGAAAATTTTTGCATCTCTAGTCATAGACTAGCAGTTCAGACTAAAAAGTATCCATGGACTTGCTAAGTCTCCCTTCATGAATTTACTTACTTCTCCTAGCCATGTCTTTTCCATACCTCCTACTGCCCTTAGGTTATTGCTTGAGCTCCCATGTATCTCCTGTGTGAGGTCCAGAATCACTCCAGGACTGATTTTAATCCCTTACCTTCTGAGCCTCTTCCTTCAGACCCTTTTGCTCTATTCTAATCCACGTCCTGTAGAAATACAGGCACATGTGATATAACACATTAAAGAAGGAAAGAGGGAAGACAAAAAAACCCATAGATTTACTTCTTCCCTTGTTTCCCCTTCCAGTAGCATGCACAGAAGCTATATTAAGCTAAACAGATGTTTATAAAATTGGTAACTAACATGTAACATACCAAATGTTCTAGAAGTTATTTATCCCAAGCCAACATTGGAGCAGGTACACCTTAGAAGGGGAAGACTGCAGCCAGTAAAGGATTCCCACTGAAGCATAGGAAGGCAGTGAGAGGCAGAGAGAAATCACCAGATTCTGACTGCACACCCCCCCACTCTGCTCACTGCCTCACTGATGAGACTGTGGTGATAACAAGGGAGAGGAGTCTGGAGTGAAGTTGAGCCTAGAAAAGGGGAGGGGTGTTTTCTCCCTGAGCATTCTAACATTTGTCTTTTTTAAAGTTTCCCAATACCTAAATCTATAATTAAAAACTAATGCTAATTGCCAATAAATTAAGTTAAATTCCCCAGCTCAAGTCTGTTTTGCCCATGACAGTGCATGAGAAGTGATTTCCTGCCGCGGCGACCCAGGCCGCCCGGTGAGCCTGGTAGGCGACATTGCTTCTGTCCTCCCACATGGACACCCGCCAGGTGCGATAGTCCTGCGAGCCCTGATGGGCAGGCAGAGTCAAGCCGATGGAATGCGGCGGCGGAGGCAAAAGACAAAGGAGGCGCTCTCTTATGTTGCGTAATCCATGTCTTTATTTCCCTGCCCCGAGCATAGGAAACAGGAAGGCATGAAGGGAGCAACCTGGAGCCTGGCCTTAATAGTATGGCCTCAGCCCCCGGACGTGACTGGAGAGCTGGAATCCTCTGAGTCCTGCCAGGACGTGACCTGCACAGGGAACCCAGGGAGCCATTCTGCCCCCGGGCAAAGCCCGGGGAACCAGTCTTATGGAAAGGCTCAGGAGTGGCGATGGAATGGCGCTGACTGGCCGTTGCAGGGGGAAGTTATACAGGGGGAGGAGAATGGGAGGTACAAGGATACAACCAATAAGGAAATGATAAGGAGTGACACATAACCAATCATAACATACAAGAGGAGGAACTTATTTGAACAAACCAATGAGGAACACAACAGAACAGAACTTTCTAGACATTAATTGCTTAATCAATGAACTTATTATTAAACATAAATTGACTTAGCCAATGAGTGACTTAGGGGCTAAGAGGGTTCTAGAAACAGGGAGGAGATGAGCCTTGGAGTGACACCCAGTGGGTGGAGAGGGAAAACCCATGTCTCCTCCTCGGATCCGCCCTCGGAGGCAGAACCCAAGGCGGGGAAATCCACCCACTAGATGTCCTCTCTGATGTACAGCCCAAAATAGGCTGACGCACCGCAGCAATTTCCCTGTCTTTATGATAGCCTAAAAGCTTTATTGGTCCTCTTCTTCCTGGTTTTGCCCCGATCCCACTGGTGTGGGAGTGTGTGAGTGAGCAGATGTGTGGGTGCTTGGTTGTTGGCTGGGGGGAACCCACCACCGGAGGCCAGTGTGGCAATCAAAGAAGTGCCAGGAGAACAGAGCTTATTGAACTGCATTTTCTGATGCTTGGAAGCCATCTAAAAAATAGCTAAAAAATTCCTTTATAACTAAATACTGTATTTGTCATCTGAAACTCAAAGGATGATAATTTTCATCATTTATAAGACCACAGATTCACAGAATGGTTTGGGTTGCACAAGCTTATTCAACTTGGTTGCCTCCCCATTTCAATGAAGCGTTGAACTATGGCCCAAAGCTTCCTCATAGAGAGGAAGATGGTTTGGTTAATTGGCCTCCCAAGGCATTTAACCTCAGAATTATGGAAAACTGGGATATGTCAGAAAATAAAAGCAACCAGGACCCATTCCATTTCTTTCATGCTTTTTCAAATTTCCCTCCCAGCAGCACTGTTCAGCACACACAGCTTCCAGCAATGCTCCAACCATCCTCCTCACTCACTGGCCGTGGCTGACACAGAGCTGACCCAGAGCTCTGTGGTTCATCAAGAGAGATGCAAATCAGCCAGGCCCCAGGGAGAGATGCTTTCTGCATTTATCTCCTGTCCCTCCTAGCTACATCACCTCCTGCTTCTGAGGCATGTGGGTCTCCTTGGATATTTTCTGACAAGTCTCTCAAAAACCCTCTGCAAGGCTCCCTGCTCCATCCCTGGCCAAAATCAGGGCTGGACTAACACCACAAGGGATGCCATGAACACGAACAAATGTCACTTAGTGAGGCAGCACCCTTCCAGCCCAGCAGCCATGCCAGGCTCCTCTCCAAAATAATTTCAAGGGACCATCACAGAGTTGTATCCTTCCCTCTCATGAAACCAGGTCAAAAATGAAAGTTTCTCTCCTGCCAGGAAGGCCTTCAAGCACCCTGAAACCCTCACAAAACAAGAGGGAGAGACCACATCTTCTGTGGCACCAAATTCCAGCTTTATCTTTTCTTCAAAATCAGGAGCTTTTCATAAAAATGAAGCCTCCAAAAAACATTAGTGCTGTAATGGCACTAACATAAAAGGGTCACAGGTGAGACTGCTGTAATATTCTTTAAGTATAAAGAAACAGTGAAATCCAAATCCCAGGGGGGAAAAAAAAAAAAAAAAAAAGGTAGGTCTTTTCTATGACGGGACAAATCTTTATTCTGGACAACTGAACTATTCTGATCATACATATGCCTTAAATCTGTGCTTTACACAAGTTTAAAACTGCATTTGAAAACTATTTCCTAGACGTTGAACTCAACACCCTGAGCCTAAGCAGGTGAAGTTACCAGCAACAAAAAAACTACACTGAGCAATTTTTCATCAGCTTCAACTTAGTAGCCACAAACTAGACAAGAAGCAATTTCACTGTTAGAGCTGAAGAAGGAAGACTGATAGTATTTCTTTTGGAGTTAAAATGAAACGCAGAATGTGGTTCATACATTTTTTGAGATGCAGTGTTTAAAAAAGATTACATTCAAAACACAAGAATTTTTACTCCATTGCAATAGAAGATACACATTTCTTCAGCTTCTCTGTTAAACTCCTAACACACATTTTCAAATTTGGGGAAAAATCCAAACCTGATGCTGAGGCTTCAGTATGGTTTCTTCTTCTTGCTAAACTAAAAATAGTAAATAATAAACACATCCTGACTTTAGCTGCCTACAACACTGCATTTAAAAAAAATTCATAATGACTGTGTGCTTCTGGAGTTGAACAGAAAATTTGTCTCTGCCATTGACTGGAAAAGATCCTGCAGCACCTGTCATTTACATAGTTCCAGTTTGTTTCAGATGCACTTTACTGAGGATGATTTTCTTTTTTATGCATTTTTCTTATATACACACAACCCCACACATATATGTATATACACGTATTTATTTATATGTAAACAGATACGTACTTTTTGCTTTATACACATGTAAAATATATTATCAGGGAACCTGGTTAAAACTCAGTGTAGCCTCAAACCTGTCTCAGTGTTTCTTAAGGAGTTCTCTCTACATTTATCTCTAAGACTTGTGATTATCCTCACCTGAAGCTCTTCTGTTTTCACCTCCCATTTCTGTTCCTGGCATGATTTGGCTAGCATCTCTGACACCTGATAAGCCAGCAGATCTGTTTCAATATGTCCTTTCCGGATTCTTGGGACATTAGTCTCACCTAACTTCAAATATCTAGGGCAGAGAGATTTATGCTGGTCACTGCCAGCTCCCACTACAGTTAGGAAGAGAACCAGTCCCTTCTAGAGACCCACCCCTCTGGCTGTCCATGAGCCCTGGTTCAGGTGATGTGGTTCAGATGCAAACATCCAAATTGGCGAGGTAAATTCCACTGTCTGTTTTAGATTTTTATTCATTCCCTACTATTAATATGCTCAAGGTCACAAAAATGTACATTTTCACAATTTATCACTTTCAGCTGTAATGCTTTTGTATTCCTAAACACAAATAATATGCACATCATTAAAAAGCCCACTACAAAAATACATACTTTTTTTGGTATGTCTGTTTGTACCAAAACAAAAATAAAATAGACAAGTTTATTGATAACTGTAAATGTCACTTTTGATGCAAAATAGATAACAATACTCTATACTTAGGTATGACAACTTTTCCCCATGCAGAGCAGAACCAAATCTAAACTAAGAAAATTACTTCATTCAGTGAAAAAACTTCCTTTTAATAAATAAAGTACTTGCTATGCAGGTTTTAATGAGATGAAATTATTACAGCTATCAAGCCTTCTTAATTAAAATCTACAAATCATTCAACAAAACTGAACTCAAACTTTCAGAAAACAAGACAGCTACAATACAGAACTCAGGTGTTTGTATTTATAAATATAGATATATATATACACACACATATACACACAAATAAAAGGGGCATAAGAGATAAAATTGCTTTCCTTTAGACAAAGGAACTGAGCACTGTCCACCGACTCCAAGCATTACCATGAAGATACCTCATGCAATTGCTTTAGCTCCTGCAGGCTTTGTTCACATTTTTGTTACTAGCATGCATTTTATCCTGAAGGTTTAAAAAAACAAACCTGCGTGTCCCCATACCTCTAGGATAAAGAGAGGCTTTGTTTCTTAATAAATCCCACCCACCCTCTTCAATACAACCATTAGCCTGGGGATTGTAAGCTTTTCACAAATATTTTGCGAGATCTAATACCTCCTCAAGTTAAGGTCCCTTATTTTGAAATAATCAAAACACATTGATTCTTTTAGAAAACAGAACTGAGCAAAATGTTCCATGTAGTAAGGTAAATCTCATTTACTTGTCCTGGACACACTTCTTCAAGCACAGAGGTCTAAATTAAAGACAGCAATCCTAGGCAAGAAGATTAATACATAATCAGAGGATGAAACATGCAACACTGCTGAATTCACATAATCCACAGAAAATTAATATTTTCTGAAAATGCAGTGTTTGTGCATGTATTCCATGCACAGCTTTCTCAGATGAATTGCAAAGGAAATCTTGGCAGGTAATGTTAAAATCAGCCCTTAAAGGATTTAAAAGTTGACAAAAGCCATATGCAGCTACTGGGTCTCACTCTGTTGCGTGCAACCTATTAATGCTGCCCTTTTTCCTTGGAGAAAGCTATGTACTTTCCTCACTTACACAGGAAATCTGCCATTCATCTGGCACAGCATTCTTGTGTGTTGATTTTTCTCCCCCGTGTTACAGTTCTTCACCTTCAGGTACCACTGCTGGGTGCAGACAGCTCCATTTCCCATGTCTGAAGTAAGTACGGCCTGCAGCTGCTTGCTCTGCCCATCCCTGGAGAGAGGCATTCCAGCAACAAGGAAGCCAAGGGGATTTGAAGCAGCCATGCAGAGGCCCCAGTTTATATCCTCCTATCCCAAGTCAATGCAAGTTAAATAGCCTGGAGTATAAACTGTGGGGACCCCGGGAGTTGCTTCCTCTGTGATTCATCGTCCCTAGCTAGAGACAGACAGGAACAGGGAAAGGCAGTCATTGCTTTAGGCACTTGAGTTTAACCCATCCATGGATGTCAGAGTAAACCCTTTGGCTAGCAATGGAAAACCCAGCATGACCTTTGCCTTCATTGTCAGGCAGTCCAATTTTTCTTGTCTGACAGCCCTCAAATGTCACGTTTTTTGTGCCCCAGACAGTATAGCAATATGTTTTTTATGGCAGACTGATGGTGAACTGAGCTGCAATGGGAAAGCAAAATGTTTACACAATAAACCCATAAATCATTTTGTAATCATTAATAAGCATTCTCAAGATTTTACTGCTGCTGATTAGAAACCTAATTCTCTGGAATTGGTCACTCACTACATTATACAAAGGAAAAAAAAGTCACTGGTCCTTCACGTTCTGAAAAGGGGGATGTGATAGTAGCGGTCATTCTCAGTCAGGAGAGAAATCTCATTCCATTCCCTTCGGTATTCATCCGGATAGTTTACTTGAAATTCCTCAGTATTAAACCTGTGCAGTCTGTAAACTCGTATCTTTACTTGAAGTAAGTATCCAAGAAGAAACAGTTCAACCTAAAAATGAAAGAAGTCTGTAAGACATTTATTTCTAGACTTCAAAAACTAAACTGAAGATAATCCAGGTTAAGGCAAATCATTTAGCTTCAAAACAGTAGACAAGGAATAAAAGGGGCCCTTTTGCAAGTAGAATAAAAACATTAAAAGTTTGAGGGCATTCCCAACAGCCCTTCCACTTCTCTTTTGCATGTAGAGAGAAACATTCCTCCTCCATCTGACACCGTACACAATCTGCTCCCAAGCCAGCTCATGCAGCTTACTGGGGAGCAAGAAAGAACTACCTGTTATCAAGATCGATACACCCTGAAAAAATGGGAAGCCTGCCACCTTGTGATCACTTGCTACATACGGAAAACATAATAGCAAAAGGAGAAAGTTTCCTGCTACTTCACATATAGGAAACAGGAGAACTGGCATCTTCATTGATACTCCTTGCCACGGATTGCTTAATCAGGAAAAAAGGTTTGGGCAGAGTTCATATCCTTGGGCATAGCCAAACAGACCAGAACTTGTCCAGTTATAATCAAACTGCTCCTAAAGCTGACTGCATCATGTAAGAGTTGACTTGATAACTGAAATTGATTATAAAAAATAATTTCAACCATTGGAAAGTGAAACCATATGGGGAGTGGGAGTGGGGAGTTTAGATGTCAGCACTGAACTCCTCCCTAATTATTAAATAGGAAACAAAAACCTTATTATATAAAGGTGAATAGTAGAGTTCTCATTACCTACTCTTAATAGACATTAGATATGAGGAGAACCAAAGGGTGGGGAGAAAAAAGAGTGATGCTACATGGTTTGGCATAGTGGAACAGATAGGAAAAGCAAAACAACAGCTCAATCTAAAACATCAATCTAACAGCGTAATCTAAAATGATTTTATTTATCAAAGGTATTATTGTTCTAAACTATGTCGTATTAATAGCCTGTAGCATTTTTCAGTCCAGTCTTACTACGTTTTTTTTCCTGGAAGATAAATGGCTATCTTCAGTCCACTTCCCCACATCTCAAATTTAAAAAAATGGGCCAGCCAGCATGGATGATATATGATATAATCACCTAATCACTACAAAGATGGAATAAGTTTTGTGATTTGTTTTTCATTTATATCCTTACCTGGTCTAGGCAAATAGAGTCACCTATGGAGTTCAGATGATTCATCATGAAACTCAGAGGGTCAGACGAAGAGTCACGAGCAAAGAGAAGGCTAAAAAGGTTGTGTACGGGTTCTTCCCTGCTCTTTATCTGCTCATAGGCTTCTACAACTTCATAGAGCATGATGAATTTTATGGCCTCAAATAGTTTGCATTCCTTGCTTTCATCAGAAAACAGTGTATTACACAGGTTTCCTCTTTCTTCATGATCTCTTGTGGCACTTATTTCAGCCCACTGGAAAGCACACAGAAGAAGAATATTAATAAAATTATTAAGAATTCTATTTAACACAAAAGATTGTAAAACAGGAACAGAAGCCTGGTCTAAGTGTAAAGCACCTACTGACACGGCCCAGGCCCAACAGCATCTGCAGGCAGCAGCCCCCAGTCTGACCAAGGCCAATGGTTTGGGGTTCAACAAGGCCAAGTGCTAGGTCCTGCACTTGGGTGGCAACAGCCCCAGGCAGCGCTACAGGCTGGGGGCAGAGTGGCTGGAAAATGGCTCAGTGGAAAAGGGTGCTAAAGTGGGAGTGCTGGTCAACAGCAACTGATCATGATCCAGTGTGTGCCCAGGTGCCCAAGAAGGCCACAAGAAGGGCATCCTGGCCTGTACCAGGAACAGTGTGGCCAGGAATACCAGGGCAGTGATTGTCCCCCTGTGCTCTGCACTGGTGAGGCCACACCTCAAACCCTGAGTTCAGTTTTGGGTCCCTCACTATGAGAAAGACATTGAGGTGCTGGAGCATGTCCAGAGACAGCAGAGCTGGTGAAGGGTCTTGAGCACAAGTCTTACAAGGAGCAGCAGAAGGAGCTGGGGTTGTTTAGTCTGGAGAAAACAAGGCTCAAGGGGAGATCTTATCACTCTCTACAACTACCTGAAAGGAGGGTGTAGCCAGGTGGGGGTCAGCCTTTTCTCCCAGCTAACATGTCATAGAACAGGAAGAAAAGGCCTGAAGTTTTGCCAGGGGAGATTTAGATTGGATACTAAGAGAAAATTCTTCATCAAAAGGATTGTCAAGCATTGGAACAGGCAGTCCAGGGAAATGGTTGAGTCACTGTCCCTGGAGATACTTAAAAGTGTAAAAGTAGCACTTGTGGACATGGTTTAGTGCTGGGTTAATGGTTTGACTTGATAATCTTAAAGGTCTTTTCCAACCTAAATGATTTTATGATTCTATGACCAGGGAGCTGGGAAAGGCAGCAAAGAACCCTGTTAGTAAAAACAGGCAAAAATCCATCTCACTGGCCAAACACCATCTTTATAAAAATAAAATGAAGTTGGGAGCCAGACCTCATGCCCAGTAACAGCATAATGCATCACAGAGTTGCTTTGAAACAAATTGTTAATTGTAAGGATTTATTCATTCTGTTGACTTGAAACCTTTTTCTTTAAAATGCAGTTTAAATGCTTCATGCACTAACATCAGCTAAAAGAACTACAAGCTAAAAATAAAAGCCAAATAACCCAACACTGGGAAATGCAAAGAGCAACCAGAACAAAATGATAACTGCACATAACTACCAGGCTGATCTCAAGAAGATGCAGTTGTCACTTTGGCACAGCAAGGATGCAGGTGAGGGACCAGATCTCAATTTTAGTTCCCTTTTTTTCTTAGTAATGCTTTGTTACTACAGCTTAAATTAGTCTGTTTGGGGTTTTGGTTTTGTTTTTTTTTAATTAACAATTACTATCACTGCAGATGCACAGAAACCCCAGAGGAGTTCAAGAAAGGTACAAGGTCTTGACAGGCCAATTCTTCATCTCTGTTTCAAAAGGCTTTGGGGCTACTAAATCTCCCCAAGTTTTAAATATGTAAAGAAGAATTATAGCCCTGGGTTGGGAATGATGGGAATCTGGCAATGCTGAGCAGAGGGGGCGGTGAGGCTGACAGGTCTTTACAATCAAGTGCTTAAGCTTACAGAGGGAAATTATAGCAAAAATGGATAATTAAAACATTTAACGGGGATAGAAGCAAAGAAAATACAATACTTTTAGAAGAAAATGCACTGTTTATTTCCTCCCACCCATCTGGGGAGAGAATCCAGAAGCATCTCATACAGCATGTTTATTTTTAATCAAAATGATGAGATACTGCAGGAGCCACTTGATGGCAAGGACTAGCTGTGGGAAGAGTGGCCTCCTAAACTTGCAGGGGACTCCCAAGTACTTGGCCTAGTGGATCACCAAAAGCTGGATTCCCCTGCAGAAGCGGTGATGGCCTTCCCAGCAACTCCACAGTCTGGGAGGGAGGCCTGACTGCCCCACAGATATGTAGCCAGGAGTAGTTCCTTAACTCTGTCTGAACCCATTTCTCAGGCCTTTTATTCTTCCCAACCATTTCCGAGATACTCACGTTTGTCTTTAATGCCTCCATGCATTTGCGCAGCTTCCCAAAGGCATTGGGACCTGTGTACCTCTCTGGCCCAAAACCGTATTGCTGAATCCAGTTACAACCTTGAGAATACAAAAGCTTTTCAGGGAGCTGGGAAAAAAACAAAAGGCAAGCTAATCATGACCATAACAAGAAGAAGAGTATAAGGTTATATAAACTTGTCTACATAGAATTTACGATGTGGTTCTGTCAGCTGTTTGTACAGTTCAAACAACAAATTAAATGGACCTCACAACTCAAATGCTGTGAAGGAGGATCCACTTAACTGCCAAGTCCTTAAGAAACTTTTAAAACAGGGACAGCCAAAAAAAGATGAAAATATGCTCTCAGCAAAATATATAACCCACACTCTGGAAAAGCTGGATACTTCCAAATTCAGAGAGGTATTTAGGATTACAGACACCTTCCAGTCTGCACACACATCCCTACAGGCAGCAGCTATAGATCCCACCTCCCTGCCACTATCTTCTGCTGGAGCTCCTGGAGCCCAGGGCAGGATTCCTGCTGCTCCAGCAACACAGCAGCTCCCAAGTGAGCCACTGAACTTTGCGTGGATGTGGATGGGGAGGATTCAAATAACTTGTTGTGTTAAGGGAGTGACATCTAGCAGGATGGCAGTAACATTCATCCATCCACTTTTTTTTTTTTTAACATAATTTAGACTCGTGTTCACATTGGTGTATTTAGATCAGGGACAGTTTTTCAATTATATGTAGTTCAATGGGTTTGAAAAACTTATCTTTAAATTCTGATAATGATTCTCCACTTTGACAGCCAACATATCACTTTTCACACTGAACAAAGCTTCCTTCTGCTGTGCATGGATAGCTGAAATGTGTTCATTTAGGAAACAAATTTTACCTTCAATATATCTTTTTCCTTCATCCACGAAGGAAAAGGAATACCTTGGCTGAATATCTGAAAAAGCACCGCTCTTACTACACTATAGTTGTCCCTCTTGACTTGTCTCAGGTATTTGATATGACAGCTCCTAGATAATTCTTCATATGCCTAGAAATAGACCAAGAAAAATTAGCAATACAAAATGTTAAATCTTGGAAAAAACCCATGTTGTTTGAAGTCCAATTCCAAACTACTCATAAGAGGGAGCTAGGGGAATGAGAGAGTATTATTTTTATTATATATACAAAGAAATGTTAAACACCATGTTTTTGTAAACACCTTAGACTCACACTGCCCCTTAAGAGTGATTCTGCATTCTTTCCAAACCCAGCAACTTGTTCAAGTCTCTGCACTGTTGCTACTGTAAACATTCACATGGTCAACCAAATTACAGCAGATCAGCAAAGATTTCTGTGCCATAACAGCATTAACCTCAACTGCTTTACAAATTGCACTGACATGTGAGATGCAGCAGAAAAAGGGCAGCAACAAACTGCCCTGGAGAAAACTCCTTTTGCCAAAACCATCTCCTTACATTGACCTGAATCCATCATGCAACACTGACCTGAGGCTGAGCAGATCTGGTAGCTCTGTGCTGAAGTGGACGGCCCTTGGTCCACCTACACACTGCATTACTTCTGGCTGCCATCTGAGCCCTTGTGGGGACAATTCTGAGCAATAAAGTGGCAGAGAAATAGGGAGAGGACTCTACTGTTCCACTGGCTGCTCCATCACTTCCAGTTTGCTTCCTGAAGGGGACAGCAGGATGGTCTCAATCCCTCGTCCTCTTTTATCTTGGTTGCCTCATTACCACATCCCACCACCACTTCTCAGCTGCACTCTGTCCCCTTACTGTATCAGCTGAGATAGTAAGCCTACAGAACTCTTCCTGCTGGGGGAGCTTCCTGCTGCTTCAGCAAGCTTGAGGGCCTCAGAGAATGCTCTTTCTGGATGACCTCCTTTATCAGCTCACTATCTAGGTGGACCACATCCAAAAGAGGACAAGAGCTAGCACAAAAGACGGAGAGGGACTTCTCAGCCAGAAGGCGAGAAAGATGGAGAGACAAGGCAAACATGGGATTGCCCCTTTTGGGAACAGCAAGCATGTTATGCTGGTTAAGGATCTCACAAAACCTCATCCTAAAATGTGCTCCTTTACCATAGCAACTTCTGCCTGATGTAACCAGACATCCACTGGCTGCTCCATATACAGGAGTCTCCTTTTCAGGTCTGGTCATCCAGAAGGCTTGCAGATTTTCTGAAAGGCTTTTTGCCCAGTTATGGGCTTACAAATTTATTAGAAGTTCTGCTATCTTTTGTTGCTTGCTCCTCCAAATAGTTTTTAGTCCTGTGTGTTGTTCTGTGAACTTCTGGCACTGCTGTGTTCTTGCATTTAACGTGGCAAAACTGGATCTTTTCTCTGTTCATCACTTGAGCACAACTCCAGCTTTTTGAAAACTGTCTTCTTTTTTCTACAACCCCCTTATGCTACTGTTTACTCTTACCAGCTTGTTTTTACCCTTTAAGTCCCTCTTGGTATGCATTTGCTCTGGGATTCCAATACCATGACCTAAAGCCACATACACGTCAAATACACTGGTGCAGCTGAACTGCCTGTCTTGCCAGCAGTGCCCTGTGCAGGGGAAGACACTGGCACTGAAGCACCTGGGCTGGGGTGCAGAGCTGGAGCAGAGGGATTGTGCCCAAAGGCATGGGATGGCCACCATCCAGCACCCCAGCTCCCTGCCTGCTGGGCACCACCGAAGCTGGCACAGGTCAGATGGCACCTCCTGCCCTGCCTGCCCCCAGCTGCAGCTGATGATGCTGGAGAGGGGAAGGCTGCCAAGCATGGACCTTCAGAGCTTGGAAGAGAAATGGATGTGGTGCTTCCTTCCTCCCTGCAATAAGAGTTTCTACCTTAAATCAAAAGCTGGCCAAGTGACAGCACCTAGGACCAAATTAATTGGGCTTTAGCACTGGGGATGATATTTCCTGATAAGGTCACTGTGTGGGTCACTGGTGCTAAACGAGAGAATTCAGAATATATGCAAGACTAAAACCTGATCTACATTTTGACCTGTACTGCTGCATTCCTTATTTAGACCCAGATTCATGCTGTCCCTTTTGCTTTTCATTTGACTAGCCAGTGTGGCAGGCTTTGATAGCTGCTGCAGCTGTTTGCACTGGGAGTGTTATTCCTTTCCCAGGTGCTGGTTCTCCCCTGTCCTCATGCAGAGATTAAAATTTAACTCTTACCTCCCTCATCTGTTTGGCCTGCTTTGTTTCTCCTTTCCATTCTCTTGCACTATAACCAAGTAGATCAATTTCTGGCAGCACGCTGAGATTCCCTAAATTGAGATTGATTCACAGATTAGTTACGTTCTGCTGTTCTGCATCTAAAGGGGAGTTGCAGAGGTGATTAATGAACGTGGAAGGACAACAAAAAGCTTACTTATGAGTTTCCTCTGAAGATAGTTGCTCCACCTGAAATATAAATGACAGAACAGGTGTCAACGAGGAGGTGTCAAAGGTCAGTATTTACTGAAATAAGCAACAGTGTGGAAGATTAAAGTCTGCACAATAAAAACCTACCGTTTCAGTAGCTGTGCTAAAAAGCTGTATAGCCTTCTGCAATACCAAAGAACAGCGGTGAGGAAAGACATGCTTAACATTAGCTGCACTTTCACTTTTTGCCACATGAGACACAAGGATTCCTTGCTGGCTGTTTTCCAGGACCACACCTCATGCCTTCCTAAAACAGGGATAAAAAGAGAGAGGGAAAAATCTTACCACTATTTTGAAGTACTTGTTTCTATTTGTTTTCTTACAAAAACAAAGATCATTCAAGTATGATACCACTTCAAATGAAACACAAAACATGACATGCAAAAGATTATATTTTACTTAATACACATAATTTATATACTTAGTTTTTCAAGTTTCTAGGGGTTTGGGTGCACATAGTTCACATTTCTATGCTTTTCTGCACACAGTGAAGGCTACATATATAGTTACAATGGAGTCACAGGAAGACTGGTATCAAAGACTGCTCATTAACAAAAAAAATACCAAACCACAAATCTTTTTTTTTTTCTTCAGGATGTGCCGATCTAGAGACCTGTACTGTCATTATTTTGACTCTAAGTCATGGCTTTAAAGACCAGGGATTCCTAGGACTTACTCGTAGTCAACAAATGGGCCATATAAGGCAGTATTAGCTAACTAAGCATCATACAACTGCCTGGGGAATTAAAGGAATGTTCCTGCCTCAATTTGGGTAAGTTTAGGGTCAATTTAAAACTCCAGAGAAAGATCCTCCCTAGGGATTTGGAAGAAAGAAGCTCAGGAGATCATCACGAAGGGGGTGCATGCTCATTATTCTTCACAGACATAAACAAGACTCTGTCACCCCCTTGGCATTACAGACAAGGTTAGGGAAGGTTATGGTTTTCTGTTGTTGATAAGACCTACAAGTGAGAGAGGGCCTGGAGACTGAAGAGTTGACAAAGGCAGTATCTGCTCCCTAAATGAGAAATTTGTCCTCTGGAAGAAATTTGAATATAGGAAATTCCCAAAGTTCATGATGAACAGCTGCTCTGTTATTAACTTATTTATTGATTTAGTACAAAACTTTAGAAGAACTCAAGTTTTTATAAAGACATCCACAAAGAAGGCTGAAAAGATCCTTCTCCAGGGAGTCAACAGAGGGACTTACTCATTCTGCATAGTTTTATGTCAGCTGAACTTCTGCCCCTCCTGCCTTTAACAGGAAATTTAAGAGGGGCTTAAGTTTTCCAAGTAAGTTAAGCCCATGCTCTGTGGACAACAATCCAGTCAAAGAGTTATATATCAACTGCAACCTTAGCAACAAGATAAACAGTGATGCACTAATTTTTATGAGCACTGTTGCATGTATACAGAGCACTGCTGATACTTGGCCTTTCCCAATAATCTGCTGTTTGAAGAAGCTTTATTACAAGATGTTGCATGCTAGTCATCTTGTGGTGAGACCCACACCTCGTCTTTCCCGTGAACTAAAAGCAGGTCAAGAGCTGTAAATAAAAAGGTGTCAGTAAACTCTAACTATGTTATTGGAGGTGGGGTTGGGGTGCTAGTTCTGAAGCTCCAGAAAATGTTTATTACTGATGCCAAGTAACAGACAACAAAATTATCAGCTGTAAGGTTTGGAAATGGAAAACCTCATGGAAAAACCAGATACAAAAACCACTTACGGCTCACACACACATATACACACACTAACACTACCTGCTGAGGGACACCAGTAGGCACGTTCTCAATAAGCACACAAACTTCTACCTAGAGAACAACAACTGAGAAATGACAATCCCAGCAGAATCAAGCCATCACAATTTCTTCTCTCTCTTCTTTAGCATAAAGGCATCAGCACTGAAAAAAACCTCAGTGGACTGTGAATAACTGAACCTTCTGTCAACTAGAGTGGAACCTGATGGCTCACAGACATTGTTCAGCTCACGGATCAGTGGGTATTCTGGATTTACACTGTTGTATGCAAACCAATGATGATTGAAATTAGCACCAATTTAAATATACAGTATCAAAGGGAAGTTGCAGCAGATTTTTATTTCATTACTTAAAATGACTGAATGGTTCACTCCCACTTTTGATTTTGAACAAACTCGGTCTATAAAAAAATTAAGAGCTGGTCCATCTGTTAAAATTACATACTTTGCATTATGGAGTACCAAGAAATACATGTGAATGCAAAATTTCTTCCTTCACCCCTTCTACAGGCAGAAAGATGAGAGCTCCGCATCAGCTTTTAAACTGAATCAAGCAATCTTTTGAAAAAATTGTGATGGGAATAATCCTGAAAAAAACTCAGACTATTGGAATTCAACAAGCTCTCTTTCAATTCATATGGTTAACAGGTGGTTGAGCAACTGCTCTTCAAGGAGTGCTGGGAAGCGCAGGCTTACTGATTTCCATCAGAAACATATCAGTGTCAGAGAACATGAGATAATCAAATACTTCTCACTCATTTTTAATATGGGGGATTTATAAATAGGTATTTCCCTAATAGAAAGCCTACTGGGTGATGGGAAAACCTGCAAATAAGTGGGTTTGAGTATTTTTGCTACACTTATATTGCAGCATACCTTGGACTTCATAAACTTTCCCTCCTGCCATGGGAAAGCTGCTCTTCAAACAGCACTTTGTGTTTCATTTAATACTTTCAGTGCTTATGTCACACTTAAAAATTAATTACATTTTTTATTCAAGTAAATGACATTTAGAAGTAGCAATTGGATTGCAAAGTGCTGCTGGTAAAAATACATCATGAGCATAAATTAAAGAAGGCGGCAGCTTAAAATAGATCTTTCCACCCCCCTCCCTGCACCCTCCAAAATTCTTCAGAAGCCAACAAGCAATTAAATTCATAACACATTAGTGGGGGGAGTAAAATAAACCCACAGATTTTTAAACCAAACCCATTCCCTGGGATACGGGCACAATTCATCCAGTTCCTCAGGAGGCAGTGACAGGAACAGCTGGTACCGTGACCAGCTGCTGGGCTCCCATCTTCTTGGAAGACTGACTGTGAGCATCAGTATAATGACAGGGAGGCCTGACTCCTGCCATGTAGAAATTTGGAAGAGCAGAGGATGAACAGTGCTGGAACTGATAGGAGTGCTTATCTTACAATGCAAGTAGTACACCATGTTTTCTTTTCATGCCACATCAGCTTCCTGCTAGTGCCAAGCCTTAAGCTTTTCCCCCCTGCAAAGTCAGGAGGAGAGATGCACACAAGATGACAGCCAACAAAAAAGGCCAGAAAAAAGATAAGTAAGAGACATCCGCAACATCTCTTTCATTCTCAAGTAACTCAGGAAGAACCTCTAAAGGGTTTGCTTCGCATTTGACACCCTCACAACTTTTTTGGAGGCTGCCACCTTAAATACACATAATTGAGGAAATGCAAAATGTCAGAGATCAGCTTGGGAACTAGTAGAGAGCACTGTATGCATTACTGAATATTCCAGCACGTCTGATGGCCCATTGCCCCTTTACTTTTTTTCTCCATGCCATTAACAAGGCCATCAGAAAGATAACAGAGCATCTTCCCAAATTAAAACCTGACAGAATGATTTCTTTTCAGGACATTCCTCTTCACTGTCCTTTTGGTACTGAAAGCAGGACATAGGACTTGTCACCATAAAGTGGCCAGGTTTCATACTCCCATCCCACAAAATTATGTTCCTAGTTCCCTAAAAGCAGGTATACCCTCATTCAAAGAGGGAGGCACAATGTGGGACCTCTGTTCCAGCCCTTCTGCTGCCCACCTGTAGCACTCCTTCTGCCTCCTCTGTTGGGTGCAGAAGTAGGAAGGAAGACCCCTCAATTGAGACATGCACAGCTTGGCATGGAGGTCCAAACCTGCCTGTGTTCAAGGTGTGCATGCAGAATTCTCTTCACTTTGCTGCACATTGCTTTTTTCCAGATTATACACCATCAGTACCAAGCTATGTTACAGAACAGGCCAAGTCCCTCTTTTAAGGGAAAACAAACAAACTTGCCCTTATAGAGCAGGCACAAGCATGATGTGTACACAGACCTCAACTGAATGAGCCAAGAGGGAGACACAGAAAAATTATTATTATTATTAATTATTCAAATTCAATACCTACAAAAGATTACATCCCATTAGAGTTTAAAAGAGAGAAATATGTCTTTTTAAGTGGTGCCAAAAGATTACAAATTCTTTGATTTGATTATCAGCACCACACTTTGATTTGATTATCAGTGGCTTTGATTATCAGCACCGCACCAAAAACATAAAAAGTACTGAAAACAGATCAAACACATACCAAGATATGTGGGAAGCACTGCTTAATTCAATAACTATTTCATTACAAACCCCTTCCTTTACAGAGTAAAGCAATGTCAACTTGTTAAGCAACACTCAGCTGTTCTAACAAACAGAAGAGATGAGGATCTCTCCTTGGTATAATAAGAAAAAGAAAATAATTTACAGGCAAAGATGGTAATCGTCAGTGACTTATCAAAAGTTCAACCATGTCTGCTGATCCGATCTCTTCTACTCAAAAAAAAACCCCCAAAACCAACAAACCAGAATCCCAGCCCCAAACCATATCTAGAATCACACAATTACCTAGAAAACAGAGTAGTTTTGGTAACACTGAGGCCCATCAGTTGCAAGAAAGGTTTTATTTACACAGCTGTCCTGCATAGGGCTGTCCCAACTGCCCTCTTAGCTCCCTCAGTCTTTTTTTCAGAAAAATACAGAGAATATAGAGCTGGCAGCCTTCTTCAGACTGCCTGATCATCAACAGGAACTGCTGGTGTTAATGGATCTATCCAGTTGTGACACATACTTATTCCTACTGTGCAGCAACAACCATGTGTTCTTACCTACTGTGTGATTATCTAAAATATACCCTACTAGAGCTATCTTTACAAAACCAATTTCAGCTATATAATCAAGATATTAATGCATGCCTTAGCCTGCACATACCATTTTCTCTCTACAAATGCCTACGAGAACAAAAGAAAAGTTCAGTTCTTGATTTCCTGTACAATTCAGCTTCCTTTTTAAGGCACAGGGTGCTTCATCCAAGACCTTCAGATGAATAACGCTTAGCCACACTTCCATTTAAGTAAGAAAAAACATGAGAGAAGCCTTCTGAGAATTTACAGTCCAGAATACTGGACGAGAAACACATGAAAAGCATTTCATGCCATTAAAAAAACATGAATCTCTCTAAAACTGTTATTCCTGACTTTAAAAAAAAAAAAAAAAAGGAAAAAATAAAATAACCTTTTAAAGAAGGAGCCTCTGAAATCTCTGCTACTGTTTTTTCTTAATGTGGAAAAAAATCTGTTCCCATTCAAAATTGCTATTTAATGCCTGTACACTTCAAACAGAACTTACATAAATGCACTAAATCTATTATTTGAAAGAAGCCCACTCTAAGAATTCTTATTCTGCCTGCTGCAGAGTTGCATGTTGAGTCATCCCTAATGCCACTCATGGTTATTTCACAATTCTCAAAATGCTTTTCTTTTTCTTTTCTTTTTTTTTTTTGCCATGCTGAATCCAAACTGACAGAATAAAGGAAATACTTTCCTCGTGAACATCTTAAGTCTAGTTGACAAGTATAAATACCTTGGATTATGTTGATGTGTCTAGATAACTGAAACCTGGTTAGGGGGAAAAAAGAAGTCTTATTTAGCATAACAATTATTTTCCTCCTCCTGATTTTTAAATCTTGTTTGCTAGACAGCACAAGACTTGTACCTGCCACCCAACCCTCCAAGGATGAACAGTCATTAGGTGCTCAGGAGGTTGGGGATACCACAGGCAGCATCCCTCCTGGTCTCTTCAGGCAGGGGTCCAGTGGCAGCTGCCCCACTCCTGGGATTCCCCAGTGTGGGAAATGTCCCTGGCCCTGCCTGGATGCTTTGTAAGCACACACCGCACGACAGTCCCAGGAATTTTAAGCTACCCGTTGATAAAAAATTATCCCAGCTGGTATCCAGGAAAACAGCAGGATCAAGTAACCCATGACAAACAAAAAAATCAACTCTTCTGAGCTTGTTTACTGTCCAAGGAGAAAGCCAGGCCCCTCTCACCAAACTACATCCATCATTCCCATCTCCGTACAAGGTCTGACTGCGGCACCCCACAGAGATTTTGTGTCCATCTTCAGAGCATGGCCCTCTCCTAAGTGTACCCAATTCTGTGTGCAGGCCATGCAGAGCTGTATATTTTTCACGTGGATTAGGAGTTACAAATAATTTATGATTAATAATCACAAATGATTCATATCTCCTCCTGGTGCACCAGATCACAAAGCTTGTGCTTCCTCAGCAGGTATGTGCAGAGGTTATTCCAGCAGTGTTAGCTGTTTGCTTGGGAGTTTTACTTGTGTCTTGCCCTCCTTCCAAGACAGATTAGAAGCACAAAGCAAGGCCAAAGAAAGCAAAATATCAAAGCCATCACCCTGAGTGCAAATGGCAGAAATTGGTCTTGCATCTCTTTCCCTCTGCCTATCAGCGTCCAGTCTGACGAAAGCCAAAACTTCAGCTTTATTCTGCAGACCTCATGGTGTTTGTATGGGAGCAGCTGGAGTGTTTAAACCCTGCTCTCTCCATCATTTCAAGGGCAACACTTTCAAACTGGCATATTTTATTTAGCTCAAGCACAGAGGAGTCCTCTGTCTTTTTGTCAGAGTGGCACTTCTGGCCTAAAATCTTAAGCAAAAAAGGCATGTTGAAATGTCAGTAAAACTGACTGCATCGAGAGAAGTTAAATTTCAGTTACTATCACTCAGTGCAATACCAAAGTCATAGCTAACAAAAACATTTCATAAAAATGTGATTCAAGAATTCAGAATATGCTGTGCGGGAGCTCTCTACTTGTAGAAGCACATTATTAATAGTAGTAGTATTATTATGCATAATAATATCACTTGTCATTATTGTCATTGCTAATACACAGTTGGTATTTTTACAGACATTTGGATGCAAGAGACATTTCAAGCAAAGCACTCTAGGCATCAGTTGCAGGGATCAAGAGACCAAAGCTCCCTGACACCTCTGCATTTGCACAAACTGCCTAAAAACTGGACAGTTACGTGGCAGAGACTAAATAAAATACAAATCATTCAGCCCTCTAAAATATAATTAAGTGTGACCCTGCCTGCTCTTTTCAGGGGCTGGTACTTGGCAGAGGTACAACTTATTTTCACTTGAAAAGTAAGAAAATTAAATACAGGGTACTGGGTAGTTTCTGACATGGAACTCAGCAGTATAATTTTTAAAGTTCTTAATTTATATGAAATCCCCTATTTTTAAGGCCTTGGCCTTTGGCAAGAACGTCATAGCTGAAATTCATATGCAGGAAATGACACAAAATGAAAGCAGAATTGAAGGACAATAAACATATCTCCAAGGTGCTCACAAACAAGCCCATGGCGCGGTGCTGTGCTCAGAGCAAAACTGGGGAAAAGGGGTAGGGCTTCTCTTTGTCGTACAGACAGACCTGAACCAAGTTTTTAAGCTTTCAAAAGACCAACTTTGCACAAACTTGGCAATTAAAACCTTGCTGACCATTCGAGGAAGGCGATTCTGCCCTCCACTGTCGTGAGACCCCACCTGCAGTAGTGCACCCAGCTCTGGCACCCCCAACAGAAGGAGGACATGGACTTAATGGTGCAAGGTCCATGGAGGAGACCATGCAGATGATCAGGGGGATAAAGCACCACTCTTACGAGAACAGACTAAAGAGATGAGGTTGTTCAGCCTGGAAGGCTCCTAGAAGACCTTATAGCACCTTCCAGGACCTAAAGGGGCCTACAAGAAAGATGAAGAGGGACTTTTTACAAAGGGATGTAGTGATATGACATGGGGTAATGGCTTCGGACTGAAGGAGGGCAGACTTAAGTTAAGATAAGTCCGTGCATGGCAGGGGGTTGGGACTAGATGGTCTGTAAGGTCCCTCCCAGCCCAAAACATTCTGTGGTTTCCCTGGTGGCAGCTGGCCTGCGGGCAGTGCCGAGCACCTTGCCTTGATGCTGCTTTGCTGCACAGATGCAAGGGCAGACTTGATGATGGTCAAAGTCTCACAGACACCACGTCATATCAAGGCACAAGTTTGATGCTAAGGTGCACATTTCTCACTTTCACAGCATTGTTTATCCAATATGACCACCTTGCCCTGGAAACATAAATGCTAAATACTTAAAATATGTGGAAAACCCTGGCAACATATTATGTATGGACAAGGAACCAGAAACGGGGTCCTGCCGAAGATCGTGAGTAGAACTAGCAAAAGGACCAGAGACTGGGCATATACAGCCACATCTTGCCACACTTTTAACTCTCCACCGTCACAGAACATGGCTCAAATAAGACAACACAAGTCTTCTGCTCAGTCTACAGCATTCTCCTCAGAAAAATGTTTGTTGAAAGAAGTGTTGGCAGTACAAGTTATCTTGCTTGACACATCCCTCTGCACAGGTACGTAGTGGCATCTGTCCTCACTGGTGATATGGGGACAGGAGCTAGAGACACACTTCCTCTCTCTGTGAGGAGCTTCCAGCATGTCCCCACAGGCTACAGAGAAATCCCAAGCATTTCGGTCTGGATCTTGAGGATGCCAAAAATGCACAGTGTGTAGAGCAGTGAAAAAATGGGAAGAAGCTACAAGCACAGTGTAAGGCAGGCTGAAAAGAAACTAAAAGCTACTGACTTAAAAATTTCTCAGAAAATTAATGAAGAAGCCTGTAGAAGTTTTGAAGTATTTTACAATGTTTGCCTTCACTGAAGCCCTGTCAAGAAGTGGTCAGCAAGTACCCTTATTTCCTTTTTGTTCTCACTTATGCTGGGGAGCAGCTTTTACAGGCAACAGACAGCCCAACCATGAGTTACATTGTTCATGGGAAAAAACCAAACTTTTCATCAAACCAAATTCTGCAATATACAAACTAAACTCTAACACCTTAGAATTGGTACAAGATCCCTAGCAACAAAAGATCCCCTCTTAAAACCGTCAGTGACTGCTTTTACATTGCTGTGGCTGAAGAACTGAAACTCGTGTTTTCTATCATGAAATGCTGACATTTTCACTAATAAGTAGCTGTTTCTCTGTCTTTCTGGAAGGTACAGCCTTGTTGTGTCTGATCCAGAGCACTACAACCATGGAGTGAGGAACTGGCATTTGCTATGCCAGGAATCCCAGCAACAGAGCACACAGGCAAAGTTCCCCATTACTGCTACAGGCTGGCACCATGCCAGCTGCATCGCCCTCAGAGCATGGAAAGGATGCCCTGTGCTCAATGGGCCTTCCCAAATTCCATCAAAGCACAAAACAGACCCTGAAGTGACGCAGGGCCAGAGGTCAGACAGCAGCTCAGACTAGTGTTTGACTTTAAAGAGTACTATAACTCTTTTACAGGTCAGACTGACATAAAAATGCCATTAGAATATGACTTACACAGCCCAAAGGTAATTTTAAAAAATAATAATTTCACAGCCTAAAAGAAGAGGAGATTAAGAAGCTCCTCAAGGTAAACTTGATGCCATTATAATCACACCCAAATTTAGTCATGCAAGTGTAATGAAAGCAGTATAATTATATTACCTTTTGACTCCTAAGCATTGGTAATTCCCTGTGGTTTTAAAACAACTAAATTATATCCTAGGACAGTTTGGCACCGTGACTCCCACAGTTCAGCTGTGCGGGGTCAGGAGGTTCAGCAGAGGCATTTCTGAAATCTCAAGCTCATTTGCCTGGGTAGTCATGCAAGATCAAACATTTTCAAACATTAAGCTCAAGAAAAACTGCATACATTTTTGAAAAACCCTTTAATGTTGGTAGATAAGATGTGAAGATTCAACTGGAAACTGTATCTAAGAAACAAGGTGGACAGAAAGTCTTGATGCTGAATGGGAAATCAACACCACCTAGGCAGGCAACATGTTCCGAACAGTCAAACAAAGTGAAAAAAACCCTTATATCCAAAAATGGCAAAAAAATCTCAGAACTACAGAAATTTAATTTTTCTAAAATTTCAAATACAGACAGTTATCCATAAAAGCACTTAGATTTAAATGCTGACCAGCATTTTCATGCTGCTTTTTCCCTTCAAAATCAATCCTAACACCCTTCACTGGGTAGTGTTCTAGATAGATAGGCAAAATGGCATTTTTTCCTCTTACCACATGGAGACCCCCTTAGTTTCTAATCAAATTATTTGTCCACTAGTAAAGAAATGAAATTCTTAAAGAAGCAAATGTCAGTGACTACAAAGAAGCTTTCTGAGCCTGTAATTTCTTCCTGTTTCACATATTTTGCCTCTCTATTTCACCACTTGCTGAAACTGGAGCAGGCCAAAGGACGGAAGTGGGAATAACGGTACTTGCACATATCAGCAATGGAGCAGGTAGCACCATGCTAGCTTAAACTCACTCACTAAATACCACAGAAATCTGGTTCTTTCTCCACTGCAAAAATGAAAGTATAAGCTGCATACAATTTGTACAGCTCCACCAAAAGGAAGACAAGCTGGTTTAGTAAGAAAGGCAGTGCAAAATGAGAGCTGGATGAGTAACCTTCAAAGCAGAAATGTATCACAGAATGTACAGCAGAAAAGCAAGCTGGCAGGGTATGGCCTCTTCAGTCTACAAGACCACGTCTCAGTGACATAAGAGATCATAGAATAACAGAGTCATTTAGGTTGAAAAAGGTCTTTAAAATCAAGTCTAACTGTTAACCCAGCACTGCCAAGCCCACCACTAACCATGTCCCCAAGTGCCACATCTACATGTCTTTTAAATATCTCCAGGGATGGTGACTCAACCACTTCCCTGGGCAACCTGTTCCAATGCTTGAACACTGCTTCAGTGAAGAAATTTTTCCTGATATCTAATCTGAATCTCCCCTGGTATGACTCGTTACTTGGGAGGATAAATTGACCTGTACCTGGCTACAACCTCCTTTAGGTAGTTGTAGAGAGCAATAATGTCACCCCTGAACCTCCTTTTCTCCAGGCTAAACACTCCCAGCTCCCTCAGGTGCTCCTCATGGGACTGGTACTCCAGACCCTTCACCATCTCCACTGCCCTTCTCTGGACACACTCCAGCACCTCAACGTCTTTATTGTACTGAGGGGCCCAGAACTGAACGCAGGATTAGAGGTGTGCCCTCACAAGTGCTGAGCACAGTTGGATAATCACCATCCTGGTGCTGCTGGCCACACTATTGCTGGTACAGGCCAGGATGCCCTTGGCCTTCTTGGCCACCTGGACACACACTGGCTCGTGTTCAGCCATGCCTGACACCAAGCACCACCTGCAGCTGGCCCCTTCCTGGGTCCTCCTGAATCACACCTGCATTTATGAGCCCCGTTTTCCTAAACCTTCACCCTTCTGATGGGAACAGAAGTCAGTCCGCAACACGTAAATTCGTACTGCACACAGTGAGGAAAAAAAAATTACCACCCCGAAACAAGCAGCCAAGCCCCGGCCGAACACCCGAGCTGAGAGCGGCGCACGCTGCTGCTTTACAGCCACGATCCCCACGCAGGTCGGCGCTAATTCTGCACGCAGGACACAGCAGTTCCCCCGGGAAGCTCAGCCCGGGGGGCACTCCCAGCATTTCCCCGCACACCCACGGCCGCCTCTCCCCAGGCTGTGCCCGCAGCCCCCGGCCCCGCCACCACACGGGCGGAGGGCACGCCCGCGGTGGTCCCGCCGGGATACCCTTAGGAGCTTTCCGGGAATCGCTACTTCTGGAAAACAGCCCCCAAAGAGTCAAGTGGAAAACAAAATGGGGAAAAAAAAGAAACAGCAAATAAAGCCAAACCCTCGCCGCGACTTCGGGGACCCTTCGAGACTCCCCGCCAGCCCCGGCGCGCCTCACCCGCTCCGCCGCTCTCCTCCTGCGCCTCGCCGGGCTCCAACCCGGCTCCAAAGGCAGCGCCGGCACCGCCCGGGGCGGGGATCCCGCGGGGCCGCCCCGCTCCCGCTCCCGCTCCCGCTCCCGCTCCCGCTCCCGCTCCCGCTCCCGCCCGGCCGTGCCCGGGAAGCGAGGAGGAGGGATAACCCTGTCTCCCAGCTCTCGGCCTGTCTCCCAGCGCAGTTCTCCACTTCCCCAACAGCCCTGGCCGCTCCTCCGCCAGTGGGGTAGAGTTTGTGCTTGGTTGTCACACTACGCTGCTTTACATTTTATAGCAGCATGGAATCGTACAATGGTTTGGCCTGGAAGGAGCCTTAAAGATCATCTAGTTCCAACCCCCTGCCGTGGGCAGGGACACGTCCCACTAGACCAGGTTGCCCCATCCAGCCTGGCACTGAAGTCTTCTAGGGATGGGGATGCCTGAAACACTTAGGGATTCCAGTTCCCTGAATGGAGACCAACACCATCATCACCTGTTTGAAATCTAGCCATTAAATGTAAACACGATTTAATAACTTTGAAGATGTTGGTTGGTTTTGGTTTTTCCCCTATCATTAAGTGTTGATTTCCTCAACAAATCACTCTTTAACAGGATGGAATGCATTCATCCAAAAGGAAATTCCTCTTTGCCAAGTACCTTCCCTTATAATAGACTTTTATATATCATTTCTCCCAGATGTATGTAGAGAATTTGCATAGACTGGTGTACTTTCTTTTCTGGTTACATATTAAAGAATAGTTTTCTTTCATCTCATTAAGGACTTTGCAGGAAAAACAGAAAGGAATTGTGATGGTCCAAATGAAGACTTAAATCTTTTACAGAGTTACAAACAGTTTGCTCCAGTACAGAGCTAAGGCAAAGCTTACACAGTCTTTTGTTATTGGATTTTGCTTGTGTTTGTTTGGAGTTTTTTCCCCTAAAATATCACACGATATTAAAATGGTTGAAGATCAAGACTTTCCATGAAACAGTGAAGAGATTTGTACTGCCTGGCATGAATATCAGATTGTTTCTCCCTCCATCTCAGTTAATCTGGGCAAGGAACAAAATAGGCAAAACCTGCTAAATATTGGTGTGCCAAGCATTCACTTAGGTCCACTCACAGAAAGCCATAGACACATTTATCCAAGTAAAAGAAAATCTAGGCTTAAAAGCCAGCTAAAAATAGCAAAAGTAAATAGTTGACTTAAGAGGCCTAAAGCTGTCAGTTGTGTAGCAGCACTGTGTGCTACTCCATCAAAAAATCCATTTGGAAAAAAAAATTTCTAAATGCCACCTCCGTGCCTCTCCACAGCATCGGTTACCTGGTGCTTTCAGGCTGGACTAGCAGATTGTGTTTGATGTAGCTGTGTCTCAGGAGCTGCAGCTGAGAGAGATGCTGTCAGGATATAGCTCACATGGCATCCACCTGAGAAGGCTCGAAGGTGGCTGGAATTTATTTCTGAGCCACATCTTGTCTGCACTTATCACATACTTCAGCTTCCCTTTCCAGTTTTTTTCTTGCCTTGGCCACGCCAGTGTTGGTGGCAGTGGATGGTTTAGCATTGCAGCTAAATCCAGGTTTGCCTCTTTCTGCCTTCTCTTAACCTATGTTAAGATCTTAGAATTTAACTGGTGATTTCTTTGTGCAGGCAGGCTTGAAAGTTAATGTTTATCTGGCTGCTGACTCATCAGAGGAGAGAGGTGGAATGTGTAGTACAAATATATCCCCGTATCAGTGGGTCCTTCTCACTTCACGGCTCTCTGCTCTCTCCTCCGTGCGTTTATTGACCACTTGAGTGCAATCTGGAGAAAGGCCTTGCCCTCTATGCATAGGAATAAGCTCTGAGACAATCAATCAATCAATCAATCAGAGATCACTTACTTGAAACTCTTGAAAGATTTTTTTAACTAACACTGTCCATTGTGCCTTTTCTTCCTCCTTAAGCTCTTTCTGGACCTCTTCTCTAAGTCATGAAGAGCTCTCTAGGACCTTTTTTCATTTGCCGGCTTTGGCAGGAAAATGTTGTCTCTGCCCCTTGTGAGTGAGATGGGACAGCCTCTACCTGCCTCCCTCCTTAGTGCTGGATGCATACACCACTGTAAAACTGAGCCAGGTAACACACAACCCTCCTGCACTGTTGGACTGGTCTGTGTGTGCTGTTCCTGTTAGCTGAATGTGGGTTAGGATAATCCTTGAGAGAGCAAGCAAGATCCAGGTCTGAGCTGGGATCAACAGCAGAAAGGGAAATAGCAGCTAACTGGAAGGCAGTTTCTTTTACAAACTTTGCAGAATTGGAAACATGCTGCTATGAAGGTTCAGAAAGTTTCAGAAAACATCAACTGCTCCAAAATGTTTCAGAGAATCATAGAATGTTAAGGGCTGGAAGGGACCTTGAAAATCATCTAGTCCCACTGCCCCTGCCAGGGGCAGGGACACCTTTCGCTAGACCAGGTTGCTCAGAACTCCATCCAGTCTGGCCTTGAACACTTTCAGGGATGGGACATCCACAGCTTTTTTGGGCAACCTGTTCCAGTGTCTCACCACCCTCACAGTAAAGCATTTCTTCCTAATGTCTAACCTAAATTTCCCCCCTTTCAATTTGTACCCATTCTCCCTTGTCCTGTCACTACAATTCCTGACAAAGAGTCTCTCTCCAGATTTGCTGCAGAACCCTTCAGATACTGGAAGGCTGCTGTGAGATCTGCACACAATCTCCTCTTAGCCAGGCTGAACAGCCCCAGCTTCCTCAGCCTGTCTTCCTGGAGGTGCTCCAGTCCCCTTATCAACTTCATGGCCCTGCTCTGGATCTGCTCCAACAGAACAATGTATGGAGATAGAGAAGGCCTTACACAGCCCACGCATTTAACAGGTTTCAGCAGAAATAGTGCATTCTCTGCTTTGCCTCTGAGTAGGCAGCAGGTCCACAGGGACAATGGGAGAGCTCCAGGGAGATCAGACTGCAAGCAGCCTAAGTTGGATTCTCTTCCTCCAGACTTCCTGGTCATGGCATTTTGCATATGTTTATGATACTCAAACAAGGCTAGGTGCTGATGGCAAAGTTCTACTGCTTAGGGATATTTATGACATCTTCTTCCTTAATGGGAGCATTGTGAACTTTCCCACAGCATGAACCTCCAGGCTTTTCTGCAGGTCATGGCATTTCCAAGCCGCAGCCGTGACTGTGACCACCTCCCTCTGCTTGTACCCATGTGAGACTGCACAGCAATTACAGCAAAAGCTTATACTGAAAGCCATTGCTAAGCAAGTGTGAAGACATTTTAACCGTGTCTGTTTAAACCCACAAATCAGCAGCCAAAGCAACTGCTGTGCTCATCTGCAGGTGAGCAGCAGGTTTATAATCATGACACAAAGAAAGTAAACAATTCAAAATGAGTGCTGAGACAAAGGCAACAGCATCCAAGCCAGTAAAAGTAGGAAGCCTAGGCACAGAACTGGTGACAGCTTCCTCCTTCAGTTTTTCAAGTCTGTTTTCAGCAGTCAAGAACCATTTCCTTGTTTAGCATAACTTATTACCACTATGAAGGTCAGGTAGCCCGACACATAGGTAAAAGCAGTACCCATGCAGCTGTAATCAGCAGCACAGGATTTTTCTCAGCTGATCACCAGCTTGTTGACATGCCAAAATTTATAGCACAGCAATATGAACTTACCAGCACTTCTCTCTGAGCTAATTCTGCTTCGCTTTTCTTCTTCATTGAAGTGGTCTCTGTTCTTGCTGGCCTTCCTGTCACGTCGCCTCTGCATCTCCTCTCCAGAGTATCACCCCCAGCTGGATTTCTCTCCCCTGACTGATTTTACTGGGGTTAGAAAATTAGTCTCTACAGACTCAGCTCGTCTTCACAGATCAACAAGCTGTGAAAGGATCTGGCTTCCTGTTTCATTTCCGTTGAAGTTTTCAAAGTCACACAGGCTGTCTACGCTTCTCCATATCCAAGCCACAAGAAAAAAAATTGAGCATAACTCAGCTATTTATAAAGGTCACATCGCTACCTCCCTCTGCATCTCCTGAGTTGCTGGAGGGATGGAGATTGCAGAGTGTTTTTCAAACTGTGATGTACCACCCATACATGGTCTCTATCTCGGTGGTAGTCCACAGAGAGTCACAGCCTCTCCCTTTCAGCTCCAATGCCGTGTTGGATTGCTAAGCTCTTAACGTTACATATCACGCAATCAATGTGCCTTCTGTAGAAACAGTCTGACCGTGAAGAGGAAACAATTGGTCCACACAAGCATCCCTTCCCTATTAAGTTGTGGACCATGCTATGTAAAAGCAAAGTTTACACAGATATGGTTAAATCACTTCATAGATACAGTACTTTTAGTTGGAGTAAGCACAGGGTCCTTCGAAAGAGTCTTTCCTTTTCCCTCCTCACTCATTGTTTTAAGTTAGAAGAGACAAGTGGTGTCTTACAATCTAAGAATATTAATTCCTTCTTAATTATGCTATTGGAAGATATATCACAATACCACAGCTTACAAGTTCACTAAATCTAGTCTCCTGCTCTGAAAATACCCACAAGTTCTTGTTTCAGAGGGAGAAGCAGCCACTTGCCCTTGCCTCCCAGAGATTCCCACTTTGTTGACAGTTGCTTCACATTTCACATGCATTTAAAAAAAACCAGTACAATTACTGACTCACATTTTCCCTTTCACTAGAATGTCAGTTTCCCTTTCTACCACTTTTTTTACAGTATTTTTGTCAATTTAGTTCTAAAATGCTATTTTTCCATTATCACCCTAGGATCAGGACCATTTATTAAAAAAAAAAATGAAAGGTGGTGTTGGGGATAGAACTGTTACATATATTACTTTTTTTTTTCTGTTTGTTGGCACCTCAGGAGCCGAAGGTGAAATCTGCTCTCCCTGCTCCAGTCCAAGCCTTGGGCCCCATGACTGCAGGCCTGCTAACACTTCTTATTTCACCATTTACTGTGGAGGACGGAGGAGAGGAACAACAAAGAATTTTCTTTCTTGAAGTGTTCACTTGCTGCCTTTGAATGCTTTCATGCAGTTCATGCTCCATGCCAGTGAGCATCCAAAGGCAGCAAGTGAATTCTTGAAGACAGTGTTTAAATGTACATATACATATATATACAGACACATGCACATGTTTATATGTATATAGGTGTATTTTTTTTTGTCTGTGTTGTGTTCCCATTAGCAGAAAAAGATAGTTCTGAGAGCAGAAAAACTGTGGACTGGGCACAGCACCAGTGCATCTCCAAGGGAAGATCTGGAAAGAAAATTAACAGGACAGAAGAAAGAAACACTGCACATGGCCTCTTTTGCCTTCCTTGCTAACCAATGGGTGTTTGGTTCGTTGTTTTCTTGTGGTTTTTTTTTTGTTTGTTTCAAAAAAGCAAAAAAAGAAAGCTGTTTAGTTTAAACTTTACAGTGAAAATTAACTTTCTTTTCTGCATTGAATTCCCTTTAGTCACCTTAAATTCCTCTATTGCACTTCTTGCTTAATTTTGGTCAGGTAGTTCGGTTTGCTCTGGCCATAAGCAGTTCTGGGTATTTAGCACTTCCTACTCTTCATCTCTTCTTAAAGTTTCCACATTCTTTAACCCATATACCATAATGCCCAACCAAGCATAGCTGATTAGCCTGGATAACTCTTCAATATCTCTTTAGGCTTTATCCAAGCAGAAAAAGCATGGATTACCTCCCTTTCCTGCTGGGCTGGTGCATAAATATTTGCCCAAGATCGGCATTTCTTCCATACCCCAGTAAGCATCTTCAGCGCATGGTGAAAATGCTGGGACATCTGAACACTGTGGCAGGGATCTAGGAACTTGAAGGAGTTTTGGAAAGTGATGCTGTCTTTGCTCCAACAGGATTAGGTGACAGGCAAAGAAAGGCTGCAGAAGGGAAAAGAGGACCAGCCAGGACCTTCTGCACCCCTTCCTTGCAGGAAAGCCCCAGCTGAGCCTTAGACCTGGACTAAGTTACAAGAAACAGGATGAATTCCCCATACACACCATGCACCTTTTTTCTTAAATTAGAAACAGCTAAGAAGTCTATGCAAGGTTATGGGGAAAAGAGAAAGACAAACCTTAAGTGGAGATGATGAATTTGGTATGCTGGAGGCACCTGGGCTGACAGAATCCACAAACCAAGAATAGCTGCGTTTTACTAAATAGTTAGTGTTTGTTTGCATGCCTGCCTATTTGCACTCTTTATCACATTCCCAAGCTGACAGGGAAATTTCCTATGTCCACCCCCACACTTCTGTGGTGGGTGTTATCAGATGGCCTCTCCTACCCGCGACATTCCCCTGTGTTTCTGTGAGACGCAGCAAATGAGCTCTGCACTTGGCTTCCCCACAGCTCACTCTGGTTGTTTCCCTGCTCACCAGTGATAGGAGAGCTCTTGGTCTTTGGCAGCAGCTGGGAAACCCAAACATGACGTGGCACGACATCACCCAGCGCTCTGAAAGCTGGAAACACAAGATGGCCACCTGAGTTTGTCCTGGAGTTGCAGGCACTTCCATCTCCATTGCTGAGCCCTAGAGCCAACTTCTTACTTTCTTCCTGCTTTCTCTCTTTCTACAGAAGCAGACTAAAAGTTACAGAGACAAATATCCCCAACCTCCAGTTGCATGTAGTCACTTTTGTTCTGTTGTAACAGGTTGTCCCACCATCTCATCTGTCACCTGGAAGAAAAATCACCCTTTCCAGAACAATTATCCTTCTTGCTGACTACTTTCTGCTGCAGCTGGATAGGTGGGGGCAGGAGAGGTGCTGTCCTAGGCAGGTGCTCAGTGGGTTACTGAGGGGTTCAACAGGTACCCTTTTCTTTCTGAATACTAATAAGGGGAACAGCATCAATACAATCTGCTTTCTGTATTTTGGAAGCACGAAATGCACTGAGTGCAGAATTGCCTTCTACTGCCTGGGCTTGGGCACAGAAAATCAACTTGCTGGAGAAGAGGAATCCCCATTATAAAATCTGTGATGGACCTCGGTTTTTAACAATTCTTTTTAGATCAAATACTTTGTACTTGGAATCAGAGTCCATATTATAGCTTATTTTTATTAAGAAATCAACATGCAAAGGCTCAGCTGTTTCTCCATGCTGAAAGATGTTACTGTCAGGAGAAACAACATACAGCCCATTTGTAGGCACCTTTTTTTTTTTTTTTTTGGTGTGTGTCAAGTGTCAATCCCTGGCTTTGCAACAGTGACTAAATATTTATGTTTCACTGCCAAAAGTGCATAGCAGCAAACCAAAGCTAGCATTTTAAGACCTGTGTGCTATGAGTGACTCACTGAGACTGAGAGCACCCCCTTCCCTGGGGCTCTCCTCTGAAGCAGGAGGAGCAGCTGCTTTCTGCCACCCCTAAGAACCACAGCAGTCACCAGTGATGGCTTGTTTGGTACTGGAACAGCAAAACAGGGGCACTGAGGGGAAGAAAGGAGATCATTCTTTTCAGAGGAGGGAGTCACTCCAGCCCAAAACATCAAATGCCATCAGTGAAAAGAACAAACTTTCTTCAGAGGGAGACTTAGTAACAAGCAGGAAAATTAAACACGTGTAAAAACCATGTAAAAACTAAGAGAAAGCAGTAGCCTGTACACATAGGAACAACAATGGAAAAGTCATGGAGAGACAAGGGCTTGAGCATGCACATGCCCTCTTTCATAATGCAGCTTATTGATCTAAATGTCTTTTAGATTAACAGAAACAGCAAGAGAAGATGCTCCTTTCTGAAAGACACTTTGTGCAGCTGGTTGCTTATTCAGAATTGCAAAGATAAACATCCTGGTTCTGTTTGGCATTTTCTTTCCCCCATCTCCTAACAATCCCCATCCATGCTGACAGCTGAAATGAATATATGTACTTTTTCATTTATCAGAAAAACAACCTGCTGCTAAACTAATATAGGCTATACTTAACTTTGTATTTCACAACACAGAAGGAAGGATGACATCAATTTCTTTTAATTAGGATACGGGACCAGAATTCAGAGGAGAAACATCTATTTTTGCAGTTGCCAGAATCTTACGTATCTTCAGCAAATCCTTTTACCACCTGTTAAAAAGGGGGAAGGGAACTAAAAAGCTTTCTCCATCTGTAAAGTGAAGCTTGATGATTAAAATTGAGAGCTGCTGAAAATACCATGGTGATGGAGACTCTTCAGCTGAATATACAGCCCCCGCTGTGATAACAAGCAGCGCTCTCATCTCCCTCTGCAGTCAGTGACAATAAAGAGAATTCTACTTGTAAGGGATGTCAGCACCTTCCTGACAAAGGATTCAATGATTTCTCTTTCTGTAATTATTTTATGGATCTTACCCCTTTTGACATTTTGCTATTTAGACAGAGAGTATTAGGATTTCTACTTTTTTGGTAAATAAATGACATATATTTTCTTTTAAAAATTCCCTGTGTTGAGAATGTAAGAATGAAATTTCCTGGCTGTTCCCATATGGCTTCTTCTCAAATACAGGTGTACATGCAAATTTCCCTGGACCCACCTTCCACCACAGAAATTTTGTCTCAGTGAAGTTTGGCTTTAGATGTTTACAGGATTTCTGTAGACCCCAAGGCCAGGAACTGTTCCCTCAGCGTGTCAGGCATGCAGAGATCCCAGATGCCGCCCATGGGTGTGCACTAAGCAGACAGCACAGCATGGTTCAGGAGGTCTGATCCATGCTTGGCATGTTGGACTCCAACCATGATTGATACAGGTGAGAGGAGTCAGGAGCTGGTGCTTCATTTCAGCTTCTTGCATCCATTTTGCACAAGGAAGGTGGGGATTTTGAGTAGTTCCAGAATAACATAGCAGAGGTCTTTCTCCTACAGTTAGGAGAACTGTGTCTTGGATTCTGCCTTTATTTCCTCAAAATGACTTCTAGATTTAATCATGTCCTGTGAACAATCCGGATTTACATTACAGCAGAAAAATTCTACTTTCTCTGGCAATTCAGGATGACAGTTTGAAGACTCTTGAAGCTGCCAGTAAATTTTTATAGGGAGTTTTACATTTAAAAGGATCATTAACTATGCAATCCCATAATTGGATCCTTATGTTACAGGTTTTCTTTGAAAAGCTCAAACGGTGTCTACGTATGTTAATTAAGTTATTTTAGCACTGAGAGCACAAATGTGTGACAAATTGCCTTGGAGGAGAAATGAAAGGGAGACCATCTAAACTTCCATTTTTGTAAGGGAAGGATTCTGACATGTTGGGGGCACAGCAGGAAACCAATGAGGAACAGAATGTACAGCCATTGCTGCTGTTAAATATAGGTCCCCAGTTCTGAGGCAGTGCAGAGCCTTGCTCTTGGGGTCTCTTCAGCTAACAGGTGTCTCATGTCCTCAAAACACCTCACATTCAGGAAAAAAATGAATCAGATGAGGGTATTCTGCCATTTTACTCATCTTCTGTAAGTAGATCCAGAAGGTGTTGGAGCACTTTTGTACAGGTGATACAAGGATAATGTTGCTGGATCTTTTCTCTTTTCTTTTCTTTTCTTTTCTTTTCTTTTCTTTTCTTTTCTTTTCTTTTCTTTTCTTTTCTTTTCTTTTCTTTTCTTTTCTTTTCTTTTCTTTTCTTTTCTTTTCTTTTCTTTTCTTTTCTTTTCTTTTCTTTTCTTTTCTTTTCTTTTCTTTTCTTTTCTTTTCTTTTCTTTTCTTTTCTTTTCTTTTCTTTTCTTTTCTTTTCTTTTCTTTTCTTTTCTTTTCTTTTCTTTTCTTTTCTTTTCTTTTCTTTTCTTTTCTTTTCTTTTCTTTTCTTTTCTTTTCTTTTCTTTTCTTTTCTTTTCTTTTCTTTTCTTTTCTTTTCTTTTCTTTTCTTTTCTTTTCTTTTCTTTTCTTTTCTTTTCTTTTCTTTTCTTTTCTTTTCTTTTCTTTTCTTTTCTTTTCTTTTCTTTTCTTTTCTTTTCTTTTCTTTTCTTTTCTTTTCTTTTCTTTTCTTTTCTTTTCTTTTCTTTTCTTTTCTTTTCTTTTCTTTTCTTTTCTTTTCTTTTCTTTTCTTTTCTTTTCTTTTCTTTTCTTTTCTTTTCTTTTCTTTTCTTTTCTTTTCTTTTCTTTTCTTTTCTTTTCTTTTCTTTTCTTTTCTTTTCTTTTCTTTTCTTTTCTTTTCTTTTCTTTTCTTTTCTTTTCTTTTCTTTTCTTTTCTTTTCTTTTCTCTAACATAACTCTGAAATGGCTCCATTCTGCCATCAATCACAAGTGAAAAAACCCCAAGTAGATGATTCTTTGTGTTTTGCTCCATTTGTTTTTTTCCCAGTGAACGTAGGAACAGTCCTTCCTCCACTGACCTTCAAGTATAACTCTAACACAAAATGTATTAGCATGAGTCAAATAGTGTGACTACAACAGCATCATGGTAAGGTAAATACCATATCATTATACTTCCTTCCTCTGGCAATATCTCCAGGAGACAGGCTTCATAAAGAGCTACACCCAGTAGTAAAATAATTTGTGCTGAATAAACAAATACAGAGAGATGTTATAAAGTCCAACATGGAGCTCAGCCAGAGCTGAGCCACTACTTTTAAGTGGCAATATGTCAGCTGCAAATGAGCAGTGTGACAGAAGCCGAGACATTTGTATAGCCAAACTAGTAGGAGCCTAAAATGCCAAAGTTAAGGCTGCAGATGGTAGTAGGTTTTGCAAACTGAACACCCTGGGACTCCATGCACGGACCTATAGCTTTTGAGAGCTTTCCCCCCTCCTTCCCCTCCCCACGTCTAAATGTAACATTAGATTTGCCCTATTTAAATAGGAATAAATCAAAACATTTCAAAAAAGCAGCCTAAGTGTGGCTGAGGGAATGGCAAATACATGCTAGACAGATGCCATACCTTGTATTTTCCTCATCAGAACCAAGGATGGGACTTCACAGTGTAGCCTAAGCAGAGATCTCCGCTACCACCCTCCCTCCATTGCCAGACTGCTGTGATAGATTTGCTCTGCCAAGCACCACTGTCACAGACAGCTAAAGCAGTTTTGATTTTTTAAATAGGAGTTCCATGGTGTGGGTCAGCTGCCTCACTGGACACAGGAAGCTGAGGTGTGCCCATCACAGTGACAGATTTAGGATGTAACTGCTGCTCCTCAAAGGGACCCCAGGACACACAGTGTGCATCCAAACACTGCGAGGCAACAACATTGGTGCATACAAATTTTTATAGATTACTTAAGTGCTTGATCTCTTTTATAATCTGTATAGATTCTTCCCAACAAAACCATTTTACACCTGAGCTCTTTGTTTCTGGGACAGGGCACTTTGGGGATAAAGCTGTGTCCTCCTGGCATGTGTTTCCCTGTGTCCTTCTGGGCCATACACCCCTCCCATCTGCTGGATGTTCACCACCATAACTGAGGATAACAAGTCAGCAGAAGAGCAGGAATTCCCACACAGCTCTCATGATTTGCCATTTGTTCCTCTTCATTTTTTCCCCCTGACACAAGCATTTCTACACCCCCTCTGTCAAGAGCAGCTCATAAAGACACTTTTAACTGTTCCATAATTAGCAAAGAGCCCTTTCACCTTCCCTCTCACAAAGTGCTGGATTTAGGAAATCCATAAGTATGGACAGAAGGGAAGAAGCTGGAAAATACAAGACAACTTGGGAGAACAGCTTGAGTAGAACTCCCTAGAGTGGTACAAAGTTCTGGGAATTGTGTTCTCCTGCAAAAAGATTAGAACAGCAACTCCTGCTAAAGGTAACATCTTTCAGTGTAACACTTCTCTACAATGAAATAACATCATTTTCACTTCCAGTGGCTGGAGAAACTCAGAAATGTACAGAAAAAACCCCCCAAACCACCTTGTTGACAAGAAATAGCTGCAATAAGGTCGCATGACAACCCTACAGCATAAAAGAGAAGTACTGCAGCTGTTGATACTTAAGACAATCCACCCTTTTTTTACTACTTTGTTGTAGAAGACCTCCAATATTTACACAGAGATGTATTCTTCATTTAATGCCCTTTTATCCAATGGGAAAGCTTTTCCCTTGCACCTCTAAAATACAACAGAGTGGGAGGATCAAGTAACATGGTAGAAGTTGATATTTTTCTCTCTGACTTGGGCAAAAAGTCAGTGTTTTACACCAAGCAAATTTACCCATGGAAAATAAAACCCTGCCTTACACAGGATGGTAATACTAAGGCTCTGAAAAACTTCACAACTTTGGCTGCAGCTTTCACACTGTTAGACTCCACAGCATATACATGTAGTTTCAATACTTCTTTTTTTCAAAATCACAATGGTTTCTTGCTAATATAGGGACAGATGTGTGATAGAAATTATAAACTAGAAAAGCAAGATTGTTAGAAAAAAATACTCAAGTTATTTGGGAATAGATTTGTAAAGCAGATAAAGAGCTTCTGTGGAGTACTTGAGTACAGAAACAGTCGACAGCTGAACTAATGGAAAAGAGCATTACCATTGCCTCATCATTTTTTTTTTTCAAACCAACAGATGGAGTTTAGGCCTTGTAAAATGTTACTCCTCTCAACCCTTGCAGCTGACTAACAAAGTGCATTTCTTGATTATTTATCAAACCAAACATTACAAATGCAAGAGGAAGATTCAACTTTAATCAAGTACTTGCAGTACTCACCTAACCACGCACGACTGGAAAAGTCACAGCATGCAAACAGAAACAGATGTTCGCTATCACAAACAAACGCCATCCTTACCCAGGCATAAATCCTTCGGAGGATGAAAGGGAGTCACAGGCTTATCAGCCATGTACTGCCTATCCCAAAACATTCTTACTCAAAGATACTTATACTATCTCTATTAAATGCCAAATAAAGATATTTTCCTCTCTCTGAACTTTAGCTCTGGAGTCTCCTTGGGACAGTATCTTCCAAGACAATTGGCAGATACTTCTAGGGAAATGCTTTTAACTTGCACAGTGAGATATTTTGAAGGGATGCCAATCTATTTTCAGTATACTCTTATCTCTCTTCCACTAGACCCATCAGCTTATCAGAAATAACTGGAAATACTTCTTAGAGTAAAAATATTGATTACTATTTTGCATATTTGAACAGGTTTCCAAGGCAATCCTCCTCTTCAGCATTTCTCCCATCCTGCTCCAAAGATGTTGAAGTGCAGAGTATTGCTCATGGCTGAACTGCTGGATGGTAGTGCACTCTCTAAAGCCAGTGGTGACCTAGTAACAAGTAACTTAGAGCCAGTAAAAAGAGGTAGCAAACTGCACTGCATCAGTGCAGATAAAAAGACAGTAAGTAAATTAGGTATTTGCTGCAAAGTTCCATATCAAAAAGCAGATACTGCACAGGCAACTGTGCCACAGTTTCAGTAGGTGCACCGTGCTTCCCTTGGTCAGATTCTGAGGCAGTGGCATGGATCAGATGCACAGCTAAGGTCCAGTGTTGTCCATGCCTACTCCTAGTGTCATCCTAGAAAGACACATGCACTCACCTCCTTTCTCTGTTTGCCTTCTGTTTTTCACTCATTTCTCCCCAGTCTCCATCTGTCTTGGCCTCCTTGAGCACTTTCTGAATTGCCAAACACCGTGAATTGGAGGTAGCACCCTTGGCTTCTCCAAGACACCATGCAGAAGAAGCTCATGCTGTTCCCATGCCCTGCTGTTATCACAAGTAACTCAGATTTTGGAAAAGCTTTTAATTTTTTTCCCATGAAACACCACATAATTCAACTCTGAGGCAGACCCTAAGAAATGAGGCTTCCTTTCTTTGTGCATATAAATAACCACCTATGCCTCTCTTCATCACTGCTATATTTCTACTTACAGAGAAAGCAAAGGAAGGGCAAGTACCATTTTATGCATGACATTAGTTTGCAAGCCCTGAAATTCAGGAAAAAACCCCACCAAGAATTGTATGTGCAGTCAACATACCTTGAAGAAATCCACACACTTTTCCACATATGTACATCTTTTTTAAAGTATTTGCAGCATGCCTGCACTCCACTGCAGCTGCCACCCTTTCTTACAGCACATCATTATCCATGTGTGCCAAAGTATTTTGGCACTGCAGCCATTATATCCTTTCTTATCTCCCATATGATGATCCATCAGGAGGATAGTTGGAGAAATAGCAACAGATGGAAAACATATCTTAAAGCGTGTGAGTGAACGACCAGTTTTGTTTTCTCCTGTGGGTGCTCCCACACCTGCCCCACGCTGCGTGATAAATCCAGGCAGCACCACACACATTCACAGAGTAACTGAATGTGTATCTTAGACTTTTACTGAGCAGCAACAGCCCCATCAGACATGGAAACCAAGGAACAGCGTAGTGCCGTCGTGCAGATGCAACTCCCCAACAGTGACTTTGCAAATTACGAGCACAAGGACATTTTCCACTGCTGTTGCCTGAGCTGCAGCAAAGAATGCTCTCAGCAAAGATTGTGGATCTACCTTGACAGTCTTGCTGCAAGTCATGAAACTGCCAGATAACCAGTGAGACTACTTCTCCAAGGTCATAACATCAGATCATTTTGTTTTGGCAATCACCACGTAGGAAGACTTCCCCCAAAGGTTTGATTTTCAGCATAGTAACATTTTGTGTGAGTTATGAAGCAAGCCCTCGGCCACAGAAATGTGCTAATTGAAAACAATTACATTAATTTCTTGACTTCTGGCAGAAAGAACACACAGCATTGTCCCAACATAAGCTCTTAACCCCCCCCCAGTAAGTTACTTGGAAGAAGAAAACATTAGAAGGAACAGTTAATAGACCAGAATCTCTCTCATGCTCCTGGAAGAAAAAAAGTTTGTCAAAAGGTAAGCTGTTACAAGTTCAGATGATGGCCTCATCCATATCATGACTACCAGTGTAATAGGAACTCAGGTACGATTTTCATACTTAAAAATTCCCTAGAGAGTGGGATGAGAGAAAACAGAGCCTCTTACTGCAAGCAGATGACTTCCCCAGCAGGGATGCTGACCCCTACATTGCAACCTTGTACTGTATCACATATCAAATTACTTAAACTATACCCAGACTTCATTAAATAGAGAATATCACAGTTACAATTTAAAAAATAATAGACTATTAAACAGGTGGAGGTCTTGAAAAGGAAATGCATGGCTGAATATTAAGTGAAAAATCAGGTCCCCTTAGAAAAATCAGCACTTAAACAAAAAAGACAAAGACAGACTAGATTCACTTAGACTGAAGAACCATGACCCACCTCAGCTATGGGATGAAGTAACACACTTTATGTTCTCTGCAAGCAGGTCTGAAAAGCAACGTACAGTTCTGAGCTGTCATTCACAATCAGCAGCCAGGGTAAAAGCAGCAATCATCACCAGATTTACACCCTGCCTTTTGTTGTGAAGGATCCTTGAGAGAAATGAGTTTAGGCCTCCATGAAACTCCACGAGCAACGAGAAATTTTGACATTCAGGCACTTTTTGGTGGTGATCAAGTTACCTTCAGGATGCCCCATCCTAAAAGCTTCCCCTTAATGTTTCATGATACATCATGACATTCTTTTTCCATGTGTGAACCAGCCAGGGCTGTCCACTAGCTTCTAAAGCTCCCAACAACAGCAACAAAATCAGAACACAGCAATGGATACATTAACTGCACTAAGTGGGACTAGCACAAATTCCCAGATTTGAGTTTTCCTGGCAAGCAAGGAGTCCAGAACCCTCCAAGGCCCAGGAGAACACTCCATCACCAAAGAAGGAAGCACTCTTTCACCATCAGTCTTGAGAGATGGCAAATTAAATGACATCATTCTGCAAATACTCAGCGGATCTTGGCATCACTGAAGGGAAAGTCTGAGAGCCTGAAGAATCATCCATCTCAAGGGATCACATGGTCTCCAGCGACACTCAGGCAAGACATGTAAAACCAGACAAGATATGTGATGTAAATTGACCAGAAGTGATTAGACAGATTCCCAGCGGTACAACAAGGCAAGCTTTCAGCTGCTGCTAGCTCTTCCTCAGCCTTGGGAGTAACCCTTGGGATTGCAAACCCTCGCAGAGACTGAGCTCAGGGTGTGCCAAGTGAATTCCTGGTGCTGACTACTGCCAGTTGAGTCTTCAGGAAGCTTAATGTGAAATTTCTGCAAGTAATATTTGTAGATACTCCTGATGTGTGGGTTCACTGGAGAAACAAGCCTCCTGCTTGAGACCCAAATTAATACTTTTGCTGAACTGAGGTTCTAGTGTCACTAAAATCAGTGTTTGACATTTAATGTGCAAGGGCAGAGTTTCAAATTAATCAAGTCCAAGGCAAGTTACACTTACCTCTCTCAGGACAAGAAAAAATGGCTCCAGGAGCTGGCAAGAAAAGTCCTACAAAAGGAGTACTTGGAAAAAGTCAGGGGAGCTAGGCTGGCTATCTGAGTAGTAAAAAGAAAGCCAGCAGTAGTCAGCTTCTACTTGTTTAATATAAGAGATCTCCATACTCAATTCCATCAGAACTGCTCCCTAAGGCAATTGTAATACCTCAGCTTTGTCTAGGAAATACAGCGGCTCAACAAAAGAAAAATATTGTTCATGAGGGATGTACTGAAGGGGGGGGTTCAAGTTGTATACGTATGGTCATAGACTCTAAATGAATCACTGAAGCTCAACTTGGCAACGTGATCTCAGGATTTATTATTCCACAAAGTATCAACTCAAAAGAAGTCAAACACTTGGAATTTTTACAAAACAAATAAAGAACAAAATGCCATTTTCCAGCTGTGTAAGTTAAGATGCACCTGTATAATAAATATTGTATGAGGTTTGTCCCCTCCCATCATAGAAAATATACAATTTGGAACTAGGGAAGGTTCAGAGAAAGGCAGTTAAAATGATAAACAGCTTCCCCATGAGGAATAAACTGATCAGTACTCTTCAGCTTGGTTAACAGACGCCCAAATGAAAAGTAAGTAGCAGACCATAAAAGCAAACGTAGGACACAAAAGTTGGGGGGATGAACTGCCCATTCAAAGCTTCAGAGACATCAAAGGAAGATGTCAGTGGGTTCTTGGCAGAATATATAGTTCAACTTCAGAACCTGTTGCTACACAAAGTTGTGGCTACCAATGGTTTACTGCTATTCTAAACCAATAATTATGTGTTAAGTAAACTTCAATGGACTTTTCTTCCATGAGATACAAAGCCATAATTTCGTAGGAAGACCATTGAGTATGACATAGGAGAATACACTGGGGTGGTAATGGACAGAATGTCTTTTGGGAGCTGAAAATTCAGTCTGCAGAGATTGAAGTGTTGCTCTGGTGTTAAGATTTTGTCCTTTCTATAGCTCATGTATTTGTCCTCTTTGGATAGAAGATATTTGCCTTCAGAAAACTTGAAACTTGAGAACCAACACATTATCACAGGCATAATGATGGAATCTGAAGGTTTATTAGCTGCAACTGCTGCAGTCTCAAGTAGTTCATCTACACATTTCCTTGAACATCAAAGACAAAAAGTCCCTCCAGCAGTCAAGAAAATGCAGATGTTAAGATAAAAACTCATGAAAAAAGCAACATTCAGATTACTGCTCCTGACAATTAGACAATGAATAGATCTTTCCAGTAGAAAGCTTGAAGAATTTATGTATTAAACCTCAGATGTGTCTCTAGCCCATGTCATCATTTTAGCCTAAAACCAGTGATGAAAACTGGGAGGTTGTGTCATCTCCTCTCCTACTAGGGTTGGTTCATAATGGCTTCTTCTTCTATTGGAAGGCACAGATTGGCTGATGGGAGTTTAGGATCAGCAGGCCTGGTGCTGGCTCTCCTGGCATTAACTATGGGGACAGCAGACTGCTCTCCTCAGTATCCTCAACTGCCCCTCCACCCCCATTCCCCTAAAGACTTTTGGATAGGGCTAAGGGCAGTGACTTAGAGATAAGAAATGTTCCTGTTTGGAGGACAACATCATGAGAGAAGTATATTCTCCTGCTCCTACACTTCAGGCTCCTAGTCTCCGTGGCACGTCAGTGAAATGGGAGATGCTGTTCCTGTGCTGATGCTCGCTGTTATGGCGTGGCACTGAGGACCACTGAGTTACTTGAGAAATGCTGAGGTGACCACCAGGCATGTGAAGCAGGAGGTGCTGGGTATCTGCTTGCCAGGAGAGAGAACAGTGGGCACCAGTTGCTTTGCAGCAGTGAGAAATCATCATGCTCCTGTATTATAGTGCACACAGAAAGAGCCTTTTGTCTTTTGACAGCAGGAACCAGTATCAATGTGCAAAAAATACTGGAAGCAGAAACTCTACAGATTGAAAACCTGTCTGTTACTCTCCAATATAGCCTTCATCAAGATTTAATTTCAGGAAAAAAAAGAAATTCAGAAGTTGTTTGCCTGAGGGATAAAGCAGTGGTTCTGACAAAAGCACCTACAATACCTGGAGCTCGTTTACACAAATACAGAAACTTGGTCTTCCTTAGTTCTACCTACCTCCACATGCACCTGAATCTGCTGAAATATAGCAGAGACATTAGTAACACCTCCACACTGAGTCTATTCATACATGGAAAAGGTATATGAAGTTTAGCTCATTTTCTGGACTGGAGCTGACACGGTCACACTCCCTACACTAATCCCTAGCACATGGATACACTGCTGTACACAGCAAAGATTACCTGTCCAAATACTTCTCCAAATACCAGCTACTCAGAGATTTTACTACCCACAGCTGGCAGTTGAGTATATTCCTGTCGTCCTTTCTCTTCAGATCTTTGGGAACCATGGAGCTTAACCTCAAGTTGGCCATCCTTGGTTACATTCATTTCTTACTCACCAGCCCCTCTTTCAAATGGAGTCCTACACTAACACCCTCAGTGGTGGGCTTTTAATGTTTCCTGGCAATATCATGCAGTATGTTACATGCAAAGAACATCCCATTATATTTTCAGGCATCTTCTACTACCAGTTGGGTTTGCACGGTTACTTAAATCTTTTCAAGAAGCCAGATGCCTTGTTGTGTCATTCTGGAGGATCTCTGTTGTGCCCTGGCCTGAACATACTTTTGGATTTGGAGTAAGAAAAAATCAATTCTTTTTTCTTCTATTCATCAACACATTAATAGTCCCATCTGAGAATGACTTAGAGTCAACAGGAGCATATGCAGGTATGTGTTAGGCTTTTGCCCACTGGGAAGACAATACTGGTTGCTTCCCTGACCATGGAAATGTTATCTAGTCATTTCTGCTTAGCAGTTGCACAATGGCCTTCAAGTTAATGTGCTCATTACACATGCAATGAAGAACTGCGCTCCCAAACTCAACTTTAAAAGTACTATCTCATGCACTGACTTTAAAGTCTGGCAACCTCTTCTCTTCCTAAACTATCAGTAAGCAGTGATTGGGGTATGTTATCAAGAAAAAACACTTAGGAGTCTTCTCTTGAATCTCCCTGGCTATTTCCCCCACTTTCAGCTGTGACATTGACTGCCATTCCCTATGCTCTACGATGTTCCCACATCAGGGCCTCACACCAGCTGCTCTGACTCATGTTTTCGGTCTCCACTCTCTATCAACCTGCAGTGCTGCTCTGTGGCGTGCAAGACAATCAACAACAACTGTGCCCAACCGAGTCTAAGTGGCATTTGCAGCCCCGACTACACAATCTGACGAAACAAAAGGACCTTATACTATCATCTCTTCAAAGCATTTCAGTAGATTTACAAGTAGAAGATCTAAAGCTCAAGTGCATCATTCAAGCTTTGTGCAGCTAGAAGCTCTTGCACCAAACTGCAGGTTTTTGTGCAAAACTCCACTCCATCAAAACATGTTGGCTGTCCCAAGTAAGGGGCTCATGGAGAGGGCCAGAAACAGCACACTCCTGTTTACATGTGAACCAAAGAATCCATCTCCGCTACTTGAAACAACAAGTGCATTATTTGTCTGTAAAGCACTTGGGGTAACTTTTCCCTAGCTCAGTATATCTTCAGACAAGAACCATTCCACAAAGTTCGTAGCCATCTGCTTCCCTGTCTTGGAAAAGCTTCCAGTGGCTCATCCTGGTCAACAGGTTCTTCCTGAATATCTTCTGTCTTTCTATATGTAAAATGTCTCTCTCGGTTGTCTCTCCCAGTAAGTAAACTGTGAGCAATTAAAGGGACTGTTTCATCACCTGACAGGGAATAGCGGAAAAGAGCAAGGAAAAAACATAATCCTGTATACAATGCAGCAACAAACAAACACTCTGTATTGTTCCCTGACCTTTCACTTCATTTTGAATTGTAAATAGTTACTGATAGCAGAAAAGGGAGGAAGATAAGTATGCACAATGAGAAACTTTTCTGCTTTATGAGTTTAGTTGCAAATCCCGAATCTTTATGCTTGAAAGTAACTTTTCTTCATAATGAATCTGGAATGCCTAAAAGTTGTGGGAAATCTGTCCCCCAGTTTAACACTAACTTGAAATATGATCCTTCAGTCTTTAACTGGGAACATCTGGTAGAAAACTGCTGGTCAAAATTTACTAGCTAATAAAGACCATAATACATTTCCACAGTTAGAGAGTTACACATGTTTTATATAAAAGCATTCATGACACTACAAAGCACTGAACACTTAGAGCAAAGGCAAATATTGTTTTGTAAGGCATGAAGGAAAGATACATCATTGCAATTCAAAATGAATTTCACGGCAATAAAGTAACATACTTTTTTCCTTTAAAATACAGAGCCCAATTAAAATATAGCCAAACCTGAACTGTCAAACTCCTTAAAGCAAGAGATCAGACAATTATGTCAAATATGTTTAATTTTTTGCAAAATAACTGATGGCAAAATAAAATATTTACATCATGTCATACTGTGTAAACATGTAACGTCACTGTACAAAGAAATATACATGCAAAATAAAGCAAAAAATTTAACTAAAACAATAAAGGAAAAATAATACACAAACATAATGATATGAGGTTGGTACGAATACACATCCAGTTTCGAAGTCAGCTGTTTTCTTTTAAAAAGTTTCTGTACAACTTTACAAAAAACCCAAAAAGAACCAAAAAAAAAAAAAAAAAAAGAATAAATAGGATACAGTGGAAGCCACAAAGCTCAAAACTAACCCAAGCTAGGTTATGGCTTAAGACCCATATATCTAACTCTTGTGGGATGTCGGCTTGGTTTCCTTAAACATGGCATTTCACACAAACATAGATGACAACACACCCATATGAACTCAGTGATGCACAGAAAACCATCTCTTTTTAAATATCTCACGCTAATATTACTTCAACCTTAAAAACAGTTACTAAGACAATTACATTACATGTCCAATTCTCATCTGACTGCTACTTTCTGAATGTATTCTTCACCAAAGAGCACAAGATTAATTTGTTCATTTCACAGAAAGAAGTAAAAGCACAGATTTGAAAATTCTAAAAAGTAGTTAAGTGTTGAGACTGATTTGGGGAAAGTCAGACTTTGGCATTTTAAATATAATAATACATTTTAAAAAGTGTCACCCTACTTCTTAACCTGTTTGACTTGACATTTGGGATACCAATCTCTCTCTCTCTTCAATTTTTTAACAATCCTTAAAACTGACTAGTCTTGACTAAATTCTATGCTAACCCTCATCTTAAACTAATAATGACAGTGTGGTACAACACACCCGCCCTTGCCCACCCAGAACCCCCAGTCACACAAACAAAACCATAAAGCTCGCCGTACTAAGTATGTGCTTTTTCTATATATTTATTACAGTTACAACAGAGGTCCTCATAAATAGTTGCATAAAATGTTAAAGCCACAACATTGCACATGATATGAAAGAAAACAAAATCCCAAATGAGTGCATTTACAGTATTTCATCCTGCTGTATACTGCTCGACAATTGGGTCAGCAAGCTGGGCACCAACCCAAAGTTCTTTTCTAGGGGGACAGTGAGTACTGACCCAAACTGAAGACCCGCACAGTGGTATACCACCATTTAGGAAGGAGGGGGGAAAAAAGGATAAGAGGAGAGGGAAAAAAATTACAGACCGAAGGCAGGTAACAGTCTATATACAAGTAAGGCCTACATTTTATCAGAGCAAAACAATTCATTCTATTTGTATGCAAAATCTTTTGAGGTTGGATGCACTTAAAAGCAGAGTCTGATCTCAGTGCACTGCTACGTGAGATACATACAGGCGAGGCAACTGGAAAGCTCTAGGACCAAGTGAAAACCAGATGTTATAAATGGAGGCCGTACCAATGGGCAGCCATTTTGGTGAGTCTTCTCCAGGCATGATCTGATTTTTGTTTAACACCAGTGCTTTAAACATAGGCATTTCTTCCTTGAATAAATCTTGAAAACGGTAGCTAAGTTCACTTGCAAAATTCAACTCTTGTTTATTAAAAAAACTATTTTTTTTTGCAGAAACCTGAATAAAATACTGTTACTGTATCGCTTGTGACTGCTTTTTGCAGAGTACAGTGCTATTGTCCTCCACCCCCGTGAAGTCTGCATCTCCAGTCCCCCGCGCTGCCCTGCGCGGGTCCCTGTGGAATGCATTTGCACACGAACATTCACTAGCAGCTGGTTGGCTTGGGGTTTGCTTTCCTCAAAATTCAAGTCAACCGCTGATTGGCAGAAGGAGTCTATCTCCAGTCTGATTGATTGGCAGGAGGAGTCCATCTCCAGTCTGATTGATTGGCAGGTGAAAGAGAATGAGAGAGAACTTCAAGCAAGGTCAAACTCTTGGCAAGAGCCTGCTCTGTAAGAAGTTTTTAATGCTACGGATGGGTCGAACATCATTCTGGTGTTTTCGCCGCTCAATGAACGAAGTCAGTCTGGATATATCAATGCTGTCAGCACTTTTGCTATTCCCCAGCTGCAGCCATTGCTCCTGGAGGGCCAGTGCAGCCGAGGGACGCTTAGCTGGGTCATCCTGAAGTAGGAAGCATACAAAATCTTTGGCCTTCTGGCTAACTCCTTTGAAGTAGTCATCTGGGAAACTAAAGTCCAAGCGGCAAATATTCAGGCAAGTTTCCTCCACGCTTTCATCCAGGAAAGGAGAGACGCCACTAAGAAGGACATAAGTGAGCACTCCAATGCTCCAAACATCTGAAGTGAGTGAAACAGGATTTCCAAGGATAATTTCAGGAGCTGCAAACTCTGGGTTTCCAAGTAACTGGTGGATATAATACGTGGTATTGAGCTGGACTGCGTCTCCAAAGTCAGCCAGTTTTATTGTTGGCTTAGTGGAACTCTGGTCCACCAAAATATTTTCAGGCTAGAAAACAGAAAAGCAGAAGTTAAAATGTCTTTTTTCAAGTCAGTCTAACATACATTTAATGCTCCAACTTAACTGCCTTCCAGCCAGTGTGGTCAGCTCTAGAACATAAATAGCTGCACGTTACAGGGATTACTGCTGAAGGCCAGCTCTGCAAAGCTCTGAAGGGGGCTCACCAAGGCTTCCCCAGACCAACCAGCAGGCGGGTTCTTGCCTATTGCATTCATGCAATGAATGTGCTTTAGCCTCTGGCACTATATTTTTTGCAGGAAATATAGCTCTGCCAGGTAATAATTCAATTGTTCATGACAGCAGCTTTGCAAAGCTTCACAGGAACTGTGTTTCAGAACTTAAGCTTAAGGAATAGCAATTACAAATAGAGGTTGAATAAAGCAACTGCTCCATTTGTTTTATGACAGAGTAAACAAAACCCTTGCATTTAAAAACTAGAAGACTTTGTAGATATTTGCATGATGCTTTCAACAAAATCCAGCTTTATTTGGCAACTCTTTAATATAATGCAGTTGTACAGATGGAAGACAATCCCTGTTAGGAGACTATGACAGCAGAAGATCCTGTTGGATGCACATGATTTCAAGAGAATTGCCCCATTATTAGTGAGCTGAAAGTGGAATTATTTTTACAGTTTTATTTCTGAAGCTACTGCTGCTGTAGCTGTAATCACTGCAAAGTAAGAGCAACTTACCTACAACTAGTTTTTAATTGGTTCATCTGTATGTACCCTGAGACCAGAAAAAGTACTGGTGAACTCTGTATAACACACTAGAAAAAATTGAATGGTATGAAGACACAAAACTGGTTCTGCTTGGAAAACAGAAGTTCATGGAGGGAAAAGACTCAGGCTCTTTTTGCTTTTTCTCACCATGATCCCATTTGGCTAAAGACACCCTGCCTATGAAGATGACTTCCAATGCCAGAATTCCTTATTATTCATATATAGGTGAAAAAAAAGTGTAAAGAGTAAGTTTTTAATTAATATTCCCATTAAGACCTTCTCATAGTTTTTTTTTACTAGAATGCATCAAACCCTTGTGGCTCAAGTAACACTCAAAGGGAAGAACAAAGGCCCAAAGTGGCACCATTCGTGTAGACATCACAGCCCTCAAAGTGCAAAGATGAGAAACGTTTTTGCAGCAAAAGAGGAAAAGTAGTCTCTTTCACAATAAACTCTATGCTCCTTGAGAAATAAATGGATTTCTGCTGCAAGTTTATCAGAAGGAAAATAAATAAATGAATAAATGAGCAAATAAATAAATAAAAATCAAGCAAAACTTCCTGTCAGCAATTCTTTCCAGCACAAAGGTCCACACAGGGGAAGTGAGCTCTAAGGAGAAAGCATAGGGAATTGAAAATTTCTGCTTTTCTGGCTATAGGCTATGAGTGATCTAAAGCATTTGGGGATGGAGCACCAAGCCATATCCTTCATGAGTGTCAAAGCATTTCAAAGTTCTATGTTCCCAGTTCCAATTTTTCTAAAAGAGGGAGATTTTTATGCCTGGAATGATGCCCACTGCCCAGAATCCCATTAACACCTCACCTTTAGGTCCAAATGTGCTATTCTGCAGTTATGAAGATACTGCACAGCTTCCAGAATCTCTCCCAGGTAGAGTCTGATCTTCTCTTCTGTGAGGTTTCCCCATCGCACAACATAGTCTAGAAGGCGACCCTGGTCAGCCCTGTTAGAATTATAAGGGTTGCATTTTGGATTAATCCATGCATCAGAACGGAAAAAAACCCCAGGCTACAGACTACAGCAAATACTGGAGCCTGCAGCACTTACAAGACAGAGGACAAGGGTGTGAAGAGGAGACTTTACATCAAGCTACCAGATCGCAACATTCCTAATTCACTTCTGGAGCCATTTGATACAAAAAGACTTTTGAATCTTCAGACTACGATAATCATCCACATACCAATTTAATGTCTCTACTTGTTCCCTTCTGAGTATTAAACTCAACATTTTAGTAACAGCATTAGACAACTGCAATATTTTACTGAGGTGCTTTCAAACGTCTATGAAATCTTAGAGTTCCTTATTCATAAACCACTATAAATGCCTCAGAAAGTCAGCTGTAAATATTGCATTTTATAGATAATTTAGAGTCCACACACATTTCTAACACTAGTATGTAGTTGGTGGAGGTCTCAAAGGTGTCGAGAAGGCCAATGAGCTGGGGATGCTGGAGATTCTGCATGACTCCAAGTTCATGGGTAACCTGGTCTCGCTTCATCAACTTCTTATTCACAAACTTAGTGGCTACTGCTCGCTTGGTTCCCTTCTGGTCACACTTCTTAACGACAGAAAATCTGCCCCTGGAACACAACAGCGAAAGCAAAGAATTAACCGAGAGATGCAATCAGGACATACTTTCGAAAGATACACTCCAAGAGATCTAATTTTAGATCTCTAATAAGCTACCCTTACAGAGAAGTTTTTGGGCACGAGAATTTTCAGTGCATGCCTCTACTACAAATTGTGTCTGGATAAACTTGACAGAGATCTGTTATATCATATTTGCAGACAACTTGTCAGACTAATATCCAGCTTTCAAAGGTCATCATTAAGTCAGACAACTGTATATTCTACATGCCTTACTTTGCCAATTTTCAGACTCCTCCTGTCTGCAATTTTCATACTCCAAGTAAGAAGGTTTCGAAGAACTTCACTACAGAAGCAGTGTCAGTCACTGTAAGGCATGTTTAAACAAAAATAAATCCCTTAATCTATGATACCACTTCAGCCTAACCGCATTCTGTTTATGCAGTGCCACCTAGTGCTGGTAAAATTTTCGCTTCCTCACTTCTGTTTCATCCAACAAAATTCTGGCCTTTTAGGCTCATTCGTTAAGTATTTTTCATGGAGAATTTAATATTAAAAGAGAGGTCAATATTTTGACACAGACAGCTTTGGAGAGCAGCACACAGAACGCACCTGCCAAGCTCAGCCACTTCACTATAGTGGGAATCAAAGTTGTCTTTCCAGATTACCATGATTCCATCACTTCCAGGACCTAAACAAACAAACAAACGAAGAGAAGGACAGTATGTCCAAGATTAATATACTCAGATCCCTTAGCTATGAGGGGAATCACCCCATCCTGTTAATCCCTGCATGACACACAGGGTGGCAGCAGGACAAACTGGATTACACACCACAGTAACACAGCCAATGCAGCAGAACAAATTCTATAGTGGAACTCAGGTACAGTGGAAACTGTCTGTACAGGAATGAGCAACCTTGGCAAGTTGAGGGAGACAGTAAAAAGAAAAGATATTTTACAATTTATCTCATAATCATTAATACACCTGCCACTGGAAAAAAAAAAAGTGGCCGGGCAGTGTAGCAGCTACCTCAGAAAGCAACTCTTACTTTTCAGGAAAACACTAGTATAGAGATTAAAATTTCATTTTCAGCCTCTTTTATATATTGCAACACACTCATCCTAGGGTTTAGCTACTGTCTGTCTTGGGTCAGTGAGCAGGAAGTGCCTGAAATAATCACCACCTCAATCTGTTGTCAGTAAGGCACTTACTGTGGCTGCCAATAGGCAGAGCTCAAAGTGGCACCACTGAATATAAACCCCCAAAAATTTCAGATGAGATTTTGAAGGGACACATCTTTCACAGTCTGGTTTAAAATCCCAGGAAAGCAGCAAAGCTCTTAGAAAAAAAGGGAAGAAAGACCGTATTTTGAAGTGGGTTGGGACAACGGCAGAAGTCCTCATATCAGCTGGGACAGACATACACAGAGCAGCACTTCCTATCTTGGGGTATTTTATGTGAGTCAATTTGAGACAGAGCCATTGTCCTAAAATCTGTGAATTAATTCTCACCAGTCAAAAAATATATGGGCCTCACAATGGACTAAAGGGCCCAGATAGCATCAATTGTTATAAACTGCCTTGTAAGAAAACCTGTGATCCTGCTGTCTGTTTTCCCTCTTTCTAAAAATGGAGAATTATGAACACTTAGGAGAAGAACAAGTGAATGTACAAACACACACCAAAACTTATCACTATGTCATCAAATGCATCAAGCAAAAATCTTTTTTCCCCTTTGCTGTCTGCCTCCAGAACACAGGCATTTTTTCATCTTTGCACATTTCCTTTTCATTCCCTCACAAACAATCAGGTTGCCTTGCTTAAGGCACTGAAATAATTTAACTGTAGATCAATGATGCAAAGACAAGAACTAGTTGTATGTTCTCCTAAACACTGCGGCTTTGCAAAGGAGAAAAATAAATTACAAAGTAATGCTACTCTTTTGTTATCTGTACACTTTAGAAATTATGTTGGCATAGGAACATTCATTGAGACTAAACTAAGAATGCTGATGATAAAATACGATTTTATCAGTGTGTTTGAACCAGTACTGGCAAAGTGAATGCATGCTGACAGTACTGTGGAATGTGTGTACGAACCTCTAACCAGGTACATCCTAAAACTGCATCTATTCCTGCTAAAACAGACAATATATCACAGATAAAAAGGCTTGTTAAGATATGCCTTTAACAAAGGGGTGCCCAAGAGCTGAGCTTTTCTCTTTACTGTTCTATATAGGGTACCAGACACTTTGTAACTAGGCTTTAGGAGAAGGCAGAGGCAGGCCTACCTAAAACTCGTAGACTGGCGGAGGATGAAACCGAACCCATGTCGTTTGCAGCTATACACGTGTAGATACCATCGTCTTCCGCAGTGACGCCAATGATTTTCAGCGACGCCTCTCCCAGGTCACTGCGAAACACGACGGCAGCTGTTAACTTTACAGTAACGTCACAGACCTTAAGCTATGAAAATCAGACAATGTTAGGTTGATATTGTTTATACTTCTTATTCTCCAGCCCTTATCTCTCTGGATGAACATTACTAACCCTGCCCTGCCATATCAGAAGTGTCCACCAGAACCTGAGCACTCTGTGTTCATCCAGTATCTTGGAATGTCCTACAGATTGCTAGAAAAACATCCCAACTGACACTCTGTCTCACCATGTCCCAGGCTCCACTGGGCTGGAAAAATCAAGTGCTTCCCCTGTTTCTTCCTGCTTCCTTTACCTACTTCAAGTTTTCAGAAGCCCTATTGAGACAAACTTCCATCACTGTTCTTTCTGAAAGGTTTGTTTCCATCCGTGACTCTCAGGAAGTGTCAGCTGATCAATCGTTTGTGCTTTCAGAGCATTCACCCCTTGAAAGAGAGGGCTTGCCCTTCAACACAAAAGGCACACTTCACCACAACTCTGGAGACCTCAGAATCTGGGAGAATGAGGATGGGAGGAAACTAAAAAGGACTTAAGTTTACTCTCTGCTCCAGGGCAGTGACAGCATTAAGCTATGTAAGGCCAAAGACTCTGCAGGCTCTTCCTTAATCTTTCTCACTGTTCAACCACCCTTTTGTTTGATGGTTTGTCTTTAAATGTCTGCTGAAATCTTCCTCTCTGCAATCTTCCTCTCCTGTCTCACATGTTACCTCACTCAATGGAATGATAAACTCTGGGGGAACTGGAAAAAGAAAATTAATTGCATTAGGTCAAGTGAAGCAAACACAATTTCTATTCCTTGCACTCTTTTGACTATCTGCTATGGACATGAACAGCAGATAATTTAATTTGCAACAGTCTCTTACAAATGTGGATACTTGGCAAGTCCTCCCTACACTTTTCACCTCTAGGCTCAAACCAACCCTAATATTGTGCTGCTTTTCCATAATAATGCATGTTTTCAAGATCTTCTATCATACTTATGGCTTTCCTTTGGATTAATCTCAGTTACTACGAGTCATTTTACTGACTGAACCAAAAATTATTTTCAATGGTCTTCATCACACACTTTCAGGGGGAAAAAAGAAGGTAAATTTTAGGAACATAGGAAGATGACATCCTTCCCCAGCTCAAAGAACATTTCAGGATTATTTCTAAAAATCTGTCAGCCACAGCCAACATGATTTACTGGATATAATTCTGTAACAGTAATGAGTTACAATGAATTAAAGCTAGCAAGTTTAACTCTTACACATCTCACAACAGCTCTGGATGCAGTAGTAAAGCTGCCACACTGCCTTTGTCTCCCCATTAAAAACAAACAAAAAACCCAATGAAAAGAAAAAGTAGGAGCAGCAGGAAATAAAAAACAGTATACCATGCCATCAAGTTTTCACAAAAGAGCCCTTCATTCTGAATTAAGAGTATAATTAATAAATAACACATTTCTTCACACTGAAGTTAGTCATTAAACTACATTTTATGTATATAAAAGATGCTTTTCCAGAAAAAAAAAATTTTTTAACCTGCAGCTTCCCATTCCAAAATAACACAGTTTCTCCTATTAATCAGGTGTTTGAGTTACCAGTTATTCTGTTATGTTCTATCACAGCAAAGCTAAACCCAGACAAAATTGTTAATATCCACACTTCGATAATGAAGAGCAATGTTGCCAGATCAGTAGGAAGCAGGGGCTTCTTTGCAAAACACTGTAGTGTGATTTGAAAGCCACTAATGGAAATAAGGGACTGGCAGGATCTATCACAGTACTGGCATGTCACAACATACTGGTCTGTTTCAAGGGCCAGATCAGTGTGACAGAACCACAATGGCTTCTGCAATACCTAATCAGAACAGGCAGATTAGTTTTATTTTGTTTCTAAAAATCAACTGAGTGTAACATTTTGTCAGCCTAGCCATATCCAGAAGTTACATAACATTCCTGGAAAATCTCAGCTGTGAAATATTTCTGTCTGGGAGCAACCCTATCCTCATGCCTCAAAGCCAAACGCTGTCCTGCACCAGGGGTGCAAATTAAAAATCTCACAGTTTCATCAGTTCCTGTTGATCATGACACAAATTACCTGTACGAAATGCTGTGATGACCGTCATTGCTCAGTGTATTATGATCAGGACCTTTCCAAGTAACTGAAGCCTTGGGGCGACCACAGACTTTACACCTAAGCACGATGGTCTCTCCTGTCTCACATGTTACCTCACTCAATGGAATGATAAACTCTGGGGGAACTGGAAAAAGAAAATTAATTGCATTAGGTCAACTGAAGCAAATACATTTAATTTCTATTCCTTGTGCTCTTTTCTATCAGACAAAGTACTACTTTACATTCCCAAGGTGTATATATCCCTCTACCCTTGGAGCACATCCATGGTTAGGCCCCTTGGCTGCGGGGCTCTGCAGAGCTAATGAATTTTTCTCTACATGAGCTTGGACACAACACTACTGCTGTGCCACTGATAAACCTGAAGCCTACCATGGTGAACCAAGCACCCCGTTTATGGCAAGCTGAGGGAAGTCTGAACTGAAAAGTATTTAAGGATGTGCTCAGCTAGGCTATCTTTATATCCAGCCAAGTTTGCAAAAGGGAACACAGAACACTTCACCCACTGAGGCACTGTAGTGCTTTCCCTTTTCCACAGGTGAAACTGAAAAAGCTTGTTTCTGTGAATTAAGCTGAATTAAAATTAAGCTATCCAGTTTGGCTCTGACCCCAAAGGGCCACTATCTTTGCCCTGATCAGCTTCTGCACTGGAGAGGTCCTGAATGTCCCCTAGGGTGCAAGATTAAAAATGAAGAAGCTCCAACTCTTGGCCTTGTACCTTTGCAAATTCAGCAAGGCCCCACTTCCATCTAGAACAATCATATGGTCCTTGTGTTTTACGTTGTTTTGGACTTGTGAACTAAAAAGAGTCCTTGCATCTTAAAAAATAAATACGACGTCGTTCACTCTACCTCAGCTAAAAAGAGCCTATGTATATTTTTGTAGAAAGCACTCAGTTCCTGACATAATTCATATCAAGCAAATAATGTTTTAATCAAATTATATTGACTGAAACTGTTAAAAATTAAAGCAACTTACCATCATAAATGTAATTGGGGTTGAGAAGCTGGAAAGGAAAAATTAAAGAATTAATGTCCTGATAACCTTATAATAACTTAAAGAATGGCAGAAAACCAAGCACAAAGATGGATCAAAGTTAGCTGTACCCACAAAATCCAAGAAACATCTGAATATCGCAATTTCTGCACCACTCTATTCTTTTTGCAGTATCTTTTTGTTGTATGATGCTTGCAGGTTCAAAGGTTAGAACCTTCTGTTTTCAGATTTGGCAAAGACTGTCCATTAAAGCCACTGCTGCCTTTGATTCCTTCCTGTGAAGTTCTGACAGAAGATACTTTTAAAGAAATCCCAACCCACCTTCTTTTGGAAACTACATCTTTGAACACTTACTTTTACAGAAACCTTGTTGGCAAGTCCTTCTCGGGATTTGCGATAACCATTTTCTAGCTTGCCTTCCCTTTTGCCGTCTTTATCTTTTTTCTCAGATTTCTTCCTTAATCGGAGTGCTGTGTGCCAAGACGTTGACTTTCTGAACACAGAACATGAAACTCTGATCAATTCTTTTCAACTCCCTGTTATGTCCTACATTATCTAATTTCCAATGTGTCATTGGAAAAGTATGTAAAAATGTTTTTTCTATGTATTACAGTATAGTAAAATGAAATACATTAAGTATTCCATAAGAGATGCCACCCTTGGCTAAAACTGTGAACAAGCTAGTAATGCAGTCTGTAGTTCAGTATTCCTTGAAATCATTGCTCTGATGGTAAACTTGCTTTATGAAAATGCAAACTGTCAATCAAACTGAGCAACAACCAGTATGAAACCCATACCGAACACAGCCTGACAAAAGCTTTACACAAAATTCAAACTTTGAACTTTGATACAATTTCTTCCATTGCAGATATAAGAGAGAGTTGTTCCTAGCATACAGTAATTTTCAGTACGTTTGTGGCTTTTTGGAACTCTCCAAATCTTGTTTCACTTGAACAAACATTCCCTGTTTTCCTTGACAGAGGTGTCTAGACTGGTAACTCATTCTATTAAATAAACAAGTTAAAAGCAATTATTGCTGCTCTTAGATCACACATTCTTTTCCCAGAAGACTGGGCTATTGCAACTTTTTAATAAAGAATATGTGCTTCTGGGATCTTTCTTACTAGCTTGTATTTTGAAGTTCGCTAAGGGACCTCTCAAGTACTCATTCTGCTTGTTGTTCATTTATTTCTCAATGATCACATCAACTTTTGGCCTTAAGGGTTCAAAGCCTTCTCTAAATTGGAAGTTTTTTCCTTTCTCCCCTTCTAAGCACACCCAGGCACTCACTTGATGGTTCCATCAGGGTTGTCAATGATGATTGCACTGGTATGCCCCAAGACATAGCCGGGAATCCAGCCCTCGGCTGCGGGGCACTGATCGGTGGCGGCTCTGAACACCAAAAACATGTTCTGTTGGTTGCTGGCTAGAATCTGCACGACCTCTCCTTGGTAGACATTTATCTCATCCTCCTTCACTGCCGTGTAATCGTGTGTCACCAGCATGGTGGAGATATTGCTACTGCTGCTACTTTCACTCTGCAAGCGTCAATCAGAAGCAGAGAGAGCAGGGGGGAAAAAAGAGAATCAAGTTTAAAACTCATGAAGCAGACAAGCTGTTCTTGGCATGCCACATTACCTACCTAATACACTTGGTTTAAACTGTAATCAAAGAAAAGAACAATTTTCTCTTTTAAAGCTGCCTGTGACTGTTTATCTTGTGCATTAGTCTGCTATTTGAACATTTTCATGTACTGCTGCTGCACAAATTTATTCCCAGTACAGTTACTCAATATCATTTCCTTTAACTAAGTCAGTTTATGCATAAATTTCAACTAGTCTTCCTTTCAAGCTCAGACACTGAACCTTGCATCTTCATCAGGCATCAAAACTACGGTACAAGCATGGAAGACAGTTTTTCACAGTCTTTTAAGTTCAGTTTCAAAATCACAGTCATTAGCTCATAAGCATTGGAAATTCCAACAAATACATGTAGTCTTTCCTAACACTGTTTGTCAGATCTCAGACACCAGCCTTCTGCACACAAAACATGACAAGGTACAACAGAACAAAACAGGGTTTTGACAGCATCTCTCAAAACCACAAGACTTCTCTCTGGTTGAATCTCTATGATCAGATTTATTCCTTTAAATGCAGAGGATGAAGTAAACTACTGAAATAAGAAATTATTAATTTGATGGTCAAAATAGACCCACTAAACTATAAGAATCCCTTCTAACTGATTAGTGACTATGATAGCTGAATGTTGTTACGTGTTTACCATATACTTTCAACTTCTGTTCATTATTTCGTTCTTTTCCCCAGCAAGCATTTGTGGAAAGCTAATTATGGCTGGGAAGGTGTACTTTCAAAATCATATTACTTTCAGAACAAAAAGCCTTCTCATGAACCTACTAGAAATTATTATTCTTTACAAATAAGACTTATTTTGTCCATTTGAATGTATTCCTTACATGAGGTTTAATAAATAGAAGTGTGAAAACTATTGTCAAATTATACAACCTACTCCCTCAGTAATTATTTCTTTCTTGAAACAAGTTAAAACCAAGGTGAATGACCTATTAATGATGTGGCATGAGGGGTGTGTGTGTGTGCCTGTCTTTTGTCTCTGTTCTTACTTCAAACTGTTTCAGGTCACTCAGTACCAGTGAGGGCTCACTATGGCTCAGTAGAAGCTGAGCTGAAGAAGGAAATGGGTACTCCTATTGCTTATAGAGCATAACCACACTAGTACCACTCGTGTGCCAGCAGCCAGTGAAAAGCTTGGCACACAGGATTAAAACAGCACCATTTTTTTCCTCAAAACTGTCAAATATCTCTCAAATATTGAGGAGATGCAGTGGGGGGTCAGTTGACAGCATGGTGCACTGGGAGCCCTGAACACTGTGTTCTCCTGCAATCTGCTAAAGGCCTTGAACAAGTCACTCCATCTCTCTGTGCCTGTGTTTCCCTGAGGACTCTGGCTGAGAAACCAAGACATTTGGGAAGGAACAGTCTCAGATTACTCATTCATAGCATACTTAACACCTGATGCTTAGTGTGCTAGTGACTGTACATTTTATTCTAGCTGGACTGTTATATTCAACTGAGTGACTCAAATCTTCTTTTTGCCATATTAGACTGATGAAGCATATGCTACCTCAGTGAGAAAGATCTCATTGTGTATTGTAACTCTACTAAAGGATATTTGCATTAATTTCAGATGCTATATTTCCACTGGGAGAACTAATTTTTTCTAGTTTAGAGGATGGCCTGCATGGCCTTTTGTATTAGCAAGTCCTTTCTATGATTCAGGCAAACTGGGAACAGGCGAACCAAACAAATTAAGTCTCATTTTCAGTCATTACTTAAATTAGGATGACAACTTGCTACATTCTTTTACCTAGATAAAAACCAACTCTACTCAGAAAAAGCAGCTTTTGTTGACTTCTCCTGTTAAGACTTATATGGAAAGATGAAGGGAAGTTGCAATATCAAACTAAGCCTCAAACCTTGCCCCACACACTATTCCTGAACATACTGTTTCTTAGCATGCAGGAGAATTTGTGTAACTGCAAGACTGACCTTTCTATAACATAACATTTCTTTCTGACATTTAAGTCTTGAAGGATCATAATAAACTCTGAATATTTCTTATGTTCAACAGGGACAGTTAAATCTGTTAAATAAACAACTGTCTGGTAACTACTAAGTGACAAATGTTCTTGAGAATGTGTTTATACCAGAATTCATTCTCACTACGGAAAGATAGCCTTTCCTTTTGCCTTCCAAGGAAGTAATTACTCTTACACAGTTAATGTTTTCTTACTGAAAGTACTTCTGGTCATCACAGACCTCAACTATGGGATTAGAGGAGGATCTACAAACAAAATATAAAAAATCCCTTCCATATTCCTCAACTAGCAAAACTTATTCCTTTTTCTTCTTAGAAGTAATTTTTCCTTAAGTAATCAACCATAGCCATATGTGCATGTGAATATATATACACAAATGGTTAAATTAAAATAAACCTTCACAACCCATTTTCTCCAGCTTGTTCAGTGTGGTGTGAAATCCTGCTGATTGGTCTAGAAATGAGGTTATAAATGAGGACTTATGGCCCATCTCAATTACCAAACTCAAAGAATTATATAGCTGTGAACATATAGTTGTGAAGCAGAAGGCATGCATTCCAATATTACGTTTTACAGTGAGATAAAAACAAGCAATGGTGTCTTTGCTGAGATAGTATTAAAATCCAAATGTTTTGAAAACTCAGTGCCATCCCATCTTTCCCTTTCTCCTTTTTTAATGGAAGAACCTGAATTAGTATTATGCAAGTACCACCATCTTGATTCACATACTATGCAGTAAAGGCAAAATACTCAAATTACCCCAGATATTGCATTGCATCACATCACATAACATCACATCACATTTTGCTAGACTGAAGATAAACACAAGACAGAGCTAAATCAAATTAAAAGCTGAAGGAAGATCAGGATAAAAATACAACACATGCAAAGCTTAATTTTTTTTCTTCTGAAGCTATTATAAAAGTAAGTGTAAGAACTAAGAAGTCACGAAAGCTCTGTGTGTTAAACAGTTCTACAGGAAACACATGCATTTAAAAAAGGTCCAGCAAGTTAGGTGATTTGCAAAACTGGTATTGCATACCATTTGTGAGAGAGTGGAAAAACAAACATTCATGAACACAATGCGTAGTGAGAGAAAAATCAAACGTGAGTTTAAAAAGAAAGGCACCATAACCTGCCTACCACGTCCACGGCAAGTGCCTCAACATTTGTGCTTTATATTTGCACATGCCCCTGCGAGTGCTGTGTTGCTTTCCTGGTGGAAGTTATTAGAGATAATGTAGATTCTGTTGATACCCCAGATTTCTGCACAAACACACCAAGTGCACACTAAGAGGCTGAATCTCCAGAAACCTGAAATCAGTTCTTCTTACAAAGGAGAAAAGACAAGTGGAGCAGGTAATCGTTTTGGTTGTAGTAGAAGCAGGATCATTCTCACTAGGTTTTGTTGGCCTATTTTGAGTGGATTGCAGAAAGCTTCCTTGATCAAACACAGGATTTAAAAAGAGATTGTTGTACAACTACTAAGGCTGAAAGGAGAGGGGGAAAAAATAAATTAATAAAAAACCAAAAATCAAGCAGCCCCGGGAACGTAGATGTCTCCACGAAGTTAAAACTCAACAGGACAATGGTGGCAAATTTGTGCGTGACAGGGAAAAAAGCCCCAAGGCAATCTGCCAAAATCCTGAAGTCAGATTTAAGTGCTGTCGCAGTGCATACCCCAAGGTGCTCTGGCTGCCACGCTTCAGCATGTTAATTATGTGCCTTTAAATTAGAGACGCAAAAAGCAAGGACAGCAAGTTAGTAGGTATCAGCCTAGTGACCTATGTTTTCAGCAGAGGCAGAAATTGCATCTAATGTTAGCAGTTGCTTTTGTGTCTGTATACATAGGCATGTATACACACACACAGGTAGACACTCTTGGTTTTTTAATGCGCAGAAGATACCAGAACAGTTGATTATTTCAGAGCAGTACAGCACCGGAGAGCCAGAAGTTAGTACGGAGAATGATGGCAACGCACAGAAAGGGAGCATGGAAGGTTTTAGAAGAGCTCGCAGGACAGAGGTGCTCCGCTCTTACCCCATTACTCTGGGTGGAGTGAACTGACTGCTCGCTGGTCGAAGAGCATGTGCTCATGCGGTCTGTGTCCTTGCTGTGTGAAGAGTGGCGGTGGACCTGCCGCTGGAGGGAGTCATTGTCCCCAGGGAAAGTGAAGGAGCCAGGGCGGCTGGCAGGGGATGCTGGGATGGAGCTCCAAAAGGAGCCCTTCTGCAGGGGGCTGCTGGGTGGAAAGGTTTCCTTGCCAAAAGGAGAAGGGAAAGTCGTGGACAGAGGAGAGTTCATTGGAGAGATGGCTCCTGGCCTTGGCTTCCCAAGCGTCAGTGATCCTATGCTGTTTCTCGTTCGACTGTCCTCTGAGATTCCACGTGAGTCTTTCTGGGCTCCATCGGCTGAGCCAGAAATGTTTCCTGCTGTCTTCCTGGGACTTTCAATAACTTTCATCTTGGGAATCTGTTCAGCTTCTCTCTGAGGACCATCCGGCTCTGCACTGGGAGGGTGCCTGTCTGGCTGGCTAAGGCCAGTTTCTAAGGAGGTGCTGTAGTGTGGCAGGGAGTGATTGTGAATGGACATACCTGACATCTTGTCTGCCTCTGCTTGGGCCGAGGCTGCAGAGGAGACCAGGACTGGGGAATGGTGTCTGACAGGCTGGGGGATCCGGGATGGCCGGCTACGGCTGGAGCTGGGGATGCCACTACAGCTGCTGGGGCCGCCGCTGTTACCACTGCTGCTCCCGCCGCTGCCTCCACCACTGCTGTGGTTCCTCTGGTACTCGATCGGGGATGTCAAGGCTGCAGTGGGGGCGAGGGGGAGGCGGTCAGGGGAAAGGGGGCAGGAAAGGGAACAGGAACAGTTTAAAACACACGTCTACTGGCAAAAAGGGGAGTGCTGTTCAAATAAATTTCCTTAGCAGTGGAAAGATGCCACAGACTTCAAGTCACTTTTCTGTACCTAACCTTCATGACCTGCTGTATCTACCTGTATTAAAGATTAAAAATCTGAAACTAAGAAGAAATGTTTTCCTCTAGGATCACACTGTCATTCAGCAGCCAAGTTGGGAAAAAAACAGGTATGACTCCAAATTCTCTGCTTGTTGTTACTCATTACAACTGTTTAAAAAAATCTAGGTTGGGACAATAACCAATAGATACAAAAATAGAGCAAGAACCTTCTAGTGTCACAGCAGACAACACCACCTTCTACTTTTCTCCTGCAGAATCTGAACATTGTTGCCACAGTAAGATGTGACAACAACGGCCACCAAAATAACAGAAGCAAAACACATTCTGAATAGATGCTTAAAATTCCACTTGTGTTTAGCCTTTAAAGGCTTGCAGTTGCTTAAAAGGGGTACACAAGCTCTCAAAGGATGGCACCTATCTTGATTCACTCCTACAAAACATTTGGAAAATTTCACCAAGAGAACACCATGTAAATTCAGACTACCACTCTTATAATAAATGCAAGCATCTGTTCTGAAGCAGAAATGCGGCACATACCCCCCAACTGTTCTCTATCAGCTCAGGAAAAAGGCAACTTGCAAAACATTTCAAAGCCAAGAATGAAGAGACGAGAGAAAAGTTGTCCAATTACAAACTTTTACTGAAAGAAAATAATTTACCATTTAAAAAGTTGCGCTGGTTTTCCAAAATTTGGTTAATTTCATGGATCCATAACTGGCGGACTCCCGGACTGGCAGAATGCAAAATAAAGGTCTCCGTGACATCGCCCGTTCTTGATGTTAGTGCAAATTTACATGGATCGCTGTCCACATTTTCCTCCAGGGAAAGGCAACTCACCTTCATGAAAAAAAATAACATGTATTTTATGAGAAACATACCTTTAAAATCTCTTTCTTAGTAGTTTAGAGTCGGATCTTCAAATGATAACCACTCTGTCCTTCAATAAAATAACACCATAAAATGAAGTATTCCAGTAAACTAAGGATTAGTGTATAGCTTACTGACACACTGTGCCTGAACAATATCCAGCAGGTCCACATGGCCCAGTGTTCTCCATCCCTCACTTTCCTTTCAGACTTGTTAAAAAGCTGAGCCTCCTATGGAGCTCTCTCTACCACTGGCCCCCACCAAAGGCTTCAGCTGCAGACACAGCAATGCCTTGGACCAGGCTGTTCAGCCAGAGCTATAAACAGCAGGCTCAGGTGGCAGGCAGAGCACCAAGGTGAATTAGGGGAAGCAGGGTCCACCCAAAACACTTCATGAGGACTGCTGGGCCCTAATATCAGGGTTTTTTTGAGGGAAGTTTGAAGTGGGGAAACACTTATTTGTTTGAGGAAGAGCTGACATATCTAAGACGGTAACACTACTTACAAAAGTTATGTAGATATTTGGGTATCAGAAAGGATATAAGAAGAGTTATTACCTCTACTTGCAATGACTTTGCAATGTGGTGTACACACAGCACAGAGCTGAAAACTAAACTCCATGTGAATACTTGTCCAGTGCTTTGTGCCAGAGCACCTGCTTTGATATGCTTCACGCAGGAAGCATCAGAGTACTAGGATCTGAACATCTCCACTTAACATCGGAGTGAGAACAAATTTGGTAGGAAGTGATTTCAGGAAATGACTGACAGCTCATTGTGCTCGACAATTGCACATCTAGATGTCACTAGTGACTGCCCACAGAATGAGAAACTGTTACCTTAGCAGAGTTTGTGCAGGGGACACAAAAGACTCACACACAACAGTTACCTTGATACTGTTTTTAAACAAGAATCCGGGCATGGAGAAACCTTTCTTTTTATCTAGCAGCTCACTGAAAATGACAATCTGCTCAAACAGGAAGACCCGTCTCTCCTTGCAGCGTGGCAGAAGTCCCGCATCCTGGTCTGTAACCAAGAATGTGTCCTGGAGCAGGAGCTTACCCTGGGCTACAATTTTACCCTAAACAGAGGCAAGCAGAAACACACAGTGCAGTTCTTAGTTTCTTTCCCCAATCAGCCTTAATGAGCACATTCTCATGCCAAACAGCTTTGAGTATTTCCCACCTCCTGACTGTCATTAACCATTATATATTAATTTCTCCTCCTATACACAAGATATTCTTGTGCTCTTTATCAAAAAAACTCCAAACATCAAAAAGAAAAAAAAAAACAAACCAAAAAAAACCCCCCAAAACAAAATAACAGACCAAAACCCACAAATCCACTCCATCCTTTTCAATTCACACTGCACTCTGAGGCTTGTAACACTAAGGCTTTAATTTCTCTATTCTCAATAACTCCAGCAGTTACTCATATATTCTTCCAGGGTGCTGAGTAAGGGAAGAATTCAAGTTCATGTCTGCATCACAGAATATAAAGAGCTTTGCAAGTAGAACATGTGACTGTGGCCTGGCTGACACATACTGCTTCAGTAGCCAATTTCCATCTCTTCTAGACTTAGCAAAACAAGGAGGGCTACAGTTGCCTCAGGTACATGAGTGACCCTAGTGACTCCTCCTTTGTCTACAGTGCAGGTCTGCTCACCTGCTGGTAACTGATTATTTCACTATTTTGCAAGCCTTTAGTCAACAAGGGAACTGTAGTAACACATGCCCTTTCTAGATTATGCAGAAGGACTTACCTAGTGTGACTGACACAGCAGGTAATGTTTCCCAGGAAAAACTCCTTGGCAGGGCTAAGACTTGATTTTTCATTCACTGTTTTTTGCACCAGCTAACCAGATAGTGAGGGAGCACTGTACACATTTCTCCCCACAATATTAATGGTTAATTTCCAGGGAACCTGACAAAATCTCTAAGCAAAACTCCAGCCAACTTACATCAAATCCTTGCAGGCGGCCAACATTCATCATGTCATTACACCGTTTTGGTACTATACACATGACCTCTACAGCTTTCTGTTCAAGACAAATAAAAAGTCAAAGCTTTATTTTCCAGATGAGTTAGCAGCATAAAATTTTGTTTCATTTGATATGGTTGCTTTAGAACAGAAAAGCAAGAAGTAAACACTTATAATCACTTTCTCAGGAAGATCAGAAAAGGAAAGTGACTCTGCCAAAATAAAAGAAGTTCAGAGTTAAAAGAATTCATCTCACTAAGTGAAAATGTCTCAAGTACCTCTAGTTCTGTTGTGTCAAGATTAGCTTTTTTAGAATACTTGAGGAAGTCCTGAAAAAGAAAAAAAAAAGTCAAGTAATATTTCTTTTTGCATTAATCATCAAAGAGAAATCTTAAAAAATCTGAATTTGCTATCCTCTATCAGAATACGACAGACTGCAGAAGACACACCATTTGGATTTAGCTCATACAAAAACATATGCTAAGGCAATGACCTCTGTGCTACACGGGGTTGCTCTTCAGTAAACACTTATGTGATATTAAGACGATTGCAGGTGTAGCTGGAGAAGCTGTGATGAGTCCCAACAACTTGTATGACTTCTACATCTGAAAACAGTTGAGAGTTCCTTCTCCCACTCCTATGACACTAGTACAAATTTTAAACATTTCTATGGCCTAAACATTTGGTCTTAAACTGTTAAAAGAAAAAACAAATTTCTGCCCAAGCCATCTACAGCAATTTTTATAACTATCTGAATGTCCTCAGAAAATAATCAGATGGCACTGCTTACAAATCTGGGTTCTGTTAGGGAAAGGGTTGGAACAACATCAGCAATAATTAAAAAAGAAAACATCTCTGTTAACACATCTATAATATATCTTATAACACAACTCATTCATCTCAACATCACTTTACCTTTAGTAACAGCTGGTATTTCATAATTCTCTGCACAGGTTTTATTAGCAAGTCTGTGAGCTGAAGTCTGTGGCCCAGGCGTTGCTTTAGATCCTGAGAGTTGTAAAAGAAACATTTTTGTTTGTTCAGTTAGAAAGACCTTTGGTTTTTTGAGTTACAAACACAGCATTCATATCAGTATATGGAGATAAATATACACATATATACATAAAAACAAGGATATATCAGTATTAACTGTTATCAGACCAGAAACTGGCAAAAGTCAGAGAAGAATCTAATCTTCAAGTTGCAAAAGCTGAAGTCCTTCCCCTTATCACCCTTGCCGACAAGGTATTCCCTTCTGCAAGCATTTTTCATCTCTTTTTTTGACAAGGCTGCAGAGTGAAATGTGATTTTTCAGTCAAAGGTTGTATACAGCCTATTTTCAACAGTGATTTCTGCTCATCCAGAATTGCCATTCCATATAAAATGCACTAAACTGCCTGGGCTAAGGCTAGTAAGGGTAAGACTCTACTGATTAATTAATATCTTACCCCTAATCTTTAGTTTTCATCTCTAGGAGTCTGTATCATATTTGAGAAATCAGAACAAAAATGGCAAGCCAATTGCAATTTAAAACATTAACAACAATATCTGCTACTTTTTTGTTTTGTTTTGTTTTCTGGTTTGATCAGCAGATTTGATAATCCTTCACCTCACATATCCTCTCTCAGGAACTTACCTCAAAAAACGTATCAATGTATTCTGAGACAATGTGCTCAGACTTTGGTTTGTTTTGGCAGTAAACTATGTACATGTGCAACCTTCTCTCCTAGAGGAACAAAGATACAGAATGATACATCATTATCAAGAAAAACACATTATCAAGAAATGTCAGATTGAAATGGAGTATAACTTTAAGCAGTTCCAATGTATGAACTTAAAAAGACCTCTTTAAGGAAAGGAAGCAGTTACATATGCAGAAATTACAGATCTGAAAACACATTTATTTGGGAACATCATTATGATTTTAGAAAGGCAACATGAATGAAAAAATCCCACAGCTGTAAATCCTCCTGAACAACAGGTGCTCAGAGATGACAGCTCAGCAGCTCCCACAATAAAATAAAGCATGAAAATAGTTATATTTTTCTTTCACCAAGAGCCATGGGAGGTTGGACAAGATGACCCCACAGTGATCCCTTCCTACCTTAACCATTCCGTGATTCTGTAATGGAGCCTTTGACATACAGTATATTTTATTCTATTTTAATAATCTGATTATTATTCAAATTTATTAGAATAATGACCTCCTCCTGTTTACATGTACAGAACAGTTAGGAGAAAACTTTCATGTCTTTTATTTAGTATTGGCTGTCCTACTGGAGATGGATGGGGATGTAGGTGATGAAGCCTGGAAATGGAGGCACAAGTATTTTTTAACTCTGATTCTTTATTCTGTGCATGTGCTTTTAACATCAAAGCAACAAAGAAAAAGAGAGGAAATAACTTCATCCTTTAAGATTCATTCTTGATTACTGGCCTTGCTGGTTAAGAAGTACAGACAAACCTACTCCAAAATCTTTCCTATCACTTTGCTAGGATTGGTTTGCTGTTAGAGGAGGCTTTGCTTCCCAGAGACTTACAGAGTACTGACCAGTGAAGATAAATGGTGAGAAAGAAATGGAAAAGTAAGAAGGAGATTGGAAAGGACACAGGACAGAGATTAAGAACAGGAACTGAATCATTGTGTTCTAGCTGACAGGGTTTTGCTAGAGGATGCCATAATAGCATCACAGCTTGCCTTTCCATCTGGAGTGGTAAAGGTGCCTTTCAAAGACAACTCAGTACAAATAATACCAGGAGAAAGAAAGTAAAACAGCAATCAGAAACAGGGAGAGCTACTTCCTACAGCTTTCCCACTTTGCCAGCGACAAATTCTCAGAAGGGGGAAGGATCCAGAACTAGAACGCGCTCAAACTGGAAGAAGAATGAGCCTCTTTCCTATTTTTATTTCTTATATTCCATGCTACTGCATGGATACCTGGGATTAAAAGGCAGGTGTCACATGAAATGACAATTCCCTTGCACTGAAGTGTAACTGAATAGAGAAATGAGGCCCACATTCATGTTCCCTCTCCACAGGAAGGTACTGGGGATAAAGACTAGAGCATTTACTTGTTCTATTTATAAGCCCTTAAAAGCTATCTCTCCACCTCTTACAGAGAAGAACATTGTACAGCACTTTCTTAACTGTGTTGTACTTAATAGTCAAACATGTTGGTCAGTAGCAGCATTAGAGTTGGCCAACAAAGACATTTGCACTTACATGTTTAACAAACAGGGATCCCAGCTTTTCTGGATCTTCAAGGCACTTCTCCAACTCTCCTAAAAAGAAGCTGAACATAAACAGAATAAACACTTATTTTTTTCTGAGAGCACACATTATAGCAACAGCTAATTGCAGGGCAAAGTGTTCTTACTGCAAGGCAAGACACTTTGTGTCCCATATCAGCAGCTTTGGATATTAATGTATGTCCAAACTGACAATGGTAACTGTAATATTTCAATATAGTTTTTCAAAAGGACATGCTGAATCCGTGCCAAGACGAAAAAAAGCCCTGGCATTCAGTAATAAAATTATTAAATTTCATATGCATTGATTGAACACTTTCCCCTTCCTAGTCTGAATGCTTGAGATGCTTGTATTTCCATGCTAACCACCCCTAAAAAATTCTTTAGACTGTATTGTTAGAGAGAAAGCCATGTACAAAGTTCTGTCCATATTAGAGATCCTCAGTTGAAGTACTTGTTATATATATGTATATATATATATATATATATATATATACACACACACATGCATCCTTCTTTAAAGCAAATCTTCACAGCAACATTTGTAAGCTGAATTTACATTTTCTGCAACTCAAAGCACAAAACCAACTGCTTTTACCTTGTATCTGAAGATCTGAGGAAATAAAATAATTTCTTAAAGTCAGTCTAATATTTTTTAGGTACAATACGTACTCTCTGTGCCAATCATAAATCTGGTGAATGTTTCCAAATACAATCTTGTCTTTGCCTTTCATATCATCAGGTACGCCGTCTTCCTTCATAAGTGCCATATAGCCCTGCAACAGTGCAAGTGAATTCACTGTGAACATTCTTACTTAAAAAAAATGAGTTGTCTTTTAATCCCTCTTTTCCCAGAAGATGTTCAATGGCAACAACTTGCTTGGGACACAAAATTAAACCGGAAAACTGCTCTATCACAGCATAACATAAGGCACAGACATAAAGTATCACAAACTGACCTGAGGCTGTCTACACATCAGTGCCCAGTGCTACAAAAATGAATTCACTCTGGCTAATTTAGCCTGCGTGAATGGGCTCAAAGCATGAAGGAAACTTCCACAGCCCTTCTCCTTCTTCTTACTGCCTGGAGCAGCTGCCATGCCTTGCCAAGTGGGGCTGTTCCTGAGTACATGTGCTACTTTGCTCGGTGTCTCTTCTTTCAGTCACTCACACTAACCCCACACCAAAGTGCACTGAGGAGCAAAGCACTGCTCATGGGACTGCACTGCATGGACTACCGCTTGCAGTATGAGCAAACCAAACACAAAAAACCTGAAAATCAATTGTTAGCAAGCATTCTGGCTGCAATAAAGTCCCTCTTACATTTTCCCATAGTCCCATATTATTTTTGGTGTCTACACAGTTCTCTCACTGAGCAATTCTATCATATAGTTAGAGCTGGGAGTGTTTTTAAATTTTGTAATATTCATGCAACTCTATTCCATCCTTTTTTCCCCCACTAATACCTCTATTCCTAAACAGCCTGCTCTGGTTTTGGTTTGCCAAATGTATGTTTTGATGTACAGAACTTTCATCCGAAATTATTTTGTTAGTTACAAAAATACAACTATTCGTAGACTCATAGTGCATCCTTTAAATACTGTGAAAACATTATCACAAGTGTGATCTTTCTTTCTCTCCCTCCCTCCAAAATAGAGTTTAAGAACTGAACCTTATTAAGCTAAAATTCACTGTCATGCTCATTCTTTCTACTCTTCCAAATGCATTTTGTTGGTAGCTGAAGTCTGAAGGGAGATGTGTGATGTTATCTCATTTTACAGCAGGGGAAGCTAAGAAGTCTAAGAGAAGCCTAGCAGTAGGAGAAGAAGGAGGACTTCCAAAACCTGGGTAGCTGCTCTCTATGCTGAGCCACAATGCTATTTTTTTTTTTTTTAGATGTGCTAAATAAACCCACTATCTACCAGAGTAACATTAGGCCAGAGGAAGTGATTATAAAAAAAAAAAAAGACAAAGAACTACACTCCTCAAGAGAAAAGCAAGGTGGACACAGGAAGAAAGGAATAAAATCTGATGTAGTATTTTAATACATTACAAGCCTGCAGGAGCGAAAACTCAGAATGTAAACTTTCACATTTTTGGTATCTTCCTGTGTTTTGTTTTTGAAAACATAAGTGAGGTTCAAGCTGCACAGCTGGTTAGTGTGCACATTTAAAAAAAAGAAGAAATCAAGAGAATTAAAAATATCATACCTCAACAACATAGCCCAGATCTCGCACATAATCTCGCTCTGTCTCCACTAATTCCTGTAAGACATAGCTACAGTGGAAGGAAAAAGGTGAACATATATTAAAAAATGAAACACAGTTTTCAAGAGGATTAATGGCATACAACTTTTTAGACATCTGCAGTCACATATGTTCAATAGGCAGAACTGAAATGGAAGAATTAATGTACATTGGTTCATAGCAAGATACTGCTTTGACTTTGAAACTGGACAAGGCTCGGTTCTGTTTATCTAAAGTCAGATGTTTTCTTAAACGTGACATTAAAATTAAACATTTAACTATTGTTTAAAATAAAATGCTATTATGTCTCTGGTCTGGAGACTCTTAGCTATATGGACGATTATTTCTACACAAAAGTTTAAAAAATTTGAAACCAGACATGTTTTTATTCTACCATGGTAACAGTTTACTACTACATAGAGAAATTAACCATGGGTTGGAATAGAATGAGAAGAATGACCATTTTTTTGAAGCCTAACAGAGCTTTGGACATTTAAAGATCAGCATCCTCCTGCATAAATGAGAGTGACATGTAGCCAAGTCAAACACAGATATGACTAGAATTAAAAATCACAGATCGAATGTCACAGAGAAATGTGACCGCATGCTTGACATCTAATACAAGTCCTCCCACTTTCAGACCTACAGCTTCTGCTGCCAGTTCAAAATAAGCTTTGTAAAAAAAAAAAAAAAGAAAAATTGTTAAAAAATTGGTCTTACTGTCGTCTTTTCAAGGAGCTGGATTTCCTTTCCTCCATCTCATCTATGGGTGACGAGGAGGATAGGAGGGAGTTATCTGAAGGGTTGAAGGATGGACTGCTGCTGTCACCTTGATCTACCAACAAGGAACTTGGACGGTCCTCCAGAGCCTGAGAAAGTATTCAAGACAGTCACCAACAATGATTTATTTCTCTTTTATTCACAAGACACATTACAAGCAGCTGTATACAGCAATCTATGGGAGATCAATTACTTTAATGTATCTTGGCAAAGCAAGTCACAAGCCTCCAGGAAACCAGCCAACAACATGGCTTTCCATAAGTGAGCCTTTGAAGCACGTTAAGGAAGCACATTTGAGATGACAGTCTTTACTTCACAGGAAAATAAAGGAGCTGAATTGGTTTGAGCAGCAATGGCTATAAAAGCTGGACTATCCTGCTCAGGATATAAGTACTTCTATGGTGGGAGCAACACAAATGTGTCCTCATGGCCAGGGATTAAATTACATTTGTCATATTTGACGTCTGGCATACACAAATTATTTTCAACAATAAATACGAAATCTTTAAAGGGGATTTTTATGTTTTACATTTTTAACACAACAGAAGTAGCATTCTTCGTCAGACATTTTGGTTATCTTAATAACTAGCCAAAATAGTGTCTCAGTGAAGAAAATGACTTCTACACTGCCAATGTTGCTTTTGAACTTGTCCAGATCCTAGAAAAGAGTCCTTGTATCCTGTGCCAGATACACTATCTCCCTTGCATGGACTCCGCAGGCTTCTGTTTGTAAAAAAGACGAAGAAGCAATGGGAGAAATAATACCAACATCTTCTATGAAGTATTCATTGGATTTCTTTAATTCAAGCCCATAATCTTGGATCAAGCTACAGCTATGTATCACATTTTCCTTGTATGTGATACAGCCTTAATACAAGACACATTTACTTCACCAGGGTGGGGTTCAGCTATAATTTTTTTTCTTTCCCCACAAAAAGTAAAAACCAATAATGATATGACTTGCCCAAAACCCAGGGGAAGCTGACCCTTGGCTAAAACTGTGAAATGAGAACATCTCCCCCAAGGACTATATGCACGGATCATTAAGTTATATCCACTGCTAGGCAGCCTGAAAGACACATGGACTACCAAACTTTCCATTTAAAAAAGACTGTGTTGAATTTTCCCATAGATTACTTCTTATTCAGCCTTCTGGTGTAAGAGAGGTAAAAAGCAAAGTGAATATCCAAGAGAGTACAGTAATTATTTTATGCAATAATGTAATTCGTTCTCAATGAGAAAACAGAAAATAAAATTTCTAATTCTGAAACTCAAAGCTTCCTAAATTTAGAATGAACCTGGAAACTATCAACCTCTGATGACATGGGGCTGCCATGGTGCGATTCTTCGTAGCTTTCACAAAGGCACTTCCTGTTGAGCACAACAGGGGCTATGCTGCAAAAGCTGGATTTAAAGGTTTTGAGGAAATCCAGAATTGCTGAGGGACCTCTTGAGACCATAGAGTCCAACCTCAAACAGGATCAGCTAGAGAAGTTTTTCCCAGACTGGGTCAAGCTGGATTTTGATTACAAAGGGCCTTCCTGGAATTATGCATATAATGAGAATCTTCATGAACATGAAAATGAAAAACATGAAAACTTTAGAACATGTCAACTAGAATCTTCAGAAACATGGAAACTTTAAACATAGAAACCTAAAAAAGCTGACACAAATTCCACCTAATTGATTTGTTAGCAAGGACAGAGGCACTGACATGCAAAATGATCCCTTTAGTATTTTACTTATTTCTTCATTACCATGTTGCCTAAAGAGCAACTAGACAACATAAATGTTTCTGTTTTACGGTTACCTGCTTTACTGCTGACCCTTGAAAGATTTGCAATAAATTTAATTTCAGGGATTCTTCTCATAAAGGTCTATTAGTCTAAGACCCTGGGTCTTTGCATTCATTCTACTAATAGGACATTTTCTTTTCACTAATAGGACATATTTAGTATATTTTCTACCATCTCCTCTCTCCCTCTTATTTATTGCTTTTTGCTCCTCTACATAGCCATTTACCTATTTGTTAAATGCTTTTACAAAAGAGTGTGTACAAAATGACCCCGTATGTCAACCCAGAAAGTGACTTTCAAAATAAGTCAGCAAATTTTAAGAGCCAAAGTAAAACATGCAGGTTTTCTTTGAATAGCAAGCTGGGGCTTGAAGACACAACTTCTTTAGACACATGCACCTGCTGGTCAGTCTCACCATTTTACTTTTGACAAGCTCTTCAATTGCACTGACGAGTTCTGCAGCACTGGGCGTCTCAGAGCTGGTCGGCCGCACCAACAATCGAGAAGATGTCTGTGCAATGACACAAGGGAAGGAGAATCCCAGAGTTAGCCCAGTTCTTGCTTAAGGATCAAGAGACTTCCTTCACTTCTGTCAGACAAAGGTACCCGACAGGTACTGCCAGTGTCATACAACACTAATATCATTCCTTCCAACCTGAGCAACTGGAGTTGGAAGTTTCAAGTAAACCCCATAGAAGTTAAATGCTGGGATAAAAATTCCTGTTCTTATATGCAATAGAAGTCAAGGAAATATAATTGCTGATAATTCCTGACAAGCAGCTATGAAAATTTCCTGAGCTGACCCAGTGGACAACAGTTTGTTAACCTATTTTATTGCTGCTTAAACAAAGCAACAACTGCAGAGCAGTAAGAGAAATCAAGAAGACTCGGAATAAAGGAGGAAGCATTATTATGTTAAGAAAAAATACACCAGTAACTCAGGGGCATTTACTTCTCTAAAGGAGCTGGGGTATATTGCCCAGATTCAGATGGGAAATTGAGCTCACCATTCCTTGTGCCATCCATTTTTCCCAATGGTATGTGTAGAGCACAGAAGATCTCTGGCCTCATAAGCTATAAAATGCCAGTTTATAGATACAACTGAAGGTAAAAGGTGTTCACAGTAAAGGATTCTGGGAAAAGGCCATTAAATTCAGCCTCAGTAATTTGCAAACAGAGTTGTTTGCATATTACATTTATCATTTAGTAACTGGAAAGTGGAAACAGGGTGTAATATGAACCGTTCTTCATATTACATACAGCACAGTGAACATCATGCAGCACAGGGCAAGCTGTCCCGCAAACGTTTCCAACAAACCGGACAAAGAAACGGCACGACTAACGACTCAACACAAGAGGTTCTGCTCAAATCAAGCATGGGTGTAACAAGATTCCCCATAAGTAAATACAAAAAAAAAAAAAAAANTCCCCAAAAAAAAAAAAAAAAAAAAAAAAAAAAAAAAGAAAGAATATACAGATTTTAGGTCGTTTGCCTTGTATTTGCCTTATTTGGAAAGGAAAACAGGGGCTGGGTAAGCAAAGGAAATACAGATAACTTTAAACGGAAAGATACGGGAACTGAGCCAAAGCAGAGACAGAACACAAGTCAACATAATGCTGCATCAGAGTTTACAAAAAGAGAAAACAAAAAGCGAAAATAATTAGTTTCATATTAACACAACTGATCTCAAAACTTTTAATACTGCTTATCCAAAAATTAAATGCAAACAACTTGTAAACTGCCACCAAATGCAAATCCATGACGTGCGCAATGATTCTGCTGAATGGAAGAATGCATACAGTGTGCAGATGAGCTCTCAGGGGAGAAAATGGTTGTGTTATTTAGTGCTCTTAGACAAATCAGCATGGCCTAGCACATGATGTTTGCATGCACACCGAAAACTGAGCAATTCCACAGCTGGCCTGTCTTTTAGGCAATTTACATGCTCCTGACATCTGACTGTTGACCAGGTTTTCCAAAGCTGTGCCTGTATGTGGGTTTTCACTTTGGATGCCGAGCTCAGCTTAGTCTTACAAAACATCGTCAGTGTTGAAATCAGGTTCTGGTTCTGGTCTCTTTTATTTCTCTGTTGGGGTTTATGGGATGTGAGGCAAAACTTCAGAACTGTGATTTCCAGGACCCGTGGTTATAGCACATACTATCTGAAAAAGGAGCTGCACAGATGAAACTCCTTGCTGACTTTCCTGATGAGGTACTCTGGGAGCAGAATACACCCCTTTTATCAGAAAAGAAGGGAAAACTGGAGGGAGCAACTGAGCTCAGGCAGGCATGAAATGCTGCTAAGGGCCCACAGCGGGCTAGGAAGGGAAGGAGAAACCCAGCAAACAGGGAGTTTCCAGCACTGAGCAGGAGCTCTGGAGAGGAAGAAATGCTTGCAGGGAGGCATAGCTGAACGCCAAGTCTCTGAGGTCACAGAAAGGAGGAGACATTCCTTGGGATCCGGAGAAGCTGAGCAACCGAAGAAACCACCCAGCATGGCAGGAATGTGAAGAAGGACTCCACCCAGAAGGCAGACAACTGGGAACTTGTTTGCAAGCCTTTTATTAATCAGTAACTCTATCAATACAGCCAACTACCTTCTCCTGGGTAGAACTTTGCTCTGGCTTCTCACTTCTGTGTTCCAATAAAGCATTTACTTTAGGTGCTAGAAGTTGGTGGTGTGTGGGCTTGAGGGAGGCACACAACCTCCCAGGATGCCCCATGAGGGGACCTTTCGCCTCCCACCATGAAGGACAAATATTGCATAATAACAACACATCACAGAAGAATCACTATTTAAATGCTTTGAAAAATTATGGTACAATATTAACTTTACTAAATTTTAACTTCTCTCAAGTCTTCTCTATGTGTAGTTTCAGCTTCTTTAAACTGTCCCAACATGTTTTTACTGAAGTGGGTGCATGTTAACCTTTTAGGAAATTGTGCTGATTTTGGCTGGGGTAGAGTTAATTTTCTTCACAGCAGCTGGTATGGGTTTGTGCTTGGATTTGTGCTAAAAAAAGTGTTGATAATGTAGAGATGTTTTTGTTATTGTTGAGCAGGGCTTACACAGAGCCAAAGCCTTTTCTGCTTTTTGTACTGCCCTGCTGGTGAGGAAGTTGGGGGTGCTTGGGAGGCTGGGAGGAGACACAGCCAGGACAGGTGATCCCAGCTGACCAAAGGGATATTCCAGACAATGTGACATCATACTCAGTGTATAAAGTGGAGGGAAGGAGGAGGAAGGGAGGGACATTTGGAGTGATGACCTTTGCATTCCCAAGTCACGTTACACCTGATGGGGCCCTGCTCTCCTGGAGATGGTTGAGCAACTGCCTGACCATGGGAAGGAGTGAATCAATTTCTTGTTTTGCTTTGCTTGTGTGCATAGTTTTTGCTTAATCTCAATCCATGAGTTTTCTATCGTTTACTCAACCCATTCTCTCCTGATACCACTGGTGGGGGAGTAAGCAAGCAGCTGTGTGGTATTTGGCGGCTGGCTGGGGTTAAACCACAACAGAAGTGAAAATAAAATTTACTGGAGATGGAAAGCTACTCAAAGCTATTCCTACTGTACTGTGGTAAGAGTCTGACTTTGCACCAGAAATACACAAGTAAGCAGACACTACTTTACAAGCATATCCCTTCACACATATATATATAGTGTTCTTGCCATGTAAGGAAGTCTATAATGAAATTATTTTTTCTCTGGAGAACTTTTTACAATATTTGTATATCAATTGTTTTCTGTCACTGAAGGAACACGCAAATATGGCAGCTCATCAGCAGGAGCTTAAACATATTTTCACCAACATTATTTTCATCTTATTCTAAATCTAAAACTGAGATTACTCTACCAAGAAAACATTCTCTCAGGTCTGAAGGCTGGCCTATTTTTGCTTCTTTTGTTTCAGGAATATTTCCCAGTATATTAACTCTTCAACTCATATATTACACTTTATCAATTCAGAAAATGTAGGAATTAAATACACATAGAGCATAAGAACCAGCCATTTTGATCCTACAAATGATGGCTCCAGGGATGAGTGAGATTCCCACTGAAAGGCAGTGTTTTTAAAAGGAAAAAAAAAAAAGAAAAAAAAATAAGATCCACTAAAGTTCTGAATAACATCTGCACCACTGAGAACAGAGAGCAAGCAGTCACAAAATTCACTAACAATGTTCAGTGCTGTAGATTAAAAAGGTTAACAATTTTAAGGAGCAAAATGGCAAGAAAACAATAATGTGCACATTTGCCACACAAGTCCAGATTATTTCCATTCCAAACACGTCTATTTCCAGACTTGATCCTTGTGCCCTAAATGTCTGATACAGGTTCAAAATTGAAATAAACCCTCTCAATGTATGAACATCATAACATTAAAGAAAAACAGATCATATGCAAGTAAGATTTTCTTCATCCAGTTACTACCTACATCCAAAGTTTCATTACCGGTGCAAAATTTTTACCCTCAATTTTAATGTGCCTTTGTAAAAAACAGATGAATTATGTGCTAGTTTTGGCTGGGATAGAGTTAAATTTCTTCCCAGTAGCTGGTATGGAGCCATGTTTTGGATTTGTGCTGGAAACAGTGTTGATAACTCAGGGGGTGTTTTAGCTATTGCGGAGCAGAGCTCACTCAGCACTAAGGCCTTTTTGTTTCTCACCCCATCCCACCAGCAATGAGAATGAGGGGGCACAAAGAGTTGGGAGGGGACACATTCAGGACAGCTGACCTCAACTGACCAAAGGGATATTCCAGACCATATGGCATCATCCTCAGCATATAAAACTGGGGGAAGAAAAAGGAAGGGGGGAGATGTTTAGAATGATGGCGTTTATCTTCCCAAGTCACCGCTACACATGATGGAGCCCTGCTCTCCTGGGGATGGCTGAACACCTGCCTGTCCATGGGAAGTGGTGAATGAACTCCTTGTTTTGCCTTGCTTGTGTGCACAGCTTTTACTTTCCCTATTAAACTGTCTTTATTTCAACCCAAGAGTTTTTTTCACTCTTCCTCTTCTGATTCTCACGGGGACAGTAGAACAGTGACTGCGTGGGGCTTAGCTGCTGGCTGGGGTTAAACCATGAGAATTATTACCCTTATTTGGTAATTCTTTTCTCTTTGGCATCCCCCCCTTTCCTCCCCCCACAAAACCCAACAAAAACCAAAAATAACAAAAGGTATGATTATAAAACAATCAGACTCTAATCACTAAATATGGCATCAGCCAAAGTGATGTAAATCATCCTGTGAGCACACAAAGTGGCCCATTTCCACATTTAAAGTACTCACTTGTGCTTTGAAAATAGAGAAGCATTTAATTTGTGCTCTTTCCACAGAACACCCTTTTAATGTTGTCTAAAGTGAAATAGTGATTACTTCTGTCTACCATGAAGCTGTATTATGTACATTTTGGAGACCTTTGGAAGCAGAAGAAAAATTTGTGCAAACAGAGTTTATCTCACCATGTGAAGCCTCCCCCACGTCCTGCTCCTACCTTGTCATCCTGCGAGTCGGGCTGGAGAAGACTGTGCTGCTGAATTGCCATGGGAGGAGGAAGCGGCACAGCATCTGCTCCCTCTTCGCCTTCCTCCTCTCCGCAGCTCTGCATGCCTGAAGAGGATGACTTGGAGAGAGTGCCACTGCTCAGCCCCTCATTCCGACCTCTCTGTAAATAACATCAAGATGTTCAAGCTCTTATCTCAACAGCATGAAGCTTGTTACCACATGCTTGTTTTAAGTCTGTTCTGTAGTTTCAGCTCTCTCCCAACAAGTTAAGATGCTACAAACACTCCTTAACAGAGGGGGAAAATGCAGATGCCAAAGTCAGTTTTCAATGTTTGGTAAAAGAAAAAGAATTCAAATACTAAGAAAGACATTCAGCTGAAATTTACTACGGGAAGGTGTTATCAAAGCCATGCTTGCTTTCCAAGTTCAGTTCTGTAAAGAGAAATCTGTATCTCTCTGAAATATGTATCTTGCTATGTATCACTGCAAGACTTCTAGAGGACATAAAAACTCCCTATTACAATATAAAGTATTTTGTCAATTATCCTTTCTGACTCCCACAAGGAACTATGATTTCAAGTACCCAAAGTTTAATGTACTGATCTCACAGTATTATTTATCTGCCTTTACAGGAAGAGAGCATAGATGGTTATTGTTTTTTTTCTGACTTTAAGGCACTGGCCTTAGATTTTTCTCTTCACTCACAGAACTGCAGAATAACTTCCAAAACCATGCTACAACTGCAGCACAGAGGGTCTCTTTCTACAGCCTGACATTCAAGGTCAGAGGCCAGTATTCATTGCTAAACAACATCTCTCAATTCATCATGCTGCCAAATCTTTACTCTTTCCTTTTCCAACACTTACTGTGGAGCTTCATTAGTGTTCCAAGCTTGTAGAAAAATATGTTGGGAGGAAGAAAAAAACCCCAGCAGCAACAAATAAAAAAATTGGGCAACTAAGACTGCTTTTCTGTATGGTAAGTACCAAAACCAATAGTCAGAGTCAATCTAATCAAAGGGAATAGCATGCACCCAGCTGTGCCCTTGGAAGCAGTAACATGACATTCGTTTCAGCCTGAAACATAGGTTTGTAACAGAGAATTTGGCTCTTGTCTGCACCTAACTAGAGGCCAGCTTTGTTCACACATGAGTTCCAGACTTTGAGGGAGAGGCATATGTTTGTGGGAAGAAGGGAAGTCCTCAGTAGATGTCTTTGGTGGCAAAATTTGGAACAGTTCACAATTTCCTTCTCTGCAATGAAAACTGCCATGCATATTATTTGACTGCTGGTAACTGGCCTGCATTGAAGAGCCAGTGCTGTGCTCTGACTCTTATGCAAGGTGCAATTAGAGCTTTAAGCAGTTAAACAGCTCTCCCTACACTTTCCCTGATCCATCAACAAGAAAAGCAAAGGAAATACAAAATGACCTGATTATTCTCAGACCTTGAAGCACCTTTACTTACAAAGCCACTTTCCGAATTAGCATAAGAGAGAAAAGCCAGAGGACAACTTTTTATTCTCCCGTTTCTCTTTCTAAATTATAGGTGCTTCACAGAGCTTCACTAACACTCTCAAAGCAGAGGGCACAAACTGTCCCTGGCACACAGAGTACAGCAGTCAAGGATGAGCACAGGGCACATAACACTTTGTTCCACTGCTGGACAGTCAGTTGAGGAGACAACCTTCCCCTGACAACATTTAATTCTTTGAAAGACATACAAACGAATCTCGGGAAGCTGTCTTGAGCATTTACCTCTTCGACAGTTTCATCTTGTGGGGTCGCTGCACTGTCGTCGGAGTCCTTCTGAGAGCCTGCATCGGCACTTTTACGAACCTCTCTGCTTTTCTTATGCTTGTGGGCCAGTTTTTTGACATGCCCATCTGCTTTCCCACTGCTCAGGCGCCTCACAGGACTGGTGAGCCATTTCCTCAAGGTGTTGCCAGGGCGCTTGGGGCCCGGGGAGCTCTGAGCACCGATCATGTGGGGCTGAAGTGATGTTACAGAAGCTGGAGGACTGGCATCATTGCTGGAGACCGAAAGGGAGTCTGGAAAAAAGAATAAAGGGAGCATTTTAAAGCTGAAGCACCAGCAAGTGAGAAACACGGCAAATGGATGTATGTAATAATGGACATCAAACTGAATTTATGGAGAAATCAATGAGATTCTTTTGAGGTAACCTGACCTTTAATGACACCACAACTGTCAGTGTTCATGCTGCATATGGCCATCCACACATAAGCACCACTGATGTGCTTAGAACAGTCAAGCTTCATTAAGTTGTTCCTGCCTCAACCATAATTCATACTTCCCACTGCTGATACTTACTTGATAGTGAATTATACTTTCCATATGTCATGTAACTCTGTGGAAGGATATGGTTGTTTTATCTTTTAATGTTTACTGCTTTGAGCAAAGACATGAAGGGTAACAATAATTGCCTCAATGAGATAAGCAAATCATTTTTCAAACACCAAATTTAATTACAAATGCTCCAATTACTTTCATTATTTATATATTTCCTCTACCCTTGGGATAGAGGGAAGAAGAAACCAGAAGACAGTTAAACGTCTGTCTTTTGCTTAAATTTTCTCAGAGTTTTGGCTTTGTTTTGTTTGTTTTTTAAAAAGGCACAAAGCCATGTTTAAAAGCCCACTTGCTGAAATCTCAGGATCAGCAGTAGTTCTCAGCATGACGTGCTTGAAGTTCTGTAATGATACAAAGGATACACTTTTCTCAAGCCACAGTTAAATGTGCATGAGGTCAAAAACACTTTCCCACCAAGGTTCCTGTCACTTGACCAGGACTGTATGCTTATGATGAACACCCGCTGGTTAGCTATTGTGAGACTAGATTTCTTTTCTTCCCCATGCAGCACAATGCTGTTTCCCCCAGCAACCCTCTTTTCCTAAAAATATACTTTTTGGAGGGGGCAGGTGAAGTGGGGGGCTGGAAACATTCTTGTAACACCACTCCTATAAATATTATCTACCACTAGGGTATTAGCAAGACTATCCTAGGTTGTCAAATATGTTTTTTTTTTTCCCGTGTGTGCACTTTTGCAGATAGTTTACATAAGGATGACATAAATAATGTTTTGTTGAATGTTTCTACTGCTGGGAGTTAAATACCGTGTTTGTGTTCCTTCTTGAAGCTTGACACAGATGTTCAGGTCACCTCTTCTAGCATCTTTTCCCTAAGAGGTGTATTGCCAGTCTGACCAGAGTTAGTTTGAATTCTGTGGAATAATATGGTCACATTGATGTAGCAATACACTTCATTATAAACATCCAAATGCTTGGATTCACACACAAGTATGTGAGGCTGTTCTGTTTCCACGGAGCACTAAGTGTAAATGGTGGTTTAGAATGGAGATGGGGAAAGAGACATAAAATGTGGATATAAGAAGTTAGGACTTTTTATTTTTCCTTCACTGTTCAATCTGTTTCACAAAATCCAAAATGTGATCTATCATGCTGTTTATGAAAATGTTTCTCTGTTCCAATAAAACCCATGGCATGTCACCATTAAGATACATTAGCTCTGATGCCGAGAACTTTTGTAGCTTAATACTGTATGAACACACATAGTAATTGCTGTTAACCACCAGTTTCATCATGTTTCCACAAAGCTGAAGATAAACAAACTTTATAAAGCATACTTTCAGTCTAACAAGCTAGCTGCTAACTCTTTAAACCAAGTCACATCTGCAGAATTATCTTCCAGCAACAGCTGTAGCTGTTGTGCACACAGGTAAGGAGAGTTCACATGATGCCATTAACCTGGCTTCAAGGCTTTAAGTAATGGGTACTAGGAAAAAAGCAGATGCAGAGCACTAGTTGTGTTTGTCTCTAAATCCTGGGAGAGCAGTGCTAAGAACTGCTACATTATTTTCTTGCTGAAGTGGAAAGCGTAAGGAAGAAATTAATTATCTATAACGATGGTTTTCAACTCGCAATCTGAGTATCCCTCAAGGATTACTGCTTAAGGGTTCTCAGCACATATGCAAGAAAAGCAAGCCTACTAGCTATCAGCATCCACATTAGGACAGATTTTTTACTTTATTAAAAAAAACCCTGATCTGCTTATTAAAAAAATTCCAAACAAAACTTGCAACCATCTGCAAGCTCTCCACAGGAATCCAAACAATCTCCTATTAAACCTCTGTAAGAATTTAGTTTGACTGCTCTTTCACCAAACTTATCTTTACCTTTACTGTATCATGCATTTTAATTATTATCAGATGCCTTGTTTCAGAAACCACAGCAAACATCAGCTGATGGGTATTTCAATAAATAACCTTCTGCTACTCTGCTAGCGGACTACAGAAGATGAGAAAACGTGGTGGTGTTCTTGTAAATAAGTTCCTTAAAGCACAAACTAAATGCCTTGTTTTCAAGACTCCCAAGCTTGAAGATGTTATAACTACTCAGCCAAGTTTTTCTTTCATTTGTATATATTTTTCCTCTCAATAACAGTTCATGCAAGGTTCCTTCCATGCAAATAAAATAGAGAACATTCACTCGTTTACATAAGAAAAAAAAAATTAAGCCTTCACAGAAGTTCACCACGTACTGTTTTGTATTTTTTATCTGTTGCATTTTTCCCTTTACAATTGCTTCTTTCCAACAAAAAGGCAGCATGGTGGTGCAGTAACTGATTGCATAAGATTGACTTTTACATAAACATGCCAGTTCCTAAGCATATAACATGCCTGCAGCTAATAACCCCTTCTTCTTTTTATAAAGCGTGTTCCACCTCCTCAAATTTTCACACGTCCTTTTGACAATCTACACTTAGCAACTACCGAATTTCTTGTAAAACCAAGCAATACAGGACAGAGGCCCTGATACTGTGGAAGACAAGTATTTTTGTCTGTCTGTACTTTTCTTGAACCACTCCTAACTCTTAACCCAAGTCAGCCAAGAGTTTGGGGGCAGGAGGAGGGAAAAGAGCACGGAGAAATACACTCTGCTGAAGCAGAGAGGATCGAATAGACAAAACAATGCAAGCCAGACATGTTCTGCAGCACATACTTTAGCCATATCCTCCCACACAACATTAGTTTTCATTTGGCATGCAGCATGTAACTGCTTTTTATCTTCTCTTCTGCATGACTTAATATTAAATACTTACTGAAGTATTATTAGGGCTTCAGGGAATCACAAAAGTGGACATAATGTAAGTAGTACACCAAAATGATAGCACTGTTCCACTTTGCTCTTTAAAGCTTTAAATCACTCGGAGAGAAGGAAAATCACAAAGGTTGGGGACCTCTGGAGACCAGCTAGACCATGCCTGCTTCAGGGTGTACTGGGCTGCATCCAGGCAGGTTTTAAGTATCTCCCGAGAAGGAGACTCCACAACCTTTCTGGGCAAACTGTTTCAGTGCTCTGCCACCCCCACACTAAAGCAGCTCTTCCTCATATTCAGATGGACCTTCCGATGTTTCAGTTTGTGCCTGTTGTCCCCTGTCCTGTCACTGGACACCGAAAAGAGCCTGGCCCCATCTTCTTGAAACCCGCCCTTAAGATACTTGTATGCACTGATAACACCTCCTTTTAAAATAAATATACTTAATTGCTATAAAAGCATCAGCCTAAAGATCAAATTGTATTAAATAGGGCATTAAAAAATAAAGAGATTTAAAATTACCAGTGTTAACCTGAAAAGAATACCAACCCACTAGGCCTCTTCAGGGATCAGATATGACTTTTTTCCCCTCCTTAAATTTGCAGAAAACATCTCTAAAACCTAATAGCTGAGTTAACACTCACTAGAAATATTCCATGCCAGTGTTTTCCTAGTGAGACCCTTCACTATCTATCTTCCCATGCCATCCCAGACAACAGGCATCCAGATTTTCCACTTACTTACTCCCATCTGTTTCCTCAGGACCCCAGTAACAATACTAAAGCACAGTCATGAACAAAACCTAGGTGCCCATGCTCACATATTTATGTAGCGGCATTGCCAGATCGAAGCGTTAGGGAATATCAATATCTAATACAGGCATTTTCAAGAGCACAGAAAGACCTTTCATCTCCACTGTGAGAAGAGCCCCATGGGAGTGCCTCATTTCTCCCTGTCCCATCTCTATACCCTACTTCTATCTATATAATTAGGGATACAGACTTGGTTTGATTGATTACCGTGCTTAGGATTGTTTACACTAAATCGGCTTTGTTTCCTTTACAACTACAAAGAAATTGTTTTTCTAGGGTTGCTCAAGAATATTTTATCACTAAGACACATTAAGAAGAAAAAAGGAGTCTTCAAAATTAAACCAAGAACAACATGGAATTTTAAAACCCAAACAGATGGAATAAATTTGGGGTATGCTAACCCCAAATGTGTTTCAAGTACAGTAAACTTTCTAGTGAGAATCAGATTCCCTTTTAGAAAAAGATAAATGGAACAGATGGACATTTTGGAAAGAAGAAAAACCCAACACACATATAGTGATCACACACAGCGACACCAATCCAACAAGAAACTGTCAAATTTAATAAAAACACTACTTGTTTAAGTAGAAAAAGTTTTGCAATTCAATAAAGTACTTTAAAAACCTAACGGATGGGCTTTGTTTTATAATTCATAGCCACAGTAAGAAAAGGAGGCATTTAACTGCCATTTCCCTGAAAGTAAAAACCACATATGTTGCTCTGGTGGTGAGGTCAGAGAGTTCACTCAGAGTCCATAAATATATTTTTGAAGCTAAAGGGCAGGCAGCATGGGTTCTGACCCCCTCAAACTAGAAGATAAAGTTACCTCCAACAAACAGGCAAATTTTTGAAACTGGAAGGGAAATGGGAATTCTCATTCTAGTCCCAGCTTTCTTAACACTAGAAACATGCACATCTGTGATTAATAAACTGTTTTTTTCCCTAAAAAATAAATCACCCATGTTAAGCTAGTTGATGACTTGAAAGACTCTGCTTCATATTAACTATTTCCATATTGCTGTTTTTTGAGTTTTACTGCAAGGGGCTACAGAAACCCTGACTCCTTTATCTAGGGAATCAAACTGAATCTGCTTGATGCTCACTCTGCACCTCTAAACACAAAATGCTCCAAAATCAAAAATAAGAACATTTCACAGTCTCTGGACTATAAAACAGTGATGGGGCAAAGACTGAAAAATGGAGCAAAGCAAACTTAGTAACCCTGATTGGCGTGTCAACGTGCCACTGCAGATCTACCACCCACCATGGACTTCAGGGAACAAAAACTCAACCAGCCAACCAATCAACCAAAAAAAGCCCAGAAAACTCATCAGGAGAAATTAACCAGCTGATCAGTAAGATCTGATGCAGGTACATTATGAGTATATGGGGAAAAGGGCTGTTTGTTGGTTCAAAACACAGAGAGCACAATCCACAGCGATGCACTTTCAGGTTTAATATGCAAGGTGGAGTTGACATGCATCTAACAACAAAAGCACATAAAAGCCCGCCTGCACACAAGTGATCACTTGCTATTAGATGAGATGGGGAAGGCATGAAAAAAAGTGTGCAAGGATTATTTTAGTCATGGACACGTGCAGTTTCAGCCTGGGAACTGCTTCTGAGTGAGGTAAGAGGTTACCAATCTGCCATGTACAAGACCATTCAGATAACTTTGCATGTGTCAGAAATTTTATTTCTCTCCTGCTGGGTATCTTCTTAAAAATATCCTCATTTATTTTTTGCAAACCAGCACTGGAATATACATCAAAAGGCATTAGATGTGCTTCAACTCTCAAAAAACCATCATAACAGCAGTTACCATTTAAAGACAATGCAGCTTAAGCATTTTCAGGCTTGCAAATGGGGCATTTCCACCATGCCCTTTGGGAAGCATAAATTTCACTTGTGAGGTAGAGTGGTATACCTCTAATAAAACTAGTTTCTTTTAAAAAAAAAAAAAAAAAAAAAAAAAAAAAAAAAAAATATATATATATAAAATCACAAAATGCAGAAAGCTAGTACTCAATACATAAAAGAAAATCCCTCAATCACATTTGTTTCTGGAATGGAACAAACAGAGCCTTCATCTCTGGTCAGCAAACCTTTCTTGTCATATATTTCAAGTTATGCACTATGCCGAAATACCAGTTAGCAATCTTTTCAATATGTGAATAGACAAAGAGTTCAACTCCTTAGCACATCTTCCCTGATTAATAAATTATCTGTATTAATTTTGACTGATACAGGCACTAGTCCAGAGCACTTAGATTTACATCTATGCAATAATTAAGTCTTCCACATCATCAAACCTGATAATGTTAACATCAGATAGACTGAAATTCTAAGCTTGAGGCTAGATAGTCTTCAGCTTCTCTTAATGAGATACTAAACTGCCCAACTATCAATTAAAAAAAACCCCAACCAACCCTGCCCCCAAGACTGTCATCTTAATGACTTCCAAAGGTCTTTCTAATATTGAGAAAAGTCATTCAACAGACATATTTGCAACTGCACGAGAGAAAGGAATGAAGAAAACCTCTGAGTAAGAGCAAAAAAAATACACTGTTCGTTTGAATTAAAAAATTAGTGGCATGGGCCTGAAAGGTTTAATACACTTACATTATAGTTATGTTATCATTATTTTTTTTCTTAGTATCTTCTCCTGCCTTCCTACCCCATAAATTTAAAACCAAGTTTTTGTAAACCAAGGTTTTACATTTAAGCTTTTAACTAATTTCACATGCATTACAGAGTGTACACAGAGCTGCAAATACAACTGCTATCTGTGAGCTAAACACCATTAAAATTCAGATGGGAAAAAACCCTCCTCTTAGAACTGCTGGACAACTTTGCATCCACACTTGTGTTTTCGTTTTTGGGGGTTTTTAAGCAGGAAGAAGGCATGATATTGTGCCAGGAAAAAAACCTTCCCAGGTTAACAAAAGTAGTTCTGTTTGTGCTCCCTGGAATTCAGACTACAGGGATATAACACCTCAAATCTAGATCTTGTATACTGCTACAAGCACAAGGCAGCACTACAGAAAGGGAGAGTGGACTTCATGGGGCACTTCACTCTTTGCAATAAGCTGTTATTCTTTCCTGTTTCTGGGGAGAAATACATTTTGTGTCACAAGTAGGAAGTATTAAGACTTAGGCTGCTGAAGTTTAGTTTCACAGTTTGTGAAAACCACAAGCTTTTGATAGATTAAATCTCATCTTCCCTGTAAGCAGCTTACATTTTAATAGGCAGTGTCTGGATTTCAGCTCTATTCTTTTGGCCACCTGTTTAAATCTGTTTGGTCAGATTTAAAGACAGCTACATCCATGTGCCTGGCAGGATATGCCAAGGACAGATTTATGTAATTTAGCACTGTTTCTCAGTCATGTCCTCACTCTGTGTCAGTGTACTGAGCCATCCTCTTTACAGATCAAAGCAAGTGGCCTGATTATTTTAATATGATTGTCTCCCACTGGAAGGGAGGGTGCATTTCCCCTAACCACTAACTGCACAGGCACTTGCACGCTTTTATGTAAGACCTAATGAACAGAAACATGTTCTATTTCACGCAAAGTTTTCTCCTTTTTGTGCACAACCTCCAGAGAGTTCCCTTGGGCCAGCTGGGGCCATCATCCAGTCATTTACCTCTTGCACTTCACCTGTGCCTCCCCTTACAGGACACCATTTTACATCACAGAAGATTATTTGCTCTGCAGACCTACAATAGGCAAGATTTTCAGTGACAGATTTAAGTTACATACTAACAACTCCCTCATAGGGGCTGGCGTATACCGTGTAATGTAAGAATATTAAGGTGACACCCTTCCTTCATTAAATAGTTGAGAAAGTTCTTCAGCGTAAACAGCAAAAGAAAATTAGAGAAATACTGCTTTTCTATAGTAGCAAGCAGGTTTTCCCACAGTACTAATGTATTTTCCCTATTTTGCTTTAAATACAGTAGCTTTTAAGATCAAATTTCTCAAAGTTCCACAAAGACTCAATTACATCACTCTTTTTCAAAGCATGGGCATTTTTGAGCTTTGCTACAGAGACACAAATATTTTAAACTGTCTGTACATGCTACTTTAGCTGGATGCCTAGTGCCAGGTCTATATCCAACTACTACAGGATGACCAAAGTAGAAGATCAGACGAAGGCAAGGCCCAACCACTCCTCCCTCCAGAAGAACGGATGCAGCAGGAACAGTTGTTCCAGGCCCAGGGCTGCTGCCTCCTCAGTACCCTGAGCTGAGAGGAGCTGTGTTACAGCTCCTGCCTGCTCCCCAGCACGGCTGCTGCTGGAGAGCTGAAGATCTCAGCACAGGAAGCTGTGGAGGGCACAAGACAGCTACTGAAGCAGTGGGAGCTGGCAGCACTCACTCCCTTCCAGCTGCTCCATGGCACAGCACTCCCCGCCTTTGACAAAGCCAAGCAGCCACCCAGTGCGGAGAAGTGACGTCTGAGGCAAAGAATGGAAAAGAAGGAAGGCAGAAGCTTTGGGCCTGGGCCTCGTAGGCAGCACTGGTGCTTAAGACGCTAGGCAGAGTTCAGCTGACTGCTGACAACCCATCGGCCTCGTGCTTGCCACGTGCAACCCACTCTCCAGAGCCATGCTAAGGGATGCCAGCAGCAAAGATGCGGCTCTGCTCGAGGCAGAGGGCTGTATGTCACGCACTACGAATGGGAACCACTCCTGACAAGATTCGTGATGAGCACTTCCACATTTTAATTGGGGCAACTGCACAATTAATTCTGCTCATCTGTTACTGAGCTGCAGGGGTTTTATCATCTGCTACTCTAATTTTTGCTGTAAAGTAAATTTTCACTCAGAAATGGATAAAAATAAACTCCAGTCCTGGAAATACAGCTCTGAAGCAGCACAGCACCTCATCTGATATGCTTTGTGTATCAGTCCAGAAGAGAAAGATTATGAACAGATATGAAACAAAAATGTCCATATCAATACAGATAACAGAACAGCCAACCAAAATGGGGTGGAAAAAGATGCATTCAGCAAGCCCTCAGCTCTGCTGAAAGCAGAGAAAGCTGCAGAGGAAGGGAGGGAGAGAAGCAAGTCTGCAGAAATTGCATGAGGAAGAGTCATGATCTCAGAAGTTATTTATAGCAACACATGCCATGCTTCCCTGTGCAAAAGCTCAGCAAGGCAGGGCATCCCAATGGAAGGAATTTATCCTACGCAGATTTTAAAATAACATCCACTACATCAAGAAAAAGGCTGTATACTGATAAGATATTGCAAAAGCAAGTTTCAGCAAGTCCCATCTCAAAAGGAAATAGCGAGAGACAGTTCTGCTGTACTGCTGAAGTTGAGAATGTACACATAGATAGGGAGGAAATTAGCTTCCACCACTCTATGTAATCAATATAAACAAGTCCCACAATTATGAAGGCAAAAACTAATTCCACACAAAATCTGCATAAATGCTGAGCAAAAATTATTTTTTTCTTTCGTCCAGAAGTTTGAAAAAATTTGAGCAAGTATAACCTCTGCCACATATTTACAAATGTGTGACCTCTAGAAAATGAAAGTAGATGCATTTTTTTCTCCCTCCAAATGCCTTAAAAAATTCCAGCACATGAGAAAACCTCCACAAATTCTCTAGTAAAATTGACAGAATATATGATGAATCAATAAACACTTTAAAACACAAAGGATAGGTACTATAAATAATTGCTAAGCATACCTTCAAGTGTACTAGTAAAGTTTATAGAGACAGTACACAGTGTTAGTATTAAGTTACAAAAACAAATGAACCTAAAGAAATAATGACTTTATCAAATTTCATTTGTTTTAAATCCCCTAGTTATTAGACTACTTGTCCTAAAAAAATACTTGTTTCCTGTTCACCCACTGCAGTTACACATTAACCTAAATACACATAATAATCCAACAGCAATTTTAACAATCTTTTTCTTTTCCCCCCATCCTCTTGATTCAAAGCAGAAGAGCTCATTAGAACAACTAGCAATTGTTTGGAGCCACAGCTTTAGCAACAGCTGTACAAACACATCAATCTCAAGTTAGGAACTCTGCCATAAGCTCAATAGTAATAATATACTCATACTGTTTAGCTTTGGGGCTATTACAATAACTTTGGTCATTTTCTCTTTCCAAATGTTATACTGTTGTAGCCCTCAAAAAATACATTGAGAAAGTAATTTAGGGAATTGGGAACGAAGATAGAATGGCCAAAATAGTGAAAAAATGCGTCCTCTAAAATTCCTATAGATAAAAAGTGATGTTTCCTCCTTATCCAATTAATTATATTAGTGATAGAGATTCATTATACAATGATGTTCGCTCCTTACCCAACTAATTGATATTAGCGATAGAAATTCATTGTACAAACATTACTTTGCATTGTAAAATGTTGACCTCTTTGGTGCACACACAGTCTGGAGCCCTTGTGGCCAAGCCACTGCTTTCAGCCTCCCCACTGCGTAACGAGATGGCTGTAGGTGATGACAGACAACTTCCTCTGAGTGCAATCCCACCTCAATACCTACATTATCAAGAGCAGACTTAGATGACAGTGATTAGAAACTGAACTGGTTTTACATTTTTTGTCTTAAGATGGAAATGTAACCTGAGCAATACAATGAGAGCAAACGTGATTTTAATAAAGGTCAGTCACATTGGAAACACAAGGGTTTTTTTAAACAGACTCACCATCAAGGTTGACTAGCAGGGAACTCTCGAAAGTCATAATGCCTATCTGTGGCAGAAATGCCTTTCCAGGATGAAGTATTTTAAGAGATTAGGAAAGGGGATGACACGCCTCCACAAATTCATCAATTTTGAATATAGATTGCATTAGAATGGGAAAGATAACTCCGTGGTATAGAGTATTTTAAAACAAGTATTTTAAAACTATAAAATAATGGAAGATGTGACATCTTATCTCAGTGTGCAATTCAAATACACTGAATACTAAAAACAGAATCATTGCCATGTTTGTTAACTTGATTACAGTCTCTTCAGGAATAACATATGTACTGCCGAATTTTCTTTGGCATGATCAAGCCCACACAAAAAGCTACATTTTGTCATGCAACTTTTCCATTGTTTTTGTTTCCTTGAATTTTCCCAATAAAGCCTCAGGAGAAAGGTGATGCTGTGAACTGCCTTGTCCACCCAGTCAACTAAATTCCACTTCTTCACATCATTCCCCTGCATCCCATCCATCCCCAGCTCTTCCATCCATCCTAAGTGGTCACAGAAAAATGATGTGATAAGATCATGGGAGGGCATCCAAAACTGGTTTGGATGTAGGAAACAAAAGGGAAAAAAAAGATTTAAAAAAAATTAAACTTCTTTTGAAAGGCAATTAAAAGGGAATAAACCAGTATTCTTATTACTTGCTTTAATTAGACATGAAGCAGAGGAAGGGAAGGAAATCTGTAATAATTCCACAAAATGATAATTAGTGCTTTTTTAACTTACAGACTCAATTGTAAGCCTAAATTTAGGGGCAAATAAGTTATCTGTTAGAAACAAGATAAATTTAATTAGCTTCTCTTCATTTTTCTATTGAAAAAAATCATTTCTTCTTTCCATCAAGTCCCAAGCATTTCCTACAATGCCTCTAGACAGCTGATCCCTAAGAAACTCTTCTTCTTATGGCAAACTACTCCACACAGTTGATTTTTTGGGTGGTGTCTTTTTTTAACCACTCATTCAAAAAGATTGACTGGAAGTGTCCAGTCCCATGTTCAAATGCAAGGAAACAAAAAACCAGGTTAAGTGGTTTAACAAGCATACTTAACTATTCTCTGTGAGGAAAACAAACCTTTACGGGGGAGGATTGGTAATGTTACTGATGTTGTCTTTTCAAAGCAGGATGGATATACTTATATCACCTAAATTCTGTTCCTCTCATTGCCTCCCCTACAGGAGAGTCAGCACAAGCCTAGATGAGCAAATTCAATGGATTGTCACAGCTGCTTGTAGCTCTGCTCAAAAGCAGATTATGAACATATTGCTCATTACTAGTCTTGCAATGAGCACCTAGAGGAAACTTTCATTATGTAAGGTGATAACCCATTCCTACGCTGCTGCTTCACTGAAGTAATTTTTTTAAAAGAGAGCTGTAACACAGCAAGAGGGAAATTAAGTTGAAATATACATTGGAACATTTCTGCCTTCCTCAGTTTAAGCCCATCCAGTCAATGCAGACTTTTTATCATGACACAAAACCATTTGCATGAGATATAGGTACTCTCTGAGAGAGTTGACAAGGACATAAAGATGCAAACACATTTCTGGTATGAAAGCAAACTCCACCCTTCTTTTCAAAGTTTTATCAATATTCCTTCTGGTCTCTCTCTGGGAAATTTGGAATCTCTTGGTATTGACTGCTCATTGTTCCATCATGTTTTTGAAGCAAAATCTAGAAATCTGTCACTAAGTATTCTGAATATGCTTCAGTAGCAATACACAGGAATACAGACATCTTAGCAAAATCAAAAAATGCTTATATGTAGACACTTTCTTCTTAATACAAAAATGGAGTTACAAGTCCTTATTACATGAAGATTGTATTATAAACCTAACTACAGTTCCTTCAGGAAAGCATACGTTTTCCTTTTGTATCTTTAAAAAAAGTTAGAACTCAGAATTGAGTAGCTGGTTTGAGAACAAGCTGGGGCTAAAAGAACCATTTTAAATTACCTTGTTTTCATGCAGTACTTATACAAAGTCTGAGTGGAAAGTGCTGCTCTGGAGGGAGCAGATAAATTTGGATCAGAGGCAAAAGGCTGCCTAGAGTTAACTCCATACACACATCTGATCCACACTGCTGCTCAGTGTTGGCTTATTTCGCAGAGGTGGTAACCCACCTGAGAGATACAGGAACGGCCTTTTCAACAGACTGAAAAGTCCAGTCGAGGTGGAAAGTCCAGTCCAATATACCCAAATTAAAGGAGAAAAAAAGTCAGGAGTAGTTCAGAGGAAAATGTGGATAGCTGTGGATCTTACCAGCTCAGAGCAAAAAACCCGAGTCTCAAATCTTCATGTTCACAAGCAGAGATGGCAATTATGAAAGGACATCAGTATTTTTCTTGCGTAAACTCCTATGCCTCATAATATGTTGTTGTTAGATGCTGTTGTTATTTTGTTGTTTGTATTTTTTTAAGGGGGATCTTGGGGTGTGGGAGGAGGGAATGGTGTAGCATTTTCTGCAGGACCTACTCCCAGGTCTGCTGTCTGTGTGACTGCTGGTGTTGATGCACGAGAAGCAGCTGGATCATATGTGCAAGCACAGGGTAAATAAACCCGCAGTACCTGACACGTAGCTCATTTTTTACTAACCATGAAACAGCACCTTCAGCTAACTCTCTTTTGAGTCCTGCAGCCTAATGATTCGGAACAGCCAAGAACAAGTGAGTAAGGACGCAGAGGTCAGGAAAGCAGTACCTTTGCATGTGTAACCGTATAGCTGACACATGAGCTCAGTTTCAGGAGGATTTCTGCTGCATGCTCTTTGTGGAGATGGAAAGGCACACACAGCACATACTTAACAGCTTCCATCTGTATTCTAAAAGAATAGACTTTCAAAGTGTATATGTGAATCTTTGCCAAGAATTACACCAACCCATTAGTAATAACTGGACTCTCCCACTGCATCCTCTGAGTTCAGTCCTCAGAGATTCTTATCCTCTCTTGGACACCATTTGCTAACAATTACTTTACAGTAAAAGCATCCTGTTTTACGGATGAATTATTTCTGAGGCCTGATATACCATAAAATGTTATGAAAGAGGAAAAAATAAAGATAGTTTGACTCACATACATTCTTTCAAGCAATCTATTGCACATATAACAAATGTATTTCTTCAAAACTAATTCTCTATTCTTTCTCTACTCCTACAATCACCTTTCCTCCTTCAAACTCCAGCTCCCACATGGTTAACAAGTTCAGGATAAATTTGGGGGTTGTACATTTATTCCCTGGATTTTATCCATGAGATTTGCCTCTCAAATTTCCCAAGTGAAATACAGACTCACACGATCCACTTAGGGACTAAAACACATACATGCTATTGTTTCTTCCAGCTCATAAGGTAACTGAAAAAATATGTTATTTTCGATATTCAGTTCCAGACTGAAACTACTCAACACTCTCTCCAGCCAGATAACCATAAACAACTTTAATATTTATCCTGTCTCTCTTGTCTCATATGCAAAGCATTTTTAAGTTACAGAAATGGGTGGAATTACCATGAGAATTGGTTTCCTCCTACCAACACCACTGCTTTCTCCAACTGATGTCAGATAAAGGCAAAAATACAATACTTACTTATTAGTTTCAGTAGTTTCTTGCCAATTCATTACTCAAAGCCCTCTTTTCTTTCTCCCTATATCTGAAGAAGTTTTTCTTCCTTCAGGCTTGATACATAAGTGGGGCAAAAACTCAGATCATTTAATTAAGCAGGAATACATAATTATTAATTGAACATGTATTCTAAATTGTAACGAAAAATGTACCAAACTTTGTAATTCCTTAAAAAAAACTTTAAGCAATGTCCAAGTCTTCTACAAATAATATCATGCACATTCTGAATATTAAGCCTAAATCCCACATCACCAGTTTCAAGTTTTCGGTGGCCAGTGATGCTACAGATACAATTTTTACTTGTTCCAGTTCAAGAGATGGCATAGCTACAGTTATACTGGGGTATGCAAGTAAGCTTAGTTCCCCTATTATGAAAGGCTACTGAGCCTCCTTAGGGCATGGTCTGTGTGCATGGACATCTGGTTTAAGACACAGAAAGGGAATAATGAAGAATGTTTGTGAAACCACGTATGTTTGCCAAGCCAGACTTCATATGTGTCTACGATCTTAATTTATGGTCCTAACAGAAAGCATCTCACTGATAGGAACTGACTACATCCACCACTTTATAAAACGTGTTTTGTAAAAATTATTTGGAAGTAATCTGACCACTGCAACTCCAAGAGTTTAAAAATGAAGCAAAGGAGCTACAGCGTAGACAGGAGAATGCAAAGCAACAGGAAGGGGAGAAGACTGCTGCCGTGCCATGAACAGACCTCCAGGAGACTAGGTAGTCACAGCTCTGGGTGAGGACTTGCTCTAAAATACTTTTCTGCAGAACATTCTGCCTATCAAGTACTATTTATAATTGACTCCTTTCACTCCCACCTTCCTGCAAGAAGTACTGTAAACCTGTACTTGTTTACTTCTAAAAAACTGGAATAATTGCTGTTTAAGGAAGCGATTGTGCAGCACTTGGGGGCTACAGAGCAGCCTTCTGAGAACACAGCTCTATTGCTGGATCAGAGATGACAGCCTGCTAACATTAACTCCCACTGGCTGGAACTCCAACGCCCCGTTACCTTTCGAGAAACTGCCGAGAGATACGACCATCCACTGACATGCGACCCCATCTGCAGAGGTCTCTGATAAGATTAATTCCCATTACATCCTCAATTTCATGTTTGCAAGCCTTCTACCATCCTCCCTCTCCTTTCATCCATCCGTAACAGCAGTCTGGATATTATCAAATAACACTGATTATAACTTGCGTTTTGCTGCTTTTTTAAAGTATATGCACACAGCAACAGGTATGTAAGAAAACATTCCAACAGGTGCATCAGCTCCAGACACTAAAGGTTAGCACTGTTTTGTCCTGGAGATATTTCCAACATTTTAATGCGTATCATACAAACTTGTTCAGCAGCAACAGATCAAATGCCAAGCACAAATATTGTTTCCTGTTAAAAATTACAAAGGAGGAATGGGAGAAGACCCAACAAGAAATGAGTTTAACATGAACATTCTTGCCCTTACCTCTGTGCTCCTCCAGTCGAGACTGAAAGAGCACGGCTTACCTCCATATTACATTTCAGAATCAATGCTGCCTCTAAATAAATTTCACAGATCGATTTATTTCCCAACTGCCCTTTCTTTTCAAGCTCTATTTCCCCAAAAGCATTACTTCTCAATAACAATTTAACAAGAGTGATACATACTGAACAATCTATGATTTCTTTGGTTTAGCAGCAACATTCTAAGAAATTTCTGCTAATCTCCTAAAATACTACCATTAATAATGTTTCACAGAGCAAGAGTTACCATTTCTCATTTCCCTAGTTCAACTAAAAAACCCCATAAAGTAGCACATGCCTCTTACAAGCTTTTTCTGAAAGAGCTTACTGTACAGCATCTCAGTAGTTTACAGAGAAAATTAATTCCATAACTGCTCCCTTTCCCATATAGGTCCATTCTGTAATGCTGTGCATTTTTTGGATGGGGTCGGATCAGAGGGAAGGGAGAGTAGAGGAAAAAGAGAGGAGGAAAAAAAAAGCATCCTATTAAACTCCTGTGATTTGAAAACATCCCCCAACCAACCAACCAACCTGCCTCCCCCTGCCCTTTGTATCTGTACTGCGCATATTTGTACCTAAATCCAGGATCCAGTATTTACAGCCACTCGGCTGCCCGTTGCCACAGCAGGTAGAATTTACTGAGTGAAGAGATCCCAGAGTGTCAATCTGTTTAATCCTGTTCGGCATGGTGAGCAGTCAGCTGTTCCGATACCCACAGCTTCCAAATAGCCTACTCGCGTGCACCCCGGGATGGGTTACGGCTTCTCCTGGAGATGTTCACCCAGATAACGTTACAGGCAATGCCATCAGAATGAGGAAGTCGCTGTTGTCTTCTCAGGCTGGTTCAGTCCCCTGCCTGCCGTCAGAGCAGCTCCTCTCTTCCAGGGATGCTCTCCTCTGACTCACTGAACACAGTTCCAGTCTTTAAATTCACATGTGGGAATAGCCAGATGCAGCAGATTACACTCTACCGTAACTACCCTAATTGAGGCTCAGGGTAATCTTTAAAAATACAGCAAAGCAGCAATTTTTACACTCAGCCTTCAGAACAGATGCACTCTAGTACCCCAACAGAGCTCTATAGTAACTAGAACGCACAAAATGAACCTCTAACACATCTTTGTATTTTACACAGCATTATTAGTTTTTAATGCTTTAGCTAAAGGCATAAATACAAAAAAGATGGACATTTTCTGGTCAGCTAAACCATGCAGTGCTTTCCCTGAACTTCCAATTTTCTTTGAAAAACAACAGATTCTGTCCTCACCTTCACCTTCTCTTGAGTCTTGCTTGTGATAATCAATCAATCAATCAATACACCAAACCCCACAATACCAGAAAATCCACACCACTTAAATTAAGATCTTGCCCTGGTTTAAACTACATTGCAGATCTGTTTCACCTCTGTGCTCATACTCTGCCAGATATATTTCTAGTTCATTAAGCTGTCTTCCTGTTCAGTAAACTGAGACTGCATGCATTTTATTTTTTGTACATGCATTCTTCACCTAGCATGTCACAAAAGCATTTGTCTAGAAATATTAAATTATGTTTTTAACTTTTTTCTTTGCTATGGAAACCTAGGAAAGATGTGTGGTTTCTTCCCCTGAACACATCACCAGCTAATTTTTGAGGGAGCTACATAAAACTACATTCACGAGATACATAAACAGCCAAAGCACGAATTAAAGTTTTTGTAAAAACAGAAATGAAATGCTTTCTAATATTATATGATCACAGGGAAAAAAAAGCCCAAAAATGAGATTGAACAAACAATACTGTATAGTACACAAACATGTAGAGAGAGTAAGAAGAAAATAAAGCAGTGAGGGGGTTGACAATGATAACTAGCACAAACAAATGCATGTAATGCAAGGATAAATAGGAATTTTATGTGGAACTTAGAGTCTCTAGGGTCCCAGAGTCAAAGAAAGCTTATCAATAGCATGTAACACAAGTTGGGTACACACACCTTATCCTGTCTGCAGTACTGAAGAGTTGTGGTCACCCTCCACCTGAGAATAACGTTTTGCTTTCCAAGGAAAGCTAATCTAAATTCTGAATCAGTTTTTCCTTCATAGCCTCCTGCACTGAAACCATTAATTCTGATTCTTGATCAATTTCTTTTGACCCAAAACAACTTTCAAATGACACTGAATTCCTAAGGGTGGGGGTGCTGGGAGGGGGGCAGGCAAGGCAGAAGAAAAAAACCCTCTCTTTTTTCAGAATAAGTGATCTTTACAGTCTACCACCTACAGTGAGACTTCCACTAAGGCTAGTTTACTCTTCGTGAAAGAGATTGTAGAACATCTGAAAATCATTCTAGTTTCTAGTTGAGTAAGAAAAAAAAAATTAAACAATCCCTTTCTTTCACCCCGCAACTGTTCCCATGCATATGAAGCAAACCCAAGAATATCCAATCATTCTAGTTGCAGGAAAACTCTCACACCTTTAACCAACATCTAGATAGGTTATCAATACAGCTTTGAAGTAGTGATTTCCATATGGAAGAAAACTTCTGACCAAAAGAGAGCAAAATTTATACTAAAAACTGTTTTTAGGTTGGTTTTGTTTTGCTTTTTAACGGCATGTAGACTGCCCTTATAAAACCAATAATATATGCAGGAAGATATTATAAATGCTCTGGGAACCACATAATTTGCAGCTTGCTATTGCAAAAAGTGCTTCCGTTCCTACTGAAAGCAAACACTGTTATTTTTAGGTTCTGCTTTGACCCCTTCTCTTCTCAGGGAAAAATCTGACAAGCAAATCAAGGTGGCGAAGGAGAGAGAATGACCACATGGACTGTCTCAGAGTCATATTTCACAGGTTACATGGTTAAGAAGAAAGTATCATGGATACACAGTTGTCTTGGATGACACAGTTTTTGTAAAACGCAGTTGCTTCACAGCAACACTGGAGTGCAGACAACAGAGCCCACACGAATGCAGTGCAGAACCACTGGGCATGTTAGGTAAGAATTTGGTTGAAAAACATCTCAATGCATATACTGAAACAATAGCTACAACTTTCTTATGGTCCAAGGGAGACAGCACAGACTCGTACATTCTCCTGAAGTATAAGCAAAAGGCAGATGACTTCTATATCACAAACCCAACATTTCTTACTTTAACAGGCAGGGACCATTATGCAGTATCACTCGTCTCAGATCATACTTAAAACACCTCAAGATGTGTCACAAGTCTCAGTTTCTGAGACAGGGACCTGTATCAATACATGTAATTTTATGCCCAAACAGGCAGCCGATTAATGTCTTTCCATGGTTTACTTCAGGCTCTACCACAAAGCTCTCTTTGTCCTTTAGCTCCATCCGGTTTTCTGTATTCCAGTGCCATATCCTGCATTAGCTATCCCTGTCTGCTAGACAGCTCTTCCTGCAACTCCTTGCATCAGCAGTTTTTTGTAGGAACTGATCCTTGGTAATAACAAACCAGTCAGGTAATCTTAATTCCACAGCCACGAATACATCTACATGGAGAACATCTTTAGAAAAAGACCCAGCTGGGTACAGAGCACAAGCTCAGTGCAGAAGAGGTTGGGGTGCATGGGGTGTTGCACAGCAGCAGTGAGCTGCCCCTGCTTCATCTGCATCAGGAAAACAAACTCTGATGAAACTACCAATGAAAAAAGCTCATATATTGATGTGTGCCAGTTGACAAAAGTTGAAATAGTTGTGGTTCTTTTTTTTTCTTAAGCAAAATCAACGGTTTCATTTCTTTGCCTTACCTGCGTTAAGCTGAAATGAGTTTTCTTGGTAATGCACTTTATATAATATCGTTTAAAAAAAGTAGATAACTATCATCTTCATTTCTGAAAGAAAAATACTAATGAATGGCCCTTCAGGCCTCTAGCAATTTAAGATATTTCTCAGTTACCTAGAACAGGGACAAAATAAGTGTCCAGGTGAAAATTCTGTCTATTTCATGAAGATTATAAAATTCCAGGCAAAAGAGCCCAGTCATTTTTAAGACAGCATTTTGTAAGAAAGACTAGATCCCAGTGATTAAACAAAGAAATTAAAACCAAAAAAACCCAGCTAGAAAAGCACTGCACATCCCGAGTAGATCAGGTAGCACATACTTTGTATGACAGACACAAATGAAGCATCAGATGCCCCTATCTATTACTACAGTCAAGGAATGGGATCAGCTTTCTGCAATTAATCTCAGGGATCATTGATGGACGGTGTCAGCCCACCAATACCATTTTAAGGTATTAACATTTTGCCAGCTCACCCCAGCACAGATGTAACAGCTCACCAGTCACTGCCACTGACGGTCAACAAATTAGTTCATTACAGCTTCAGGTTCTCACAGGTACCAGCTCTTAACTGCAGCATCTGCACCCACCATTTGCCACTGTATTAACTTCCTTATGGAAGTGCTACCTCGTGTGAGGCTTCTATAAATAGTCTTGCATGTAAGAATGGAAACATTCATCCCTTCTTTCATTTAACGGGACAACTGGAGTTAAGCTGGCTCCATTTCTCTTACTCCTAAGATATTTGCATGGTAATAGAAATACATAATAGAATTATATTAAAACAAGGATAAACAGCATTCCAACTTAATCTTTGTAAGGCCCCATTACATTTTGCACCATCTTGGTGAAAACAAGCAGAACAAGAGAGGGAAGCTAATAAAATGCAGAAATTTCAAATTTAAATACCTATTCTGAGTTGCCTGAGAGCAAGAAGCTAAAGAGCCAATCTTCCTTCTTTAATATCTGTCTTGGCAGGGTGGGGAGGTGTCTGTGAAAGATTATAGCATGAGAAAACACAGCTTCAATATTGTTCTCAAGCAAAACTAAATCTGTCCTCTCCAGAATCTTCCTCTCATATTCTTGACACTCCACTTACAAAAGTAATTAATAGATTTTGGAATCAGTACTACAAAGTTATTTTAAAAATTCCTGTTCATCTTAAGAGGGGAGAAGCTTATACAAGATAACTGAAATTAATAGAAGAGTGAATTCTATTTTTGGTTCTGCCAGCATCTAAATGTCACAATTTTAAAACAATTTTTGAAGTGATCTATGAGACAAATGCTTCCACAATTTAGTACTACATAATTCTTACAATTTTCAGTCATGTTTCTGTGTATGGGAGAGAAAAGATTCAGACTTCCGAAACTATGCAGGACCAAAGACCACCCAGACCTAGGAGCCAAAGTTAGACATAAATCCATAACTATTAAAATTCTTGAACTAAATAACATTGCACAAACCAACAGGAATTTTATTTACAATATGCATTTTGCATTTAGAAAAAATAATAAATAAATCAGGCAGACTTTGCATACAAATCCTATCTTTGGCAGCTTAGGCACTCTCCCCCACACCAGAATACTCTAACACAATCAAGAAATTGTAGAAAGCAAAACCACATCAATAAATAAATCTGAGGTTGAATCTTCCAAGGTGAGCTCCCACACAACCATGAAAATTCTGAAAGGAGCCTAACTTTGCTTTTTCCTCAGTGTACAATGTGTGCACAGTTTAACTGCTTGGGGTACAGCTGTGCCACTAGGATCTGGTTTCTTTAGCTCCACACACAAAGATCATCCTGTTCCCAAAAAATAGCTTCGCTGCTCCTCAGTCTCACAGATAAATAACACTGCCAGTCTGCAAGGAGAGGAATCACTACAACAGTGGCTCTTTGGACTTAACATTCAGAGTGTTGTTTCCTGTTCTTTACCACCACTGCTGCCAGCTGCCAGAGAAACTTTAAACTCAATCAGTCAGAAATTGTACTGTGCAGTGAATTGTGTGAACATCCTTAATTTGAGATTTCCAAGAACTCCCTTCAAAATACTGTCATTTTTCAACAAAAACAAACAAACAAAAAACAAACAAAAAAAAAACAAAACCAAAAAACTCCAACCAACAGCCACCTCCAACAAAACACACAGGCTATCTCACTAGCTGGCAAACCTGGGAAAAGTATTTTCTGATTGAGGGTAAAGAGATATTTTCGGCTGGGTGATTTATAGCCTTCCATTCTACATCTTGGGTAAAGCATTTGTCAAGAGCAACTGATATCAAAGCACAGAAGTACTCAGGCTTTAATTAATAATACTGGGGAATGAACCATATATCCAACTATTCAGTCACCCAGGCTAGGATCTAAACAAGTCCTTCCTGTCTCCAGCTTTGCAGAACATGCCCTAGCTGTTGCTCATGCCTATGGTAAGAAGGAATATCAAAAAGCACATGACACAGTAAATTCTCTCCCATCTTAATCATTTGGCTACTATTTACTTGAATTTTTAACTCTGTTCTGTGCTGTAGCCAAGGGATTGGAGCCTATATACCACTCCCAAGAATGAAGAGGCCTTTCAAAGAAACGACGAGATGTTCAGCGTCCCTAGTCTTCTGTTTATCTGGAAAAGCTTTGGGAAAATTCTGACTCCTCAACACAGTCACCACTGCAGCATGCCAAACCAGCTTGAAGGATCCCAGCCACTGTCAGCAAAACCACAACAAACCAGCTTTAGATAATTCAAACAAAATCTTTTGGATGAGTGTAAGGAATTTTGCTTCACATGCATTCAGTACTTAGCAAGGGGTGGGAGGGTAGAAGGAATAGGCCATGTGTTGTCTCTGCTTTGGAGGAAACACAAAAAGTGTTCCAAGCGAGAAATACTTGCTGCCCTAATGAGACATATTGAAGAAACACTCAGTTTTTTACATTACTTTTATTATACAAGTCACCCTTCATTGTTCATTTTTTTCTTTATTTCCCCAAGGGGAAACAGCCTTTCGGTGTGAAAAAAAAAACCAAAACCCCACGGTCAAAACAAGGTTTAATTTTCCAAACCAGTTTTAGCTCCACATACAGGAAGTTTGGATTCTTTCTAACATAAGTCTCTAAGGTAATTATCTTAACTAAAAATGCATGCAGTCAAAGACAAAAGAATATATTAATCAGAAGTGCTCAGAATACGGAATTGTTCTTGACTTAAAATTTATTTATTTTAATTCACTTAAAAGGAAAATTAACAGTTCTACCAGGTTAAACCAGGTCATTAAAAAAACAAAACAACAAAAGCAAAGCTTTTTAAATGGGACACATATTCCTTGTTAGAAATACTGATGCTGAAGTTCCATACCAATGCATCTGGAGGATTTACTACTTCTAGCTGTGTGGGCTACCTGCTGTTTGGTGTTATTGACAAAAACACTTTTCTTATTCTACTTCTGCTCAGTTCAAATTGCAAAAATGCTATCTGGTTAGTTACAAAGGTTTACTTCACTGCCACCCTCTCCTCCTTTTGTGTCTGCTCAGTACTGCTTACCACAAGTCCCTGTAACAGATCAGGTTAAGTCGCAGGGCACTCGTAGGTGTGGCAGCTGGAGCCCAGCCACAATCCAACACCCTGCTGCTTCAGAAAGCAGGAAAGGCACATGGGCTCTCAAAGCACCTGAGTGGATTTCAAATAGAAGCATTTAACACAAAAAACCCTTACATACTTTCACAGCTTCCTCTATTATATTAAAAGATACTTGGGTAAAATGAAGCAACCTGCTCAATTCCTCTGCACTGCATCTAACAGGAGAGCAAAACCAGAAATAGGCATTTTCTCTCTCACTCTAAGCCTGGATTTCAGATGCCATGTTTTTGCAAATTATAAACAGAGATTTGTTACTAAGTACATTTAAGTATATTTGGAGGATAGCTTTACCATAGGCACAACAGAAAGGAGGAGCAAAACAATCCACAGGACTGGGGCTTATTATTATACGTTCCCTATCAGATGATAAAACACCGAAACAGTTGAAATCATGTACTGTCAAACAATTCCACAAATGTGAGAGTTTCTGCATTGTAATTAACAATTTTTTTATATCTACTCTGAATTATAAATGTAGCATAATTCCGTCCTGAAAAAGGTAAGACATTTCTGTTTGGGTTACACAGAACATGTTTTACACCCATTTAAAAGAAAATGAGCTCTGAACCAAAGAAATGAATGTGATCACACAGCTGACAAAACTGAAAAGGGTAAACTTCCTACAAATTACATCATCACCCCTTAGTAGAATTGTGAAAATGTAGCTATGAAATAGCAACTCTAAGCCTATACTAAGCCTATGCTTTAGATATTTCAGTTAAGTTACTACACTCAGTTAAGACAACAATGCTCCTTTAGGACAGCAACTAAAATTCAGGTGCCAGAAAATTGTTTTAACTGACACAAAATTTTTCCACATTCTCTTTTCCCAGTTAGTTCCTCTTGAACAAAGAATGCCGTCATGGTAGAAGTTTCAAGTTGCAAAATGTTAACAGTAACAGAATAAGGCTTTGTTATTCCACAAACAGCAAAAGACAGTCAGATGCTGCCACTATTAATTGATTCCAGCTCTGAGGACTGTAACTTCTCATAGTCTTACAAAGGTGATGTGAATGAGCACTGCATCCCACTGCCTGGGCTTTCACTTAAGCAAGCAACCACGACACAAAGAGAACACATCACACACCTTCAGGGTACCATCTGCTGTGAATACCGGTTCTTTAGAAGTTACTCTGAGACTGTAAACAGAGCTCTGAGCCAGTGCTTTCCAAACTGACTCTGGGATGACTATATGTAGTCCTGCCACATCTTTAGGATGAAAGGATAAACACACCTAAGCCTGTTCTACTAAATCAACCAGCATTTAAAGTACATGTATTTTGTTACTCCTGAGACAATGAGAGATGTGAGCACAAAATACACTAGAACCAACCAACAACTAAGTCATGCCATGACAAAAAAACTCTTTAAAACCAGACTGGCTACTCATATAAAATTATTAAGATACGTATTTAACGACTTCATAGTTTTCACCACTCAAGTTTTTCTGTTTAATACTGCCTAAAGAATATTTCAATCTAGTCAACCAGTCCCCACCTGTCATGCCAGAGACCAGGGTCCAATTCACCAATGAGGAGGTGATTCTTCCTTTGAGAGACATGGTTAGTGGTGCACTTGGCAGTGCTGGGTAAACAGGTGGGCTTGATGATCTTAAAGGTCTTTTCCAGCCTAAATTATTCTATCTTCAGCTTTTTGTTTTCAATTTAGTTTGGGGGTTTTTTTTAACCCCTTTCACTTAATATACTATACTTAATATACTATGTTTTTGTTAGTGAGCTATGCTTTCTTTCTCATTCTCTTTCAGGATCTTTCTCATCACTACAAATTCCCTAAATTTAACATTTCAGAATCCTCTCCTATTATTTATAAAGTGAAGAACAACAGCTTGCACTTAGACGTTGAAGACCCCATATACTTTCACGTCCCTTAAGCTTTTCTGTAAAAAGCAACAAACGACTATTCAGCTTTACTAGTCCCTCTTTCCATGTGGCTTCCCTAGCAGCTTTCCTTCCTTCAGCATATTTGCAGGTTCTTACATGCAGCTACATTTCCCTAGATTTTCCATGTTTAAAGAATCTCTGTATCACTGACACTTTAAAGCTTATATTAAAAAATGAACATGCACCTGGTAAGGTTATAACCACACCCAGCATGGTGTAACAAGCACAACTAGAGTTTTCACAAGGAGAAATACTTTTTATGATTCCTTCCCATTTCTCACCTTGAATAAATGTATTTGGGGGCAAAAATCTTCATCATTTCTGATAGCCCCAAAGGCACTAAGGGGAGTTCAAGACTCCAGGAAATATTTCAAACATACCAAGTCCCTGCTAGCAATTCAAACTTTTAGCATAGGATCACAGGATAACTCAAGTTTCAAGTGGCCTCAAAAATCCATGTAGTCCAATCTTCTGCTGAAAAGGATGGGTCAGTTATGCTATCACACCAGCATACCTGGGGCTTTGTCCAGTCTGCTCTCGAAAACCTGACATACTTTTAAGCTCTTCTTGTAACAGCGATGATTTCTGCTGCACTGTAAATGGTTAACGAACAGTAGAAGTTGGCCACAGCTGGTTTACAACCACAGGGAAAAATTTCACTATTTTGGTTATCAAGAATAATTTGATTTCAAGTTTACCTAAGATGACTTTTACTATTTACGCCGGCATGTCAGTTATGCAAATAACTTTTATTGCTATAGGGGTTAACCATTATACATCCATCCTAGAAAATGCAGACTGCAAATTTCTGAAAAGCATTACCAGTGTGTTTTCCTGGGATCATTATATGTTTTTATTAACTTATTACAACAGCCTCTTTTACACTGTTTGCTTTAAGAATTCCATCACTTTTTTGCTTCACTTCCACATTGGACATAATGAATTTAGGTTCAATAGCTGTTCCAGATAGAGGAAAATGTCTTGCTATTTGTACTCAAATCAAAACTAGGAGGAAACACAAGTGTGTCCCGAATTGTAATTACACCTATGTCAGTGAATATGCACTCAAAATAGAAACATTGCACAATAGTGCCAACAACTGAAGAGATGTCAAGGCCATCTGTAAAAAAGCTTCTGATAGTTATGTTAAAAGTGATGCAACATTTCTAGTTTAGCATGCATAATATTTTACTTTTTGCAGGAAAAGTGAAATGAAGTCAACGGAACACATTCAGCAGCCTCCTCACAAAAGCAGAATTGGAGGAAGTCAGTGGAATCCTAAATCCTGCTGGTTCCACCTGCAGGCAGTGATGATGACAGATGATGTGACGTAATGTAATGTGAGGATGTCCCAAAAGGTGCACCAAGATCATCAGCTCTAGCCTGCCCCTTAAAAAAAAAAGCAGCAAGCAAAATAGGGTAACAAAGACACCCTCACAAAGTAATTCTCAACACTTCAGCAATTTTTAAAAGTTTGTTGCACCTGAAGAGGGACAAGTTAAGGAAAGCAAACAACACTTCAGGAAGGTTTTCTTTCGTTGCAAGATAGAAACAGCATTTGCAGAATATGATCTGAGTTTGTACTCTGTTCTAACCTTGGTTAGAAAAAGAAACTGCTGTCAAAGAAAGGCTAATTGCAAGCAAAGTAACAACTCTCTTGGGAAACCTAAAGCCATCAGAATTGCTGGTTTATATCCACTCTCTACCTCCCAAAGATCAGCTGTGCAAATACATCTGTTCTGAAGCAGATACCTTTTATGCACCGATTTCCTTTCCAACTACAATATATAAGAGAAATATATTTGGCAGCTGTCTGGGACCAAAAGTACATTCAAGCCAATATTATAAAAATTTCTTTTTCTCAGCTGTAATACTGAGCTCCCAAGCAGAGCAAAATCCTTTCATTAGCTATGTACAAAAACTCCAGAGACAAATTAACCATGTACTTATGCTCACAAAGAGAGTCAGCATGGGAAATCCTGATATATCTCACAAGTCTCCCTGGGCTGCATTATGATAAAAGAATAATGCAGGAGTTAAGGCAGGTTTATGCAGAAATCAATCCTATGATGTTTCAGAGCACATGTGAACTTGACTTAGAGAGAACTTGTCTAGAAATTCAAATTGTGAGATTCACTGAACCTCCTTGTCTAGTTTAAGACTGCACAACGCCAAGGAAGCAATTCATACAGACTTTACTATTTATCAAGGCTCAATTAGAATTTGGCTATTAACTCTATCTGACACAGTTTGGCTATAAAGCTCAATGCAAAGATTATTATCTAATGGACCACAGTCAATTGCTGACATTTTATTTAAGTTTACTTATGCACAGATGATGTTTTTAACTGCAAACTGAACTAAAACCACAAGGTGGGAAAGTCAGGATAGAGAATTCTTGTTTTACTTTATACTGCAGCTACTTTATTTACCTGGACTAAGGCATGAGAACATGTTTGAAAAATCACATACATACAACCTAAATTCAAACCATCTTTGCCACTATTAGACTAGCAGTGCTTTTGGGAAAAATATTTGTGACTAAATGAAAATTTATGATTTATTACACTTTCAAAACAACTGGTAATTGTGAAGTTGAACTTCAGCTATTACAATGCATGCATCTCTGTTCAAGCTCAAGTCTGCCTGATAAATAAGTTGAAATGACACTGTAGGACAGCCTTTACAATTTTTTTCTTAGTTAAAACATGTGGAGCGTTGAATTCAAGTGACTGCTCAGTTTCACTTCTCAGGGGCTCCTTGTAAGGCTTTCTATCAGCTGGCTATCTGGATGGGCAGCCTGTTAGTTGGAAGTTTTATGAGGAGGTAACTGATTCATCAAGAAACAGATTTTTTATATTAAGGTTCGGTGTCTTGTACAACTCCAACATATTCCTCTATATCACTTCCTGCATGCAATCACATTTGTCTGTGTAGCAGCAGCAGCAGCAGATCCCTCTTGGTTTGGTGCCCTGGAAACTACAGTCCCCACCTTCTGCCACCTGGCCCCAGCGAAGCACGTACCCCACCAGCTCATTGTCAGGAGTTACTTTCCCCTCTGGCCTGGGCTATAACTCATTTCCTGCAGCTGCAAACGCTGTCAGGCAGTCTCACAGGCAGCACTTTGGCTCGGAGCCACGGGTGGGGATCCTTTTTCCTTACACATGGCCTATGCTTCACTTGCTTGCAGTCTCAGAACAGCAAATCCTCCCCTTCTACAGCCCCTCTCTGCTTGCAAGCAAACAACTGCTACTCAAGTCTTTTTTTCCATTACAAATAGGGAGTCCTTCTTCAGTTATTAAAACTGGATTCCCATTTTGCTCTATCAAATTCTCCTGCTGCTACACAGAGCTTCCTCTTCCTGGACTGGACAGTACTTAGACTCAACATGAAACACTCAATTTCTCAAACATAACTTTCAAAGCTCTCAATCACACATGAGACTTTTACCTTTACTCTCTCGTCCTTTCATTGAAAACTGGTATTCTGAATAGTATCCAGTTGTGTGAGAGCAAGTTTACTTAATGGAACAAATTCAAGACTCTGTTTTAGTCCATTCTGTGGCCTCAGCTATAAAATGTCTCTCTCTTCTGGGGAAATATCTCTAGGTCACCCACAAAATTTTTGTCTTCTTTAATTCCTGAACAGCGGGTCCCTACAGCAATTCAAGAAGAGCTCTGACACCTGCCCTACATCAGTCTTTCCCATCTTGCAGGTGTAGAAAATGGCTTACTACACAGCTACTTGAACAAATTTGTCAACCTTTGTCTTGCAAAGCCATTTGATCTGCCTTATTATGCTAAGATTCTTTGAGAGAGACGACATTTGGAAAAAAAAGACTACTGAAAGAACATTTCTCTGTTTATGGCTGCAGTCAGGGCAGTATCCTCAGTGTAAAATCAAAAGCCAGTATTCAGGATGTGAGCGGTGCGTGGTTTGGCACCACATTACTAAGACACCACCTACCCCTCAGATTTGAACAAACCTATACAGATCCTTGGGTTATGCAATGGCACAAAACAGGCAAACATGGTACCTTCAGGTAAACAAAAGACTTCTGTGGCCAAGTTTTGAAACAAACAGGTAGTAACATGAATTGGCAATTAGAAATGGTCCCCCCAAAATCTTGTAACTTAAAGGAGACAAATATAACCCTCATGAGCAAAGGCTTGTTGCAGTCTTTGCAGGTCTCTGAACAGTAGCTCCTACAGAAGGGATATGATGGACTATCACAAATTCTTCAGAAGTACTCACAAATTTGGAAAAGACAGTAAACTTGTGATCCAAACAGGCAAGACATTCACAAACAATTTTAAATAGCTGCCAATTTTTCTGAGCTTGCACGTTCAATTTCATTACACTAAATCCTGTTCCCTGCCCTTTACCCAAAGCTCTGTGGCAGTGTAAATGCCCTGCAAAGAAAAGAAAGAGAACTGCACATATAAAAAAGAATGTACCATAGAATGAAAAGAAATCCATGTTAAAAAAGAGAGAAGTACCAAATAAAACAACAGGAACAATCTTTCTCCCCCACACCCAAATACATGTGGGAAATCATTGCAAAAAAAAATGTTGCCTTATGCGTTACTTGTGAAAAACATGTTCTTCCAGAGCTAGTGATTTATTTTTTGTACAGTGCACCAACTGCTATTCAGCCTCTTCACTACCCACTTGTTTCTCTCTTCCCCCTACTATAAAAGGTATTTAGACTTTTAAAAAATGTATTCATCTGTAAACTGCACATCAAATTGATTAAATGACCCAAATAACTTGCAAAAATAGATCTGATAACCAGCAGAGCAAGGAAGAGGTCAGGAACCTGCAATCAACTCTCCCCCTAAGCTACTATTCATCTAGTGCATGTCTTTTCTGTGCAATTCTGTCCTCATGCTCTTAACAACGTGTTTATCACCTTAACTACCATAAATTTTTTGAGATTGAAGATACTGTAAATGCATATTTTTTTATCCATTCATACAGATTAGATGCTTTAGATAACACATTCTTAGAGGAGAAGTAACACCTACATTTGTAGGCAAATGATGAGGGTCATTTTTAGGGCTGTCTTTTAACATGAGAACAAAACAACATTACCTTTCATGGCTGACAGACAATGTGTGGACAGACAAGGAATGACGAAGATCAGCTGTTAGAACTAGGCTTCAATGAACATATTTTCTGCTTTAATAAGCTTGCATGTTTTCCTACTTTGGGTAATAATTTCAGATTATTTAAGGCATTAAGTATCACCCAACATTTCTGTTCTCAGTGATGAAATATGGTTTGCTACACCATAAGAACCAGCTGTCAGTTACAAGAGGTTTGCCATTTCAAAACTTTGAAGCTCATTTCACCTCTGATATGCTGTGGCTTTCCGACTTGTTTTGTTGGCAAGTGCTGCTACTGATAAACACTGTTGAAAAGATTGAAACTGTAGGGTCCATAGATACTGAAAGGAGTGCAATACTCTTCAAGCAAGCCATCTGCATGGGCTAAGCACTCTACACCCAAGTAGCCAACCCCACCACTTCTGATAGTGATCACCTCCTCCTTCCTCCTACAATACGTAAACCCTGTCTTTCCTTCAGCCTCTCTCAACTCATGTCTTAGTCTCATGTCTTAGTCCATGAACTGTATAGAATTACTCTGACTTGATGCTCACACTGTGAGCCTCACACAGGACGTGTATTTTCAGACCTCAAAATCCTCATTTGTTGAATCTCTCAAAAACTCTGAAAGTTTTACTGAATTATTGTCAAAAAAGGAAGAGAAAATCTGTATTATAAAGACTGAAGGTGCAGAATTAAGTACTAGAAATCTAGGAAGTACATGAAAAATTATCCACCCAAGAACATGGACTGACTTAAAATTAAGTCACTCACCTGTTCTTTGTTAGAGGATTTGTTTTGTTTTGTTAGGAATTCATAAGTCAATCAATACCCACAATGAACAATTCTGAGAAGATCATCTAATTGTTTTTCCATTCTTCTGATTAGCATATTCCCTGATGGGTTATTTAATCAAATGCAGCACTTGAGAATGAATAATTGGTTTGTGGGACTGTCTGAGGTACTTTTCACTATGGGGGAAAAATAAAATCAAAGCACTCCACTGGTTTTGCTTAATTTTTATAATCCCTCAGTGAAATGAACACTGTCAACCTCTTGCAAGCAATAGAAAGATGAGGTAGGGACCAAAGTGAAACATATCCAGTAGTTTCAAGTGTCTTGTCTACGTTTTTTTTTCCCTCCCCAGATTACTTAACATTATGTAACAGCTTGCATGTTCAAGACAGTTCACACTCACTTCAGTCACACACAAGGGAAACTGTACAAATTAAACATCCATCTCCTAAAGCCTGACACCCAGCAATGTGGGAATAAACAATTAGCAGCTGCTTCTTATCAGTTGGGATTAGGATGGCATACCACAACATCCCGCAGGAAGCCTGTGGCAGGGACAGAAGGCACTTCTGAGGCTGCATTCAACCCTGCAAATTATGCTCATTCTACCAGTGGCTTTCTCTTCTTCTTCAGTGTCTGTGATTAACATAATTAATTAATGCTCTTTACTTCAAAGCACCATGTTAAACAAAGTAAAGTATCTTTGAAATGCTCTGCCCCATTTTCCCTAAACAAATGCTGAAGAAAAAAAGCAATACAGGTCACGTCCACTGGTTTGATTAATAAAAGTACCTTCTCAAACATAAAACCAGCTCTGTCTGTACCTCAGGATTCTGACAGGCTCAATATATTTCATACAATATATAAATACAAATATAAATATATATATAGTCCAGTACAATCTGCCTCTCCTAATAAAATTTTCTGCATTCAAACGTGAAGTCCCTTAGCTCCAAAGGAAATTAGATTTATCAATTCTGTGAGTGTTGTTAAAAAAAATTCCTGATTTCACCCCCTTCCAAGAAGAAAAGTTTTAGTGTTACCCAACTACATTTTCCAATTTCATCATCAGAATGTCTGCAAGCTTTCCCTATCCAAATTATTATATGACACAAAACAACAAAAGACTACTACAACTATACAGCTCAATCCTTCAAACTCCCCCCTAGTCCCTAATCATCCTGCATTCAGGAAGCTCCTGCTGTGCCTGCCCCTAATGTACGAAACACAGACCCACTCCTGTTTTAGCCAAGCATATTTATACAATGTCTTAAAAAACATGGGAAAAATTGTAATAGCTGGAATGGTCTGAATAATTGAAAAAATTGTGGTTATATTTATGGAAAACTTTCCAAAAACCAGAATTTTGTGTTTTGGAAGATAAATCTTCCCCAACATCACTTGTCTGCTAATCTTGTTACCTGCAATAACAAACTCTTTGAAATGCATCTTTTCCCACAGCATGTGATGAAATGAACTATTTTTCTGTTTTTTTCCCCTCCTATTTTTTTTTCATAAGTTCACATTTCTTCCTGTTCATAGCCTGCAAACTCAAGTAGTTGCAAATGAAGCAAGCGAGCATTTTCTCTAATAACAATCTACTCTTTGAGCCTGGGTAGTTTACAGAGTCAAAAGACTACAGCACACTAAAACCCTAAAACCTTTCAAAAAATCATCAGATTTTTCTTGCACCCTTCATGGGAATATTCTTTCATGCATCTGAAAAAAAACCAAAGTAAGATTTCAGAGATGCTCTGGGAAAAAGGGATGAGTGTGCCAGTGCTACTCCAAAAAGCTCAGTTAAGTAAAATACAGAAGTCCAAATGAATTTTAATATTCCAGGGCATAGGAATGAGTGTATTTACCTTTTCCACTGCTGAACCTGATGTTGTCGTGACTTCTTACTGCAGGGTTTCTCAGGAACCATTGATAATCCATGCTGGAGATTTTCTTCCCTCCCCACTTTCAGCACTTCTCAGGTACAGATTTTCCTATCGCTGCAGCTTGATCTAATGTGATATATAACTCTTCACCAAGATATAATTTGCTTAAACCTCTTCCCTATCTTCAGCCACATTTCCACTTAATGCTGAGAACTGCCAACCACTTATTCTTGGAACAGACAGCGTGGTTGCTGAAGACAAGACAGTGCAGGAACACCGAAGCTGCCATTTGCACAGTACCCTCCATTACCCAAAACTCACACTGGTGATGACTAGACTCTGTGCCCATCATTCCTTACCTTTGTGGTTAAAAATGCCCTCCATCTCCATACTACTGCGAGAGTGGGCGATGCAGAGGGACCCGCAGGGGACCAGGCCTTCCGCCGCTGGGGACCGATCTGTGGTTCGCACCAGACACCAGTCGGGCTTGTCATGGGGCCTCTCCAGGACCTCCACTGTCTGCCCACGGCGGATCGTCAGCTCGTTGCTGTTGCAGGCGGTGAAGTCGTGGATTACCACCGTCAGCTCGCACCCACCAGACAACTGTGAGGGGAGAAAACAGGGAGAAGCCAGATGAATGCTCGTTATCGAACCGTCACGCACCGTTACCTATTTAGGACTCCTGGCAGGATTTGTATTTTGGATGAGATAGCAGGCTTCTGGGACTTTCCACATCAAGAAGAGATCATTTCAAAATCAGGCAGTTCTGGCGTTTTAGAACAGATTTCTAACTCTGCTTGTCTCTACCTATTGTTCAAAGCACACTGGTTGTGACAGTGCTGGGCGGAGGATTTAAGCAGTTCTTCTTGCTAGACTGCTCCTTATCCCAAAAGCTGAAGTAGCAGCCGCTTCTGAATATATTTTACGTGTGAAAATTAGCAAAAAAAAAGTCAGATATTACTAAATACAGTCACTCATGAGCTTTGTTATCTTGCCAACTCAAGACAGAAAGAGGGAGTTTTTTCAAATGAACTTACTGCCTTATTCCTACCCTACTCTCAGTTTTTACACACAGAGGTCACAAAATCATCCAGGACACACCATAGGCAATTATAAAAGTCAGCATAAAATTCTTCACGTAACATTCCCAAATACTTAACTATTTAATAGAAAATTCACACAGGCTTACAACTTTCACATTTTTGTTGGTTCCCCAAATAAAACTGCACAAACTTGAATTAAAAGCATGCAAGCTTAGAGTTTTCCTCCCCCTCTTCAAAACACTTCATTTGAATAACTTTGCCTAAGCTTTAGTTTCCTCTCTTTGATTGTTTCATCTGCTTTGATGTGAAATGAAAATTATTATCAGAACTTTGCAAAGTTTCCAAGATTGCTCAGTGCCAAAGCACCCATCCAACTTAAGCAAGCAGTCCTGGAATTCCTTTTTCCTTACGGCAATGGCATTCCAGGCTACTTCAGTTTTTCATGTGTGAGTATTTCTGTAGCTCTGGCTGCTTCAGTGCAACACTCATACCAGATCTCAGCTGGTATTCAACTTCTGTGAAATCAGTAATTTTGAACCAAGCCAGTAAACTGCTTCAGCCCAGTGAGGTAATCCTGCAATGCCCTATGCTGACAAAGGAGGACCCTGTGAGAGTTCCAGCTGCATCAAGTCTAGAAGCAAGTGCCACACCAATACACTGCACAGCTCCTGCCATGTTGCTTTTGACTGTTTCATGGCTGCCAGCTACATCCCATGAGCTTCATAAAAAGGAGACAAGAGACTGCATTGTTTCTTATTTATTAGTTTTCGTTACAAGCCGGGATCAGAAATGCTGGACAGAAACTTTTCTAAGAAAATGCTATTTGTTATCAAGCAAGTATTTCAGAGCAAATGACAAAGCCAGCAAAATCCCAGTAAGAATCAAAGGACAATTCCAACCCTCTCTTCCTCCAGTCTGCAACAAATGACAGGACATAACTCCTAGCAGATGGGCTGCAGTAACTCCAGAGCTTTCCCATGGTATCTGCCTGCTAATCTCACCAGCTATCATTGCTTGTGTGTGCTTACAAAGGAGGAGAAGTTTTCTTGAGGGAATGCTGGGGCCAAGAAGGGCAGAAAACCCTCATACATCTAGTGTTTAAGGAAGATAAATCAGGTTGTACCCATTTGGATCCAGGCTAAAAATTAATCACATTGCTTCCTTCTACCCTGTCTCTTTGGACAGCCCCAATACACAAATTACAGTGGGGTACATCTTCAAAACATGTTACCTCCTCCCTCATTAAAATGTTTCCTGTTCCCTTACATTCTCTTTTTCAGTCCATGGAAAGCTATGCAAAGGGGAAAAAGTAAAGAGCTTTCCCTTGTTTTCTGGTATTGATTTATGTTACAGCCTTTGTCAGACCAACTCAGAAACAATTGAAACCATCTGTATGCCTGATGGGGACTAACAAAAAATCTGATGAAGTATGACTTCACAAGGTGTCCAGGGCAGACCAAATTTTTCTCAGGAGGTCCATATCCCATCCAGTGCAAGCACAGTAACAAGCTGACACTTTCCAGAAACTACATATAGTCCTTATATTTCCTCCTAAATACCTACAGGAGCATATCTTTGCTGCTTTGTTTTTCCTGACCCTTCGCTTCCTACAAATAGAGATTAAAGTCTATTTTGTGACTGGTGCAATGGCCACATGTTTTGGTAATATAGATGTTCTTTTTTCTCCTTCCCCTAATAAAACAAAAAAAGTAGGATCTCAGATTTTATGTTCTCTAAGTATTTTATGTAATGTTAAGCTAGAGGAAAAAGCAAATGAAGGCTGTCAGTGGCCATGTCAGATACTGTTAGAGTACACAGAATTCCTAGTCTTTCAGAAAAGTGTGGGAATCAGATATCCTCGCTGGTCAGTATTCCACTGAAATTCAATACTCATTCATACTTCAGTATAGTGTGTAAGACTTCTTGCACAGAGTTGTTAGATCCACATCATCCTCAAACATGCACCTATGCTGTTACATGCAACTTAGTGCAGAACTTTTCCACTACTGCCTAAGACACCGAAAACAATGGTTTCTGTACCCAGCACACACACACGGCACTTTGGAGAGCTGAGCAAATAAAGCATTTAGCAATTTCCCTTCCTTCAGGTTAACTTCCCTTCTTTCTGCCTCCTACAGTAGTGGTTAGGAAACACTTCTTTCCTGCTTGTTTCATTGCTCGATTTCTCTCCATACCACACTTTCCAAAAGCAGTTTCATCTTTCACACTGATTAAATGCAGTTGGACAGCAGGGAGTGTCTGTGATTAAGAGTGTTGCTCAACAGCTGTTGTTGGACAGCTTTGGCAAGGCTCTCCAGGCTAGCTGGAGGGAAGAGCAAGAGGCACAGCAGAAACTGGGAGACTGACTTGCACTGAAGGGAAAAGAGTTACAAACCATCTAAATCCAAATTTAGGCTGAACAAAGGCTTTATATACTTTATCCATCCATCTCAAGAAACCCTTTATGTAAACTGAATTAATCATGCATGATAAAAATAAATGATGCTATGTCTGAAACATGGAAACTGGAGAGACAGAGACGAGATGAGAAACAAAAGCCAGACAGAAACAAAACTTTAGATTAAAAAAGGCACAAGGTTTAATTAAACAGCTTATCATGAGACACAGTGCCTTGCAGCTGCTGAAATTAATGTTAACCATCTATGTTCACCTCTCTGGGGCCTTTTTAGTCACTGTCGCTTGTAGAGAGAAAGAAAAAACCAAATGACACAAACATGCAAACACTCACTGGCTGAGTATGTTCTTAGCACAGGTTTGCTGAAGGCAGAGACACCACACTAATCAAGCCACCATGATCTGTGAATATCGTGACTGACCAGATATTCAAGAGCCTTTACATCAGGCCATATAACATCCTCTCAGGACTGCAAATGAAATTTAATTTTCCAGGGTAATTTTGCATGAAGAAGAAAGGAAAGCAAGGAGAAGCTGACAAGATTTCTCAATTATTTCAAGCATAAAAATCTTTAATCCCCTTTTAAAATGGAAACAAGTGCACTGTGGGAGAAAGGAAATGGGACAGCACAAAAGTTCTGCCTCAATTAAAGAGCATTTTGCTTTGACCAGGTAGCTGTCCAGACTTGGTTTCTGACTCTGAAAAGAGGTGTATACTCAGAGCCGTGTCTGCTTTTTCACAAACACTTTTTTCTACTGATGGGAGCCTCTTGTCTTCTGGACACTCAGCTGGCAGAACTAAATACTTGAATGTCTCCTGCTGCTTCAGTCCTTTTTCTGTTTTTCAAAGAACTACATACAAGCTTAAAGAAGCATGAAAATCAAATACAACTTCACATAGACAGTAATACAAAATGTTACCAGCTAGGAACAAAAGACAATTTCTTAAAAATAAAATACTGCTCTACTGACCACCTACAGCAGCTGACATGATTTCTACTATTTAGGAGAGCAATCTATGGCAGCTCTTCTTCTAAAAGCCTCTCATCTTCTCAGATACCAAAATACTAGTTTGGATTATTTCACATTTCTACCAGATCACTGAGTAGAAGCATGAAAAAAACCTGTCAGACCTACATTGTTTCCTTCAGCCTCCCAATTTCATTTCCTATGCACCGGATCAAGTTCAAAAGACAATGTTAAAAATCAGATGAGGCTGATGAAAAGCCAAATGAATGGTCCAAGAATCTCTTTTATCTGTTAGCCACCTAAAATGCTGGCTACACATCTACGGAGCATGAATGGAAGGAATGCTGTGAGAGGTGAAGGGCAAAATATTTACTAAGAAGAGTACAATAAGAGCACTCATGCAGAAAACTGAGATGCTTTGATGGAGTAGAAATCTCTCTCTCAAAAATTCTGTGTTTCCCCTGGATTCCATTATACCTTCCAATATTTCAGGATGGGTCAGTGCTATTGATGTATTTAGCATGTCTTGCCATATGAAGATACACCCCCATGACAATAAAAAAAGGCTGGAAAGGGATCTTAAATTACCTAGTCCACTTCATTCCCTTCCTCTAGAGCATGATCAACCACATCTGTGTGAATCCTTAACACTTACCCGAACTGTTCTCGAAGAACTCCAGTTATGGAGATTCCCCCAGCCTTCACAATTACTCTGCTCTAGGGTTTCACATTTTCATACCCATAAAAAGTATTATTGCAACCTTTTTTTAAAAATAAGTCCTTTGATCACATCCCATCCACTTAAAATATAGGTAAAAGACTGTTTAGTAACTCTGTGTGGTAGCTTTTTACACACTTGAATACCTAAAGTCCTTCCTCCTGCCTTTTTTTCCTTTAAACTTGTTAGTCCCTGTTGGAACCCAGAGTGCAGAGGAAATCTCTCTGCCTGTTTTGAAGAATTCTACCCCCCTGGACAGCAGTGTGTTTAACCTCCATCCATGGAGAAAGCTTCCCACGCTGTGGGAGGAATTAGAATCGACTGTCGTGTGGATTAGGTGATAGAATATTATGTAGGATTGTCACAGGGTAAAAGGTTTAGAGTTTTTAGGTTTGTTTATACAGCAAATAGATAGTAGCAAATATTTCAGTATGGAGGATAGTTGTTGTTTTCTGGGCCTTCTCTCTTCTTCTCTAAGGAACCATGTTCTGCAGTAAAAGTGGTTTAAGATTATTGGATGAAAAATACCACAGTTCCTGTAAGCTTTGCTGATGCATTTTTCATATATTGGCAGAAAAGTAAAAATATCTTTCGTTTTAAGTTTTAATCGGTTAAATTACCTTTAAAAGAGCTCTGTAACAGAGATAAGCTGTTCTTCAAGGCTCTCACTCTGTCGGGGCTGCGTTCGTGGCTCTAATTCTCTGATAAGACTGAATAAACATCTATCTTTTGGCAAGAGAGTCTGAAGTTCCCATCTGTATCTCAAGCTTAAATGAGAGGCTCCTACACCAGGGGCTGAAGAAGACACGGTAACAGTGTCGCTACAAGTCCCAATTCTTTACCTTGCCCTGTAAATTAGGTTTAGTAGACTTCTAATCAATCTTTTTTCTTCTTTCCCTCAGAATTCTTCCAATGGCCCACTGATTTTCTAAAATTCTGTACTCAAAACTGGATGCAGTATCTAATGGAAGCCTTATGAGTTCTGAGTAAAGAATGAGGACTTTATGTCCTGCAACTCAACATCCCATTTCTACAAGCCAATATATTGCTGCTTCCCTTGCCCTCCCAGTTTCATCACACTGGTAAATAATAAACATCTTGTGTGCCTCTGTAGCTTCTCAATCATCCTCTCAAAAACTGTTCAGGATTATCACTGTTTTCATTAGTATTTAACTATTTCCACCTATTCATATATGCGCAAACGTGTTCCTATTAAATTGCACAGTATTTTGCCAGTTAATTTTTCCCATTGCCAAGATTATTCTGAATTCTAATTCTGCCTTCCAACACTGTTTTCAGATGACATGAAGCTGGGAAGGATGTCAATGACAGCTTTATAAACATATGGTCTATTGCATCATCCCAGTCATTACTGAAAAGCAGCATTTCAACAGTGGAGCCGACAATGAGAAGTTACAATTCTAGCCTAAAAAGCAAGGGTGAAGAAGAAAAAAGCTAATAATGAAGTTATTCTCTGTTGTTACAGCAATTCCAATTATGTCAGAAAACAGGCTGCAAGGAAATAAGTTTGTCTGGACAATATTCAACCACAAACTATCAAGGTCAAGGATTTTCAGCTCTTTCAAAGTAGTTACCTCTGAGGAGGTGAGAAAGAATATTGACATTTGGATAAAGGACTTCATTCTTGATATTCCCCCTGTATAACAGTTTAGAATTTCTAACCAAAATATTTATTTTAAAAGAATGAAATGTCTGAACATATAATTGGAGGAAGTAAAAAAACTGTTTTACTTGGCTGTTGATTAATATGACATGTTTGATATTTGTTGTCTTTTCTTAACCTTGATTATGGATACATGTGAACAGAAAAATGTTCAGTAAGAGCTTAATAAGTAATATAGCACTAAACACTTCTACCATTTAATTAATGCTATTTTAAATTGCTTGATATTTTTAATGTTTCTTGATTTGGAATCCCATCTCAGTTAGGTACATGCTCCAAATTTGACCAAGGAGTTCCACTGCTTCCTCTGGCTAACCACATTAACAGCACTTAAAATCTGTACAACTGTTTTAACTCTGTTTCTGTAAGACATTCACACACTTCAAGCTTCTAGGCTAAGAAAACAGAGTCGATTTTAAACCCCAGATGGACTGCAGCTAATGAATTTTCAACATCCAAAGTGAGAGATTACTTCAGACTCAGCAACAGTGTTAAGACTCCCTGCAGACTTCACTGGCCACCTTCCTGTTACTGTTCCTTAATAATTTTTATTTTGTATTTTAAAACAGATTAAAGATTTTCTCAATGTATTTAGCAAACCAAAGCATGTAATAGAAACATTAAACAAAGCTACCCTGCTAATTCACACACTTTCTAGAAGTGCACAATAGTAAATTCCTTCCTTGGACATACAACACATAGCAGAAGTAACTCCCAGGGAGTCTTCAGCTTCTTTTTCTTGGCAAAGAAAAGTCTAACAAAAATTTTATACACAAATGTAAGAACTCAAAAATACTTTAAAAACAACACTACCGTCACTAATCACACTTAAAATTTAATTTGTCAGGAAACCAGTGAAAAGTGTTTTCCATTTCTCCTTCCTTTCATTCGTCCTCCTTTTAACTTATAACTCCTGTTGAACAGGTTGTTGGTAAGACTCCTCTCACGTCAGACTGGAGAACAACCCTGAGGGCATTTTACTTGGCCACCTTTCTCAACAGTTCTCACATGGTGCATGAAATACTGCTGTGAAGGGCATTGGGAGACAACCCATGCTAGTCACCCTTGCGAACAGCCCATCTCAAACAACTGCAGAAGGGCGATGGCTCTGCATGGCAGGGAGGGATTGCTTCACCTCCAACCTGCATGCACACAGCCTGACATCTCAGCCAACAATCAGGGAAATCAGAGACAGCATGTCTTGCTTCTGAGTGTGACAGATTACCTAAACTCTTCTCTTGAGAACCATTTGCTAGAACACAAAACTCAATTTTTGTAAATCCCTAAATCGTTAATTAAGAATGCTAAGAGAATAAGACAGCAAAACAAAAGTCATCAAAAGAAGTCTCATTCCTCCAAACAACTGTTTTTCTCACAGGTATCTTTAGAAGAAGCCATCACCAAAACTACAGACCAACCTCAGTACAAATGCACAAGGTCAAAACAGGCTGTTTTTGACAAATACAGCAACCTAAACACCTAATATTTCTCTCTTTCTGTCTGCTTCTCTACATGGAAAAATCAAACTATAGAGTTTGAGTGATATGTGAAAATACAGGAAACTCACTGAGTTTAGGTGATGATCGGAATGGTCAAAATATTATTCTGAGAACCTATTCACTTAGCTATCCTGAAGAATACTGGTAATTTATCTGCATAGCTTGAATGGCTCATCAGAACAATTTTACTCAAGGAGGTAATAGACCAGAAATCCCTAACCAAACTCTCAAAGTAATTTGCTAGGCATCTTCAATGTTTTAATTCACTCTTCTGTCTGATAAACTTCTATTACCCATCTCTACCTCCCTCCAGGGTCCTAACACTTCTCACTTGCCAAAAATCTTGTTTCAATTCCAAGTAACACACACATTTCATAAACATTTTTATTCTTTTGACACTTACTTTTCTTCCACCCAGGGGAAACTCCGGCTGTGTATCCTTACAGTACAACCCAGCCAGAATCTATAGGCAGAGGTGGAAGAAACATAACACCAGCACTAGTACCAAATGACAGTTTTGTGGGTTACACCTTTGGATGATTCCATCAGCTTCCATGCAGAAGGTGAACACCTACTCTCTAACCCATAAACACTGGAGAGTACTTTTCCCTCACGACAGTAACTGAGTGTGGCAAACACCAGCCTCAAGCCAACATGAAAAGCAGATGGTATGCTTTCAGGAAGGCTGAGACTACCATCAAGAAAAATTCTGTGCATCACTATCAAATTTTACAGAAAATAAAACTTTCTTTTTAAACTGGGTCAAATCTTTGAGCAAACTGCAGAACAGAGGAGACCAAAATGGTTTCAAATTGGAACAAACATAAACCTATTAGATTTAAACAATCACTCCTACCTCTCCCATGGTATCAAGGTATTTTCTCTATTGCAGACAGGTATTTTTAAGGGACTGAGAATTTCCACGCCTCTTCTCTGAAGGTACTAAGGACTAATCTTGGGTGCTAATTCACACTAAGGGATGAATCATCTGCTCTCAGCACAGAGCAATGCCCAGGAAGCTTACCTTATCGCTGTCTAGCGTGTTCTGGGAGGTTCGTGAGGCAATTGAAATGGTGTCAGGCTGGCTGCTGCCATCTCCCTGACTGTCCAGGTCCTCGCCATCTCTGCAGAGAATTCAGTTTTCATTACAAGAGTGTTTGTAACATGTTAGTTAAAGATGTTAAGACACTCCTAGTGTGGCAACAGACACCAAATTAACTGACGCAAGAATCAAATACTCGGTACTTAATGCTCTGTTCTCTGCTGTAAGAGAAGGGATTCATTTGCTCAAGGTTTACAGCATGCAGAATTAAGGCAATAACCAGTGAGCCAGAACTATGACAAGAAACCTGCAAAGTCACTTAGCCAAAGCCAGCAAACAGGACACTCGGTCACACATTTCAAGCTTCATGAAAGGAAAACCAAGGACCTGAGTAACATACACAGAATTGCAAAAATCTAAATGTACAGCTATCCTGAACTGCAGTTCCAAATCCCTTCTGTAATGGCTGATTTACACAAGTCAGGGACTGTTCAGAACAGAAATCTCGACAAATTCAGCATTGCAGGAAACTGCAAATTAACGATAAGATAAAGCTGGACAAAATGACTCTTGCTTTTGTCCAATTCACTGAAAGTCATTCGAAATTCAATACTACAGAGGAAAAAGCACTGTTGTGTATGTAGAGATCTCTGAGTATTTGAAATACTACTTACCTTCTTCCTTTCTGTTTTGTTGTTGGTGCAGTTTTGGGGATGTGGATGGGCTCTTTCAATGCTCCTTTCAGATGAATAGTCCTTTCTTGTATCACTTCCCGGATGTGTTTGATCCAGTCCTGTTTATTCTCTATACTGGATGCCTTTGATATGCAAAAGAAACAAAATCCCCACAGTGGACCATTATGGCTGAGAAGATCCACACATATAGTCAGCTAATAAACACAATGAGGAAGGCATAAATAATGACTTTGTGAAAAATTTTTGAATGGAGAAAACGAAATTCTAGCTGGCTGTCTTCATTTTGAATTGCCAACACTATTTTACACTTCTAAACATTATTAATATTGTTCATTTAAAAAACATTTTAAGCACTAAAAAGCATTAACATTTAAAAATTCAAAGTTCACTTTTGTAACTTGAAGACTAAAGCCCTGTATGCATCTCATGTGAGACAGTGTGGATCGATTTACTTTAAGAATTCCAGTAATAACACCTTGAATACTAGTATTTTAAACTCACCTAACATTTTAGGTCAATTCTAACTTGATATAATAATCTCCTATTACTGGCAAAAAAGCTAACTTATACTGCAACACATATACTTCCACAACACATTTCATGTATTACTCTTCCCACTTTTTCATCCATATCTTGAGGCAGAAAGCTAATTTAGGGATTGTATTTTTAATAACTGCCTGCAACGTATCAATTTCTTTTTAAATGCTCCAGAAATGACTTGATATCCACCTGCCCAACTTCTAATCTGATAGCGTAGTCCAATTTAACCCCGCACCTGAAATGCTACTAAATATAAATACTATTGCAGATCTGAAGAAATTATTATATATCATTTCCTACTTCTCTTAATTACTGTCTCCTGAAATAACTGGCTTCAAATATATTATAAATATTTAATATATTATAAATATATAATAACCAGGAATTCTAAACGGATGAAGAAAATTGTAGGAACAGATGGACAGGTAGAAAAAGAATTTTGTTTTCTTTTACAAACAAAAACATTTAGGAAGAGAAGCTAAACATGACCTTTTAAAAAATCTTTTATTTAGTTTTTCATGGAATTTACTTTTAATATTAATGAGCTAAGGAAGTGCTTGTTTCCAACCTTCAGAAACAAACAAACAAGTCCACAAAATTACTGAAGAGTTTGATGTATCATAGAAGTTTTCGAAATATCCTAAGCACTAAGTAAAGCACAGAACAGAAACACTTTAAAGTGATCTTAATAAAGTGATCTTGATTAAAATCTCTTATTCTGCTCTATCCTGGGAGGATCATTTCAGGCTACAAAGCACTGTCTGTGAAATTAAGGGAACATTAAAACTGAAAGAAAATCTAGTATTTATTAATGTTACATTTAATTTCCTTGCATTCCTTGGCTGCTGCCAGAAAGCTAATGTACGCTTTTCTCAGTCTGTAATTCACAAGGAAAACATATAAATTTGAGTATTGACATGTAAATTGGAGAGGTCATTTTTAAGTGACATTACTGAGTATTCACTATGAATATATGTGAAATCACACACAAGTTTAATAGTAGGTGTATTAACCTATAAATGGGAAGATGAACTTTGTTTCTGCTCAACACAGCTCCTCAAAATATGCCAAATTGCCCATTAGCTGCTTATGGCATTACAAAAAAGGTTTTCAGTTGAGAAGGAGTCCCAGGTTACATATCATAACGACAGGAAAAATTGATCTAGCCATTCTCCTAGCGACACAAAGAGCACTAGTGACACCTGTAACTTGTCCAGACACAAAATTTATAGGCATTGCATGCACTTTTACCCAAAGGCAAGTAGCTTCAGAAAACCTTGTAGACCACAGAAAGACATAAAAATCTTTTGCAGTATTTGTTTTCTGCATAAAAATACAGGTCACAAAATAAAGCATCGCCAACAAGCAGCGACGACTTGAGTATGAAAGGTAACACTGATGCCATCATTTCTTTCTGGCACCAGTTGCCCTGTCAGCTAATTGCTGAAGTCTTCAAGCTTATGGAAATCCATGGGATCAAACCTCTTCCTACGATGATTTGTGAAAGCAGGTTTGTTTAATCCTTCAGCAGGCTACAAAGATTCCCCTCTGCTGTCAGGCCACATGAGTTAGATATATATATATACACACACATATACACCACCAACTCTGCACACAAAGAAAATTATCTGTCAGCAGCTGTCCCTCTCAAAGCAGGAAATCACTTGTTGCTTCCCCAACAATATCAACAACTACAAGACTTGCTATAGACTAAAAGCACATCTACTAAAATTACCTTGAGAACAATTTTGTTGTCTGAAGTTGGTGTCCTTCCAACCCACAGAGCAAACTTGCAGGGATCTCCTTCTACATGTTCTGTGACACCCAGTTCAGAAGTCTGGAATGAAGAAAAATTTGTTAGGAACACATGGCATTTTTTCTCAGAAGCCACAAAGGCATGCTAATATTCTAAAAAATTGAGCACTGCTATATAAAGAGATTTTCAGAAGCTTAAGGCTAACTCATATCCTAGAGAGAATCCTTTATTCTGGTGGCAGTGGTAAGGTCTCTTCAAAAAAGGAAGAACTGCAAGCTTAACAGACTTTCCTATAAAATGACAATAAACAGTAACACTTATAATCTGAATACTAAAATGCTTATTTTAGTTTTTGGACTTGACAGTAAAAGCTTTATAACTCTAAAGAAGATGCTTGGCAAAAAGTAAGTTTTGGCTTCTCTCCCTGTTCATTGCCATTGGAGAACACTCACTGTTTACTGATTTTTATGCTTTCTCTCAGATAAGATACGCTTAAGAATTCTCTTGCTATCTTCTAAAACTTTGGTCTCTTTTCTGTCAAATGAGCCTTTCCTAGTGTGCTTCCTTCCCTTTGAAACAGATGAAATGATTCAGAAACACAATTTCCCTGGAGAATTTTGTGAGACAACTACATGAACAATCAGTCTTTGGGAATGTTCTAATGTCAGACCTTAATAGCTAATTATCATCCAAAATGTTTTCACTTTCTGACTGAACAACATCTCACTCATGTGAATTGGCTTCCACTTTAAACAAGTCATACAGGCTCTGCTCCAAAAAAAATTACAAACTAAGAAATACAGCTCAAACTAAAAGAACCCTCACTCCCCAACAGCTGCTAAGTATTCTCACATGATTAGAAGCTGTATTTTTCCCCTCATACACATCATCATTAGCACGTACACAGTTCAACACAAGAGATGCTAGATACCCAGTACCTGAGTAAAGGTACTTTTTTTCTTGTCTCACTTGGATGCCAACTTGGGGGTTTTTTTTGGTTTTGGTGGGTAAAAGCTTTTTTGGTTTTTTTTTTTTTTCTTCTAAAATAATCCCAACCCAACACATCCACCCTTCCACACACAACTGCCTGTGCCCAATAAGCAGTTGAGCAACATGGCTCTCTGCAAAGGACACTGGCAATGCTACAAGTCTGCATGGGGCTCCAGGACAGGCTCACAGAACAGAAATCCTTGTGGGTTACTGGATGTACGGAAACCACACTGAGGTGAGGAAGCTCCCAAACACCAGTTACTGATGACTGGGAGAGTGTTCTGTCAAAGTAACACCTGCTTGCCTTGTTCCCACAGCCTTCCTGAGGCATTTGCTTTTGGACACTTAATCTCTTGCCAAAGGAGTTCATTACCACATTCTGCCACTTATATATATCATGCCATTGAGTATCCTGTGCTGGGGAAACCCTGATGGTCATCATGCCTGAAGCAAAGAGGAGGACCTCATTTTTGTAAAGCCACCTTCCAGAGGTAAGTCACAGGATAGTAAACAAAAAAGATCTTTAGCTCAAATCAACATGCATGCTTTCAACACATGCCTTTTCTAAAGATCAAACTATAAGAGCTGCTATAATAGTAAGCTGCACTACAGGATATTTTGCCAGATAGAATATGACATCAAAAAGAATCCCTGTGTTTTAAAAATGAGGTACAATGACAGTCTCCAAGATTTCCCTCAGCTTCTCTAGGACATAAGGCTATTACTAAATTCCTGCCAGAGGAAATGACATGACAAGCTTACAGGACTGATTTTTCAGTTCTGTCCCCTCTCCCACATAATCCCTTGGCAGCTATTGATATACTCCAGTATACCAGCATTTTTTTGTGTTTTGGGTTCTTGAGAGCACTAAAGAAAGGTGTGATCAACAAACAGCTGCAGCTGTATTACCTTCTAGCTATTTTGTATCAGGAAGGAAAGCAAGTGTTGGAAATGAAGTGAATGAACATGCAAAGATATGGAAAAAAAAAGGGTTTTTTTCACCAACCTGTTTTACCAGTTTCAACACAGAAGTGGGAAGAGGGAATGAATGAAGGAAAAGGAGCAGAAGCACGGAGAAGAGACTCAGTATTTACACTATCTAGACTTAGTCATATATCCCAATAGGATCAATATAAGAATTATGATTTCTAGAGAGTGATTCTGACAAGGAAAGTAATTTCAAGAGCTTGCTCTGAGCTATTTGGCATTAGTGCTAAATTTGCCTTCGACAGACGCAGAGCAAGCCATGGGAGACTGTCTTGCCACCTGGCTACCTTATTTTATGGAGTGTAAATACTGTTCTTACCCAAGTCATCCTGCAAGACAGGAAGGTAAGGATGTGAATTCCAGAGCCACATTTTGTAAAGCATACATGCTACAGATAAGGAAAGCAAGAGTGGAGGTTTTGTTTGTTTTTTTTTTTCTTTTTTAGATGGGAAGAAAAACATTTCCACCTTTCCATCCTTTCAGTAGATAAGTACTGTAATTCCATTTAGAGAATTTTATTGTAAGACTACTGGTCTCAGCAAACATTCTGGAATGAACTTTTCCAAAACAAAGTTCTTGCCTTCCCCAATCAGTGCAGAATGTGTAGAATATCCACTAAAACGAATCCTTAACATGAATATTACAACAACAGCAATAGTAAACAAGAAAGACTAAGGCAGCTCATCAACTCCTTCCATCCTTCCGCTTTATACAAATAACTGTTAAAGAATCAGCACACAATTAAGACAAAACCAGTCCAGCCAAATACTGGTTTTCATTTGACCTGACACACCAAGACTGACACGCACCCTTCAATAGTTGCTTTGAGCCTATTCTTTCACGACAAAGCACCAAAGTTGCAAGATTCAGTCTATACATTCCAGGGCTGTTCTTTCAGTGCTCTGTAATAGTTGTTCAAGTTCTTCAGGCACACTTAAGTCACTTGATCTTAGCTGGAGCCTAGACAGTTTTGTAAATATGATCAGTTGTTCTCCCATACTTACAAACAGTTTGCTCTTGTAAATGTATTTGCTCCTTCCGCTCGAGTCCTTTACTTCTTTACTGAAAACCAAGGACATCTCAAAAAGGAAAAGGTGCCTCTCTCTTCCCTTTCGAATTAGAGTTTTTGGGTCCCACACTTGGAAGGATTCTTGAAGGATGAGCTCTCCCTGAGATTCTATATTTTCATCAAAGCCTAAAAACAGAGTGAAAGGAAAGATTCACCATGAAAAGTTAATAATACAAAGAATATGAAGAGCACAGTTTCTGTTCATTGAACTGTATGATTTTTTCCCCCTGATACAACTTCCAAAAGATGGGATTCCAAGAAAACAATCCTAAAATCAAGACTTGATTTTAACGCTGCAATATACTAAATGTAACTGTAACTCAAATCTACTTCTAAATTTAGACATCCAACTGTTAAGAACTTAATCAACTCTTCAGGCAGTATTTTACCAACAAATGACAGATCTGTCTTTGTCAGCTTCTGGTAACCTCTTCTGTGATGAAAATGATTTCTCTTATGAGGGTTCTGCCACTGTAGAAAGTAAGCAACTTGCAAGGACACAGAGCACATCAGGTTCTTCTGACAGTTGCGAGCTCCCAAATGCCACCTTTTCTGGATGAACATCTTCTCTAGCATACAGGCAATGAGCACAGAAATGTGTTCCAACTGGGGATGAAAAATCATGGCAGCTTGAAGCTGTTGGCATATGATCAGCCTGCCATTGGTCATGCCAGAATTGATCCACAATAAAGTAATTACCAGCTGGACCACTTGTATTGAGACACAATGAAAAAAAGAAGATTGAGAATACCAACACTTTTTTTTCCCATTTTAGTGGTACCATGTTCTCCCAGTTTAATACACAGCTTTAGAGTTGGAGGATAACAAAAATTGTCTACCATACTCTCCTCAGTGGTATCAAAACATGTTTTAAATAGATACTGCTTGCCAGCTCTCATGTTCTACACGGCAACAATATGGAGAGGATCAGAGGCAAGTTCCGTCAGGATGTTCATTCAAAATCCTCCAGAGACATAAAGAGGAAATGTGCTCACTCACTATATTTGTCCAACATGGGATGACTCAACAATACATGCATGATTTGTTGGAAAACCAACTTATGTAAAAGATTAGGATATTCTCCAGAGTCACATTCCCAGTGTTAAAAGATTATTACCAAAGCTGGTCAGCCTTTACACTGAGACCACCTCCTGAACAAGCATTTGGAACTGATCCTGCAAACTGACCAACATCCCTATTGTTTAAAATCAAGGAACAGAGGTGATCTGGAGCATTCACATGATCAAGGATCACATGTCAAATTTTACAGTAACTAGCACAATACTGGAAATTCCATGACAAGCTGCATGCTACTATCAGAAGGCAGAGGGGAAGAAAAGGCATACTGACTAGAAGCACTTATTTATTCAGCAACTGTAGGGTAAGAGGGCCCTGCTATTTTCCTCAAAAAATGTAAATGCCCAAGAAAAACACATTTATTACTAAATGTATGATTGCACCATTAAAACATGATAACGTGCCAATTGCAAAACAGATTTTGGCAGAAAGTTGTTTTAAGCACATAGATGCATTACATCCAACCTTCACTGTCTGCCATGAACATGATTATGCTGGCTTAGGCTTGGGCTAAATTGGCTTATGCTGACATTTTACTGCCAGAAGATAGATTTCATTTCAACCAGAAGTCTGTTATGGAACAGGCAGCAAACAGATGTGAAAAAGAAAAACTTTGTGGAGACAATTATTTGATACATAAATCAGCAAAATCACCAATAATACACTTATGTGTCCCATACAAAGAAGCTAAGGATACTGGAAAATGCAGCCAAAGCTAGCATATCTGACCAGTTACCTACTGCATTTTGGGTGAGTAGTGGGCTACTTCATTAGCCTATATGTTTTTCAAATCTGCAGTGGCACAGCTATAGATCAAGGTGAAAGAACACCTACAAAATTAACAAAACTGTATCAGCTGTCTGCAGCAATTAATTTTCCTAAATAAGTCTGCACCTTATATAGCCCTGCCAAAACGGTATGAAAAATACAAACCCAGAGAAAAGAACACGTTCACAAAACAAAGTTAATCTGCAGCACACAATAAATTGGAAAGGCAGCTTGAATCCCACCTTCCAGCATGCTGAGGTGCATGGCATCATTGGCTCGCTTTGGCACACTAAGCATCACCTCCAGGCCATCCTTAATCTCACCTTTACCTTCTTCACAGCACGTGAGCAGCTCCTGCAAAAGACAAGCAGACAAGAGGACTCTCTATCACTTATTTCTGCACTAATATGACAGACAACCAAAGAGTACTTCTAACAAACCAAAAATAATTTTTGACATTTAAAATCTTTTTGAACTTCTTACTCTGACAATGACATGACAGTATACTTCATTTCTACCCTGATCAGTTCTTCAAGGAGCAGCCCAAGCTATCAGTTAACCACTTCTAATTTAAACAGGATTATCTGCTTAAAAAGAAATCTTTAAAAGTTATGTTAAGAACAAAACTTTTTTTGATAAGCACAGACACAGTTATCAGATGCTACATCAAGGCCCAGAACAATGCAGCTGCCAAGTCATGAAGATGGTGGAAAGTAGGGCAGCACAAAGGGACCCCTCCTGCCTCCCACATCAGTCATTGCACCAAACACCTGCTCTGTACAACTGCTGATAAAGAGAATTTACATTGTTTTATTCTAAGTATTCCAGGAATGACTCTATTCTGTGTTCACATGGTTAAAAGCAACCTACAGACACAACTTTTCAATACAAACAAGCATTAACTAATGAACAGAAGTTAGAGAATGGAACATGCTGAGGTGTTGTAGCAGAATTTAGGGCATACAGTTCTCTGCCCATTCAACATCCCACAGATTTAACAGAACAGCGCCTGAGCTGGTATTCAAATTTCCTCACAGCCTTTAAGCATTTGAACAGTATCAAGATAAAATGTAGGTTACATAACCAAAAGGGCCTATTATGTTCCTTCTGTTATTCAAAAGATCCACTTAATTCATTCCCTCAGGTTAAATTCCTTTTCCCCTTTTTAAAGGGAAAGCCACTGCTATTATCATCATTACATTATTTTTATTTAATTGCCAATACCACTTTCATAGCAAAACACTACATGATCTCACCTAAATTTTGCATGACAACTCCACAGAACATTGAGAGTAACTAAATATCTTTCAGAGGCAAAGAAGAGGAGCAGCTTCAATACCATTTGGAAAAACATGGAAAAACAAGTGAAACTTCCAGAACTGTAAAATGTTTCATCAGTCATTCAAGTTTTAGGCTCTTAATCCTACCATGCTTTACATCTCTCTTCTTACAGAAAAAAAAAAAAAAAGAGGAAAGACAACCCAGAAACCCAGCAACCACCAGACAAATCCATTTTACTATGCAGCAAAGACATCTGGCTCTGCAAACACTGGTGAAACCAATCCATCCCACCATTTCCATAATGTAGCAGGCTAAGGCATATTAATATTAAAAATAATAATAATAATTGCTAGAATTAATACCTCAAAATTTCTGAAACAGCACAGCCTAGAGGATTTCTGTAATTATGACTTGATTAAGTTGCAACTCTTCGCAAGTGGAAAACAGACAATAAGCTTCAGTCAAAAATGACAGATTTGTTTCCACCCAACCTGACCTGAAATAGCCTCTAATGTTTCTCAGAAATTTCAAAAGCAATCACGCATGGTTGTTCTCAAGTGAAAAGGGGAGACACAGATCAGTTACAGTGCTTTTGTAGTCTGCTATAACAAAACAAGCATTGCCACCTAACAGAGACCCAATACAGTCCAAGAACACTGCTGCTCACTTGAGAAGACATCTGTCCACTGAATGAAAGCTCTAATTACAGGGTTCCAAAAGTTGTGCTTATTTTAGCAGCTACTATTTACTTGACATTTCCAAGCAACATTACAAATAACAACTCTGTGCAACAGCTCCACAGGTACCCTCATTATGT
>VZTH01007839.1:86899-108731 GCA_013397815.1 Aleadryas rufinucha | reverse complement strand
CTCCTCACGATAACAGCGACACTCATGGACACTGCAGAGCCAGCAGAACCCCCTGCTGGCACCTGGGCACCTGCAGTGGGTATAAAACCAGGTCCGGAACCTGTTCTGACATCCTGTGGAATACCCTGGGCTAATGCCTTTCACGTCAGCAGTATAATCCAAGCATAAATGAGGAGAAAACCTTTCTTGTCTCTCTAGAAGTGTCTGAGTCTGTGTGCTATGGGTGAAAACCTTTGTTTTTTGAATATCCTGTTGCTGGGGACTTACATTGATTGGATAGCAGACAGTGAGGGTAGGAAATAGGCAAGCAGGATGGCTGTAATTCATGAAAGATGAGTCAGTATGTACTTTTAATGTAGACTTCAGTCTCTGCTATACTTTTACTACTTTTTTTTCATCTGATTTCTGCCTACTTGAGAATCTGGGAAAAAAATCTATTGATGCCCATACCCATACCTGAAAAGCTGGTTGGCAGAATTAAGTTACTGAATTGTTATACTAAGAAAAGCTTTAAAATCTTCCCCAAGAGAAAGACACTAGTAAAACTAGCATCAATAACAGTAAAAGCAAGAATTAAAGCTCAAAAATCAAAATGAGGGTTACCCCTTCATTATACAAATAAAAGCTAAACTACCCCGCCTGGGGTTCGAAACAAGGTTGAATAACAATAATTAATTTCTGGTAGTACTTAACAGTTGGCAAATGTCAAGAGGAAAATTAAAAACCGATCTTGACTTCATCTGACAGAACAGTGTATGGCTTCTGTAGAAAATATACAAAAGTTTTGTGCTGACAACTGCATTATTTTGTACATACCCTTTGTGGTGCATTACTTTAATGGTTTATCATCCTTGCCCGTCACTTGCAGTTTCTATCAGTTTCATTTGTATTCATGAAAAAAGCTTGGGCAGGGGGTGGTAGACACTTTTTTCCTTTCCTTTTTTGATTTCTTTTGTTTTGTTTTGTTTTAATCACCTGTTCACAGAGCAATTCTTCTTGTTCCTATCTGACACAGTAAAGAAAATACAGCCAAAGGCAAGGGCATCAACCACCCTTTTGAAGGTCTCAGGTAAACTATTATTTATATGACTTCAGGGAGTCTGCTTCATACTTCAAAGGGCAGAATAACCAAGCTGAGGAACATGCTTATGAAAATACATCATCCATTAACCTTATCTGCTTTCCTGACATGGGGATGAAAAGTCTTACTGAAACCCGAGGAACTGCTGTAGGAGAGCAAAGCTCTGTGATCTTAAGTAGTGTTTTTTGGCCTATATTGTTTCACTTTGGATGTGCTTCCTCTTTGGAAAAAAAAAAAAAAGAGTCATAAAAGATTAAGATAACTATCACAAATGATGCTATTTAGAATAGTCTTCAAGGGTCAAGGTAGCATTTTCAAAAATTCTTGCAACTTTGTCTGCTGAAGTTTTTATGTGTACACAGTAAACTTTCTTTCTAATGGAATAGTAGAATAGAATGGAATAGTGGCTGAAGTTATCTTTCCATCATAAAAGTGTCGGTTGTCAGAAGCACTTAGATAATCTCAGAGGTGTTTTCCAATCCAACTGATTTTGTGATTCTATGATTCTGCCTTTCCTGAAGATAGTTGTCAAAAGTAGCCTTTGTACAAAAATTTATTGTGAACAAAGCACCATTTTCTCTAATTTTTGCTTGAAATGGAATTACAGCCTGATTTTTCTGAGATATCTTTCCACACTCTTTTCGCAATTGCTACCACCAATCCTATTCAGAGGCCAGGTTCTAGTGCCTTAGAAGTTAAACAGTGTGTGCACTGGTGATTACAAATGAATGAAGCATTTGCTAAAAACAACCTGCAAAAGAATGGGTGGTTAACAACATTCTGAGGCCATTTGTTAGTCAAATCAAGCAGAAATAGTAACTCACTCAGCAATGTAGCCAGCTAATCTAATTAAATGTCTCTCAGCCCAACATCTGTCTTTATAATGATCTTGGTGCTTTTAGGCAATAACTGCTTCATGCTTTGAGTTAATGTTGATAACCTGTGGATGACATTTGTAATGTTGACGATAAAATATCCAGATTTCATCATCTTCATATTTACTGAAATAAAGGTATGTAATCTGCTAGCCATGCCTCCTCTATAATTTAAAAATTACAAGTGTCAGATTTGTACTGTACAATCTCTCCTGTTGTATCCAGCCTAATCTGTGTTCATAGATGAGAAATATAAGATGTATAAACTCTATTTCATTCAAATTATTAAAGTGGTAAAATCTACCTCATCTCGTGATATACACAACTTCCCATATTTTATTTCCAAATCTGATTTAAATGGTATCTATTCTTTTTGTGATCTGCTCTCAGGCTAGTATATATTGTCCATATAAAAGGTCTTTGATCACATCTAAAAGTTTTAAAATGTTAAAATTTTAAATACAGAAGTCATTTTTATCCCTGCTAATCCTGAGCAGGTTGGTACTCACTGACATATGGTTATTTTCAGTGACTAAAATTTCTGAGACTGCTTTAGATGAGAGGAGAAAATACAAATTTCTTATTATCAATTGACCTCTTTCATCATTTTTCAGACAGGTAGTTTATAGCAATAGAGTGTATTTTCCTTTCTCAAGTCATCTACTGTAACATTTTTCCCCCAAAAGTTTCCTGCAATTCCCTCTCCACATTTCCATTCTAATCTATTTCCAGTCTGGCCCAGTGAGATGTGTTTTCACACCAAATCTGATGATTTCTTCTAGGTAACCAAATCTGCCAGCTAGTTTCCATGGACTTTTACAATAGTTTCTGTAGAACAATATAGCTAAGAAGGCAATTCAGATACTGCTGCTCTAAATTGCCCTTGTCTTATACTCTTCCTTGAAGATGGGGAAATTGAAAATTGTGTAAGAGGCAGCAAATGCTTCAGGCTGAAGGATGTAGCATATTGTACTGACACTGTTTTTTTCAAGGCCTTTAGTTCTTTCTCTATCAAATATGAAGAGTTAGAAGTTTATTTTCAACCTCTTTGACATGGTAGCTTTCTCCAACATAACAAACTTGTGGGTTTTTTTTTATTCCCTTCACCCTTGTAGTTCCTGTGACTAAGCTGCTTCCTGCATCACTGTAGCAACACCATCAAGGGGTTGTGTCTGGTTCCTGCTCATTCTTGTTCCACATTCCTGTGGTGAGAAGAATGTACAGGGTTTTATTAGGTGTTCTTATTTCATGGGAAAAGTCAAATCAATGTGAAGAGAAGTGAAGTGAAGGTAGAAACAATACACAGATTGCTGTTTCCAAAGGGAATCTCTCACTGTAATTGTTAAAAAATACGCCAAATGCCAGATTGGGGTGTAGAACATGTAAAGAATGAAGCAATTTTCACATGTTTAAACTAAGATGGCTGTTCTGTTGCGAACAGGAGATTCTGAAAGCATTTTGGCACCATAAAAACTCAAGGAAATTTCTAATAAATGTAAGTATTTAATGAACCATACATCCTTCAAACTCTAGTTCTAAAGCTTTCTTTGAAGAGGGCAATTGCTAATAATGTTAGATAGACAGAGTTAATAATGAAATCTGGGTGAGAGAATTCTTTTCTATGTTTTGAATCTGAATGCCACAATGAATGTAATTGCACAGTAAAAGATTTGCTGAGGCAGACATCATCTCAGTAACAGATCTGCTTCTACCAGTTTAAGATGTAATTAAAACAAAATATATCCCTCAGACAGATGTAAAAAATAACCAGCAACCTGTGTTTGTTGTTCTTGAATTGAACTAGCAACTAATTATATGTTTGACCAATGAAAAATGTCATATATTGTGACCTGAATTTTGTTACACTGAATTTTGTTACACCGAATTCTGGCAATTTTCTGAAAGGAGTGTGTTTCAAAGGTTTTGCCAACCAATAGTATAGAAGGTTTTAGTAATAGGCTACAAGTGACAAAAGGAAATACACCAGCCACTATCATAGTGTGCTCTTTCTAAATGAAGTGAAAACTTCTCCTGAAACCAGTGTTATAATGAGAGTGGAGTAGAAATGTGTGCACGGAATACAAGAATGTTAAGTGTAATTCTTAGGTAAATGCAGTTCAACCCTTAAAAATAAGTGGTTTTTTCCTATGCTTGAAATGCATCAGAAAGCTTACATAGCACAGTCAATGCATTGGTGGAGCAAGCAAAGCCCTGTACAAACATCAGGGTCCACTGCAGCCTCTCACCTCTCGCTGCCCTCAGTGGTTTGGCTGCCTGGGCTCAGGGTCAGTTTTTGGTGCAGCTGCCTGTCCTTGTACCAGAGAGGTGTGTGGATAGCATTGTAAGGAAGAGCTATGAGAAGCAATGGCTTCTCCACCTCTTTGTTTTTAGCTTCTCCTCTCATCTTTGAGCTACACTGCAGCTTGGCCAGTGTCTGGCCATGTGCCTCACTAATTCAAGCCCTGACCCACTGATTTCATCTTCTGGCTTGATCTGCTACCTGCCTTGTTGCCAGAGTGGCTGATGGTGCAGAGCAGCAGACGGCCATGGCTCATCTTGCTTGGTATTGTGGGACTTATCAGTGAGTTTCATGCTCTGCCTTGATTCACTCTAACTTCCCAGGAGCTCTTCCCTTACAGAGCAGCCCATTCCTGCTGCTCCCTGGTAATAGCTTTCTAAAAAGAGCACCATCAAAACCAGGTGAAAACTGCATCAGTCCTCAAGTTTCCTGGTATCCACCAAAGGCCTAGGGAAAACATTCAAGAGCAGGGTAAGTGCAGGATAATATTTTCTTGGTCTACTTTCCAAACATCAGTAGTTTAAGAAATTCTTGGCTGAGAGGCTGCACTCGTGTTTATCTTGCCTGTAGTTTTTCCACTCTGTTTTGAACTCTCTTCTACTTTATATTTCCCTGGCTTGCCCTGACACCCAAAGGTAGTGATCTCTATAGTGGAAAAACACAAGGAAGGACTTCTTTTTGTTTTGGCCCTGCTACCTGGTGGTGGCAAGAACAATTGCAGTACAGAGATAAAATTGCGATTGCAATTACTCATTGCTGGTGCCAGTTTACCACACCATTAGAAGCTTCTATTGTACTACCCCTTAGCTGTCCTCTTCCAAGACCATGTCAGCCTCTTATTCCTCAAGATGAGATAGGAAGAAATATATGCTGTATTCAAACGTGAGGCAAAATGCATATCTGTAGTGGCAAATGTTACTTTCAAAGTCTTTGATTCTTACTTCATTCTGTAATAATTCTTATCATTCTGCTTGCCTTTTTTGTCTGCTTATGAAGTGAGCTGTTACCTACAGGAAATTTTCCAAGACAACTTTCCAAGGGAATAACTGAGTTGTTGTCCTTTATTGTGTAGTCATAGAGCTGTGCTTTTTTCTGAAGCCTTTTAGCACTTGAATAACTTCTCCCCCTTACAAAACAAGTTCTTCCATTCTATGCAAATTCTACTTATAATTTTCAAGTAAATCCACTTGACAGCATGTTGAAATTAGCTCTATTGCAGATAAATAACAAATTGCTTGCAGGGCTTAATATTATAGGAGAAGTGGGCCATTCAGGCATAAATCAGAGAAATCAGTTATAGCTAGGACTCATGTCATTTCAAACTTCAGGAGAACAGTGGTTTAGTCATTGCACTGAGAGTGTGAACTTCACTGATAAGGAGGTTCCCTACATTCCCAACAGAATTCCACAGTTTTTTCTTAAACACTTCCACTGTTTTTTCCATACAAAGACAATTTTTTGTTCATTTGTTCCTAAGTTTCATCTCCAAGTTTCTGTACATGTGCTGAAATCTGGGGAAGTCAGGGACTGTATTTGTAAGAGAAGATATGAAGGTAATTGCTTTGCATTATCCCTTATTCATTTGCTCATTAAACAGGAGGATGACAGGAGACATCACTGAGAAAACCCTTTAGGCAGAAGAAATGGTCCTCTCCTCTAAAATGGAAAATATTTATTTACATTAAAATTGGCCTCAAAATTTTTCTGTCAATTTTCAGGTAAGAGGCCAAGGTCCAGCTGATATATGGTAGGAAACAACTTCCAAGCAGCACTCTGAAGATTTGAATGAAAGAGCCTAAAATTTAACTAGAGGTAATGCCATCTGTTGTCCTGGTATTGGTTCCTGCAATACCATCCAAATCCATTGGGATCTAATCATTATCCTCCCACCAAAGGAAAAGATAAATCCTTCATGATGAGAGAAATGAGGCCTCCGCAAGAGCTATGCTATATTGTCCTCTGGCTAACTGGCTTCCTAAAGTTGGGACCAGGTGAAGGATTGATTGTGTATGTGTGTATACTGAGAGCTTGCCTGCCCAGTTTCACCCTGCAGAAAATCACTTGCAGGTAGAGGTGGCTTTTCACCACACCTGAGTCTATCTGATGATCAGTTGTTTGCCTCCTCTTCCTCCAGCACTGCCAAGATGGTACCAAGGCCTGTTAGTTTGGTTTTCCTTTTGCTTCCTTAGTCTGTCTGAACTAATCAGCCTCCAGGAGAGAAGTTATTTGAAGTTACTCATCTGTACAGGGTATTTTATATGGTACAGTTTTTAAGATGTCCCTTAAAGAACCCCCCCACATAATGGTTTGTTTTACAGTTAAAAAAAAAGAAAAAGAAAAATTAAGGAGGCACTTTAATTTTCCCCACTAAGTAAAGCACTTAGCATGATTTCACTTGCATAAGGTAATTATAGGCATGATGCCTATTTGGCTTCTTGCTTCTTTTGAAAGGCTAGAAATTAATGCAAAGATAAAAATATACTGCAGTTATATATGATGGGCATTTAATGCAGAATCCTCTAGTACATTTTTTCATTTTTCAAGTTCTATGGCTAACTCTCAACCTTCTATTCCGTCTTATCCTATATCTAGCAAATGTTGCAAAGGGGTTGTGGTTACTGAAAATACTCATAATGTGATGTGGTCTTAGGATACTCATCTATCTCTGTTTACTATACTCTATGTGGGGTGCTCTAATGTAAGTCTCAGTTATTCTTCAAAGCAGAGGGTAGCCAGGTGAGCTCTTTCTTTCTTCACTAAGGAGGGGAAAGAAGAGATTTGATTTTTTGTGTGTGAAGCTAATATTATTGCTATGCACAAAAAAAAGACTTTGCCCTACAGTAAGAGATAACTTGGTGAACTAGATTTATATATTGCTTTTAAAAAGCTAACCATATTTGTAGTGTACCAAGATGTAAGTCTTTCTGTGTAAAAAAAGGCAGGGGAGGGTAAAGGAAGAGGGAGGAGCATGTGCAGGTGGCAAAAGGTTTAAAATGTACCAAAACCATCATCAGAGTGTCTTCAAATAACAAAAAAAAAAAGTTATTCTGGATCTACTAGTTTCTCCAAGGTGAATTTAACCTTTTAGGCTTATACAACAAGGTCACCCCTTCTAGCTGCAGATTTTTCTATTTAAAACTCTGTTGTTGAAATAAAAATCGGGTTATATGCAAATGCTATATAATGGGAAGTTAAAAGAAGAGAAAGCTCACCCTTTCAGTGGTAGTCAGGAAGTGTTTGCACAGTCAGCATCTGGAAGACATTGGCTACCTATGTACGGGTTGCAGATCTTATTGCAGACTCCACCTTTTAAATGCTTAGTTTGAACACTTGCACCCAGGGCACCTTCCTGGAGAGCACCACAGGAACAGGCTACTGCAGCAGCAGCACTTGATGACCAGTGGGCATCCTATGGCTCCTAATCCTGTTCATAGTTGTAGATGGAAATAAAACTATGAATTAGGTTACAGTCCTAAATTTCATTAGAACAGCATATTTGAGAGTTGATGTGAGATGCTTTGACACCAGCTACACTTCAAGATTTTGTTGCAAGTGTTGTGCTGCAAGAAGTTTCCAGAAGATGGCAGAAATTAAAATGTATTAGGACATAAGAGTAACAAATTATGACAGCCCAAGAAGAGGTCAGAATGAGGCACTGACATTTTAAAGCATATGTTCACATATTTTGAATGTTTCTTGTGAGTAATAAAACTGAGATACTTATCCCTGCTGGCTGCTAATGATCTTGCTGTATTTTTTCATGAGGATAGCATAATGAAGCTATGTGTCCTAACTTCAGTAATTCTTACCTATCATTCTTATTTCCACATGTGCATTTCAGTTGTCTGGAGCATTTTTTGTGCTTTTAATTTCTTTATCTGTAGTTTTCTTTGCAGGTAAAATTAATCATGCATCCTGGGCTTTACCATGTAGTCAAAACTTGACAGCATATGCTACATTGTTTTCATTCAATTAAATCCCACTGAGAGCCTTGGTGCAAACCATGTGACCTCATGTTTCACTATTGAGTAACCCCACGATTCTCAAATACTGACTTTTTATGACCGTACCATACTTCTAATCTAGCAGGAATCCTGGCTCACGAGGCACATACATTGCAAAAGGCTCACAAATTTTGTTAGCATGGAAGACCCTCATCTGAGTGTCTCCCAGGATTTAAAAGTAAAGAAAAAACTGCTTTTCCAACCTATGAGGAAAATAACTACAGGTCTTAGTGAATTTTAAAAATCATATGTAGATTTACTTGTGGAAATAAATAGCAAGGGCAATAAAGTACCTAAACAGCAAAAGGAAGACTAGGGAAAATGTAGGCCTACTGCTGAATGGGGAAGGAAAATGAGGGACAAGTAACATGGAACAGGCTGAGGTACTGAACACCTTTTTTGCCTTAGTCTTGGCCGGTAAAACTGGGCTTCAGGAGTCTGAGACCCCTCAGACCAGGGACCTGGAACATGCAAGACTTACTCTTTGTGGAGGAAGACCAGGTTTAGGAAGCACTTCCAACAAGACAGACATGCAAAAGTCCATGGAGCCTGATGGATTTGTACCCACAAATGCTGAGGGAATGGGCTGATACCTTTTCAAGGCCAGCATCAATCACCTTTGAAAAGTTGTGGCAACTGGGAGATGTTCCAGAAGACTGGAAGAGAGCAAATTTGCCTCCTATCTTCAAGAAAAACAAGAAAAAAAAGATCCATGGGAATACAGGCTGGTGAGCCTCTTATTAGTGCCTGGGAAGGAACCATTTCTAAGCACAGGAAGAATACAAGGTCTATCGGGGGTAGTCAACATGGATTTAGGAAGAGAATTCTTGCACAATCAACCTAAAGCCTCCTACAGTGAGGTGATTGGCTTGGTGGACAAGGGGATGGAATGTTCTTTACCTTACCTTCAGTAAAGCATTTGACACTGTCTCCCATGTCATCCTCACAGGGCAGCTGAAAAAGTGCATTTGGTAAGTGGATAGTGAGGCTGGTTGAAAGCCAGTTGAAGGTCTGGGCCCACATGATTGTGATCAGTGGCACAAAGTCCAGTTGAAGGCAAGTGGCTGTGAGACTTGATTGACACCCCAGGTATCAATAATGAATTCAATACTTATAATATTTCCCTTTATGACTTGGATGCTGGAACAAAGTGTACCCTGAGCAACTTTGCAGATGATGCGTGACTGGGAAGAGTGGCTGACAAATCAGAATTTTCTACGACATCAGCAGGCTGGAGAAAGGAGCTGACAGGATCCTCATGAAGTTCAACAAAGCTGAATGAAAAGTCCTGAACCTGGGATAAATTACCCCATGCACCGGTACAGGCTGGAGGCTGAGCAGTTGGAAAGCAGCTTGGCAGAAAAGGCCCTGGTGGTGCTGACCATGAATCAGCAGTGTACACTTGTGGCCAAGTAAGCCAGCAGTATCCTGGCATGCATTAGGAAAAGCATTGCCAGAAGGATGAGGATGGTGATCTTGCCCCTCTATTCAACCTTAGTGAGGCCACACCTCCAGTGCTGTGTCCATTTCTAGTTCCCAGTACAAGAGAGAGAGAAATGAGCATATTAGATGGAGTCCAGAAAAAGCACCACTAATGTGATTAGGGGACTGGAACATCTCTCTTGTGAGGAGGTTCTGAGAGAGCAGGGACTGTTCAGCCTGGAGAAAAGAAAGCTTGCAGCAGGTGGGATAAGAAAGTTCTTTTAGAGCAAAATTCTCTTAGTCTGTCTTTTTCTAGATCACATATTTACTGGTATTCTTTCTCCTTCTCATGTGTGATGATCTTACTTTTCCTACATCACAGATTTTTTACTTTAGACCTGATAATGCCTAATATTTTTTGATGATTTTATGACTCTTTCTTCAGAATTCTAGGAATCGGCTTTTGCCAACTTGAGCTTCTGGTTTTGATTGTTGTTTGTAGCCCACTGGGAACCATGTATTCTTCTGTGTATGAAGACTGTCATTATCTTGTAAACCACACTCAGTTTTTCACAGAAATTGGTAGCATTTTGTCCGGTTCCACTATAATTCAGGGACAGCTTATTTTTATAGCACTGCTATTTATAATATATATTGCTTAGAAATAATTTATCTTTGTAGCTGAGCAAATTGCAGTATAATTTCACTGCTCTTGCACAGACCTTTCTCTTGTTTATAACAGTGATTTCTGAGTTACAATCTCTCCAATATAAATAATGCATTAGTTCATAATTTAAATGTGACCTATCTTTGCAAGTCTGGTGACTCACTATAAAGATCTTTTTGAGCAGCTTCAAAACTTCAAGCAGATTTTGGTAGCTGATTTATCTCTTCTGATCTGTAACATGTTGTGAAGGTTTAGCTTTTATATGTTTGACAGTGCTGTGAGGACCAGAAGTGCTAAGTGTCCCTTAGTATGAGAGGAAGTGGCTCACTGGAGAATCAGACTAACGTGGGCTCTGCTAGAATACCATGCTCTAAAATCAGGAGCCTGGCCTTGTAGTTACAAGATAGGTTTTTGTTGGAAAAGATGATTGACATAGTTCATCTCCACTTCTGTAGTCGTGGTGATGTTGATTCTTACAGTTTGTAAAGTATCAAGATTTAAACACCGTTGTTGAAATAAATATCTAAAAACGTAGAATTGAAGCCATTGCAGAGGCAAAGGAAAAGAGCTGCACATTTCTTAAATTGTGTTTGGTAGCAAATAACACCAGCAAGGTCACCCTAATTCTCTGCTGTCACTTAATAGGTATTTTTCACAGAGACTGTACTGCACAAAGAGACAAGTGAAAGGATGCTACATCCATTGCATCCTGTTGATACCACTTAAGAGCTCTAAATGAGACAGTGAATCTATGCATCCAGTAATGCTTTCTGGTTCGAAGGAAGGAACTTGCATCCATCTTTCCCCCAAACAGACAAGTGTAAAAGAAAAGAAGAAGAAGACCAGTGAAAGACGAGATAAACTTAGGGTAAACCTTGACTTTCTGGAAGATATCTGCACCCTTATTTTTTTAGCACAATGTAAATCAAATAAATTCAGGGCATGTACTTAAGGGCTTTCAAATTACCTGCATGCTGGCCCCACAAGCCCTCATGAAGAACCAAAAGGCATTCTGTGGGTTACATTGCATTTCTTCTATACCAAACATTCAAACTTCAAGTTTTAGCTCTACATCTGTATATGAAATGGAGAGACAAAGAATGGTGTTTCCACATAATGGCATTATTTCTTATTGCATCTACTTTTTTGTTTATCAGACATACATGAACTTGGTGTTTGTGCAGTAACTGTATACAGGTGGAATTTTGTCAAAGCCTAAATAATACAACATTTCTTCTCACTGCGTAATTAAATGTATTCTTCAGCATTTGTCTAGAAAAATATCCCTTTGAATGCATCAAGCAGCACAGTCACAGTGTAACTCTCTGTTGAGAGCATATACAGCAGTATTCCTCAGTAAAAGAAATACACATCTAGCAATCTTGAATTTTCTCACTTTTCAGATAATTCCCATGCCATTTTTTGAATTCTCAATAAAACATTAAGTATTATGCCTTATGCATCATCAAGAGCAGTAGAATTATGTTTTCCAAGTTTTGTAGGCTTAGTGGCAATTTTAGCTTGACGCTGTTGCCATTAAACACTACTATAGAACCCTCCATAAGGAAGAGAGAACAATTGTTCACTTTCCATACAACTTGAAGAAACACATTGTATATCTAAAGTATTAAGATGGAAATTGCTATTCACAAATAAACAGCTAAGACTTTTAAGAGTCTTTCCATTTTTAGGGAAAAAGTCACAGTCTTTTAAGTTATTAGAATAGGTTAATTCTGAGCACCACTAATGGTAGTTTGAAAATGTGATTGTATTGTTTGTCAAGTTTGGTGTGGCATCTGATAGACTGGAAGAGAAAGTCACACAGGCTACCACTTTCACATCTGCTTCACTTTCAACTGCTCTTTATTTTTGTTTTGAAGTATTAGAGAAATAATAATATCTAGTTATTAAATCTTAGTTTATTGTATTTCTGAGCTGAAGCTTTAAATTTCTTATCCATTGATGCTGGGCTCAGTTAAACTATGATGAATTCTTCTTAACTGGGTTTAACATAGCTTGGTCAAATCCTGATTTCTATGGTGAAGAGCCATCCACCAAAAATCAGGGTTTGTAGAAGTCTAAGAGTTAAGTACAGACTGTTTAGCAGATCTTAATATATCTGATGCTATTTTAAATATAATTCGCTTCATAATTTTACGTGGTAAAATGTAAAGAATGGCTGCACCATGCCACTTTGTGCAATTACTTTGTATAGCCTTGATTCCAGTGTTCGGCATTTGAACACTGGAGAGAAAATAAAAATATCTTCCCATGAAACACTGAAACATACAATTGCTACAGTGATCAATGAAGAGAATAAGAATTATTTTTTTCCGAAGTTGGAACATTTCCTTTTGCTTTTGACTGTTTTCTGAGTTATCTTTTTAGGAAAAAAACCATGTTTTTCCTATTTGTCTTTTTAGCTTTGCTTTGCAGAGCAGGATGCAGGTCCTTCTTTATCAAAAAATAAGAACCACTGATGTCTACCAGGAAATCTGTCCCAGAAATCGTGTTCTAGCAAAGCTTTACAGAGTGACAGTGGATTCCACAAGAGGCTTCCAAAGCATTGTTGACTTATTTCTGTTGGACTAATACAGATAAACTCTAGTTTAATTTCTCCAGATCAGATTTGTAAATGCTGGTTCATGGGTTTTTCTTTATTTCATGATATAAACACTTTTTCTAGCTACAGCAGAGCATTAGTACACAGACTAAAACCTAAGCATTAGCACTGTAAGGATTACTTGTTCCTTTACTGCAAGGACATTAGTAAATTATGCGTATCTGATGTGTATAATCTACATGTGATACCCTGTAGGTGCAAACATTCAATTGCATTGATAAAATTTTGGGTTCCATAGAGGTTTTCATGATATTATTCAGGATTCTTTTTCTGGACAGAAATATTCATAGCAGAAGAGGTAGAAAGAAAAGGTGTGTATCTGAGGGTAAAGCAGACCTAAAGTAACATACCAAGTTGGCTGGTATTGTCGGTAAAGTGGGGAAAAAAGAGTCGTGTTCTTGAATGTGGTGCCTGACCAGAGGTTACTGCAACTGGGACTTTTTGTTACAGCTCACCATATTTATTATTTTGTGAGGGAAGCATGGGAAGGGAAGGGAAGCATAATCATGACTGAACATCTGGGTTACCCCTTCTCTGCATCAATCAGTCTTACATTATCTGTTATATGCAGATCTTTCAGAAAAAAAGGGAAGAGCTTCAAAGCTCTTGGTGTCAGCAATATTCTGTAAGAAAAGACTTGATCAGAAGAAGATGCTGCTTCAGCATTACTTTCCAATCTCTCATATAACAGGGAGATGAAGCAGTAGGAATTGTTGACGTGTTTTTAACATGCTAAAGTTAAGGGACAAGCACTAACTAGACAAAGCAAAGTTTTAGAAGAAAAAAATATATATCGTATAGCTGGCATCTTGAAAGAGTTAAGCAATGAAAAGATATATCATTTTTGCACCAGTGGCCTTGGTTCCATTCTTCCTTTGTACATATGGAACCACATCTCTTTGGATACAAAGTAAATAGAAGGCCTTAGAGGATTTCCATGAATCAGTCAAAATACCTTGACTTCAAAGAGAATAAGTATCAACAAGAGAGACAATTAGATCTTTTTCAGTGCCAGTATGCAAGTGCAAGTATCTTGACATGATGAGTTGATTATATTGTTTCATGCTTCCCAAAACAGTAATTTTATTGGCACTTGAGGTTGCAGTAGTTCATCTCTTTCCTGTCCTTGGAGTCTGTGTTGTTTCCTTATTGTCTTGCTTTGAGCAGCTCTCCAATTTCTGTTTTTCAAGTAGTTTGAAATACTTCCCCAACAGTGCTCACACTTGTGATTAAACACTTGGCATTTTTTTCTTCTCCCTCACACTTCTGTCTTCTACACACAGTGTCTCTCTGTATCTGCTTATCGTTTTTCAGTTTAAATTCCTTTCTTAGCATTGATGCAGCCAATGGTGTACAACCAGTTTAGATTGCTCCCATATCAGATCTACTGAATTTCAGGCTAACTTCTTATTCCCAGCTGTTCAACTGTCAGTGCAGCTATCAAAGCTGCAGAGGTTCTTTCAACAGTTTTCTTGCATACTACCCCACTCAATTGCTCCAACCCATTTTCCCCTCAGGAAAATGTATGGAAGTATGCTTTCAATTTGAAACAGAGGGTTGGAAGGTGTTATTACTTGGCTTGGTACAGTCCCATCCATATAGTATATTTTTCATCACATTTCAAAATGCAAAGTTATTTTAAACTAAAAAAGACACTCTTCATTTTGAACATGTCAAATGGCATGTTTCAAGAACTTCAACATGTTTTCCAGAATTTTTCAGGTTGAGATATTAATCAAATCTGGCCCTTTCCTCTGAAGAATCTCTTTCAAGTGTCAAAGATTTAATGACAAAATGTCTGGAAAGCAAAAGCAAAATATTGTGCAGTGATTTTTCCTTACTTTCCTCTTCTATTTAAAGGAAAACCTCTAAAACTATTTACCAGCCTGTCCTTACTCTCCTGGAATACCAAGTGCATGAACTACTTCAGAGCCAGTGCTGGCAGTATGCTACTATTTATTTCCATTCTGGTTTATGCTTTGTTTGCTGAATTTGGAGTAAAATTTTGGAGTAAAAATTGTAACAGAAATACAAACCCTTGAGAAATCAAACCTTATAATAAACTGAAATACTGACAGACCCTGAACTGTGGTTCCCAAATTGCAGTGCTTGAAATGCAGAAAAACAGAATCAGGGCCCTCTAAAGCACTCCAAATTATAGTCTATCAATTGTTCTATAGGGCAATCACAAGCCTATTTTGGTAGAATAATAGAATCCCATCAATGAGCTATTTGTAACTAAAATTAGGCATACCAGGGTCATGTCATTACATTTTTTACAGTCAAGTACATGTTATTAGAACTGTTGTATCCTCACAGTTACATTTTCCTTAAAAACAATTTTGCTCTAAATATGAATTGTTTTCTTGAAAGGATTTCCCATTTTCAGAAGCTTGAAATTGTCATCCTTCTCAGAAAAAGAGTGTATATGTTTTTATGCATATTGAATGTAGGTGTGCGAACAGAAATGCACCTGTGTTTCTGCACTCACACCTACTTATTACTTCAACAGGAAGCCTCCAGGCTACAAAGCAGTTCATTGCACAAGTTCAAGGTAATAAATGAATTGTTTATTACTTACAGTACATATCTGTTTTCAGCAAATTGAAAATGAATTGAATAATAGGTTGTGAGTAGAGCACTGTATTAGTATATTTATCACAGAGCTGTGACTGCACTGCAGCAGAGCTGCAAATTCATTGGCACATCCTTCCTTGCTTTTCATGTCTTTAGACTACAACACTCATTATATTGCAATTTATAAAAATGTTTTAGGGCTTCTATAAAAGAATAAAATACTGATGTGCACTAAGAATGCAGATAAAGGACAGGGGAATAAGTCAGTTTAACCTATATGCTTTGTGTTTTATACATGATATTTTAGCTAAGCTTATTGCTGTTTCTGGTAGATGGCAGAATTGTCATAGTAAAGGAGAAAAAGCAGATTGTGTAGATTTTAGCATAAGGTCTGTGATAATTTGGAGGAGAATAGAGAAGTGCAAAAAGATAACTAATTTCTGTGTTCCTGTTTATTGCTATTGTTCATGATGACTGCAATGATAGGGAGGAGGAAATTCCATCGTGACAACATCCTATGCAAATAAAAATTTAAACCCTTTTTACTGATCCAAAAATCTTGCAAAGTAAAAAGATGAGAAATGGGAATAGAGACGGGGGAAAGGATTATGAGTAAATACGCACATTATATTGCCTCTAACCAATGATGAAATATAGTTAAGCTTTGTGACTCTATGGGTCAGCTCAGGGAGTGTTCCATGAGAGAGAGTGTAAATAATGCGCAAATGCTGTCTACATCTGATTCATTCATGATTGATCCAAGTCAAATTTAAATTAATGACTCAGAGAACCCAGTCTATATGTCCTTGCCAATATTGAGCAAACTAGGAGTTGGCCATGATGTACTGCAAGAAAAGCATGCTGACATGAGCTCTTCCTCTATGGTAGAGTGGGATAACTAAAAGTCTTAATTGGTTTATTTTTGCTCTACCAAGAAATAAGGAAGATCTGAATTTCTCTCAGAGGCAGGAGAAATTAGTGTCCTTGACTTAGGTGTTCTACTAGAAATTTAATAATGAAACTGGCATTTATACCAGTTATCATTAATAAATGTCTCAGAAACATTTCACATTTGCTTTATTGCATAGATTGTATGTTTTGCTTTATTGCGTAGATTGTGTGTTTTGCTTTACTGCCAAGACTATGTTTTTGTTTTGAGGGGGAAAACCTTCACTGCTTAAGCAGAAAGTGTTTTCTACAACCCTTGCAGAACAGATTCCTCTGAACTAGAACAATCCACTGGAATTAACCGTTTATTATCTGAATGGTAATGTAAGACCCACAATTTCTGTCAAGACATTAGGGCTTGTCTTAACTTTACTATCAAATTGGTATTTGTAAGATAAATGGTCTTTGAGGGAAGCTTCCAGATTGTGTCTATCACCGTGTAGAAGGTGTCCAGATTCCTAAAAGTAATGATAGTAAAGAGTAAAATAATAATAATGATAATAATTTTTAAAAGGTGGTTTACATGAAACAAATCAAAATCAAAGGCTAGTCGTATCACACAAGTAAAAAGACCACTTGCTATAGTGATTATTTTTTAGGACTACCACCACTGTTTAGTATTTTTAAACAAAGTCATTTAGGCGCTGTGCACTTTGCAAGATCAGTAGCACTTTGGTAGTACAAAATCATATTTTACCTCGTTTCCTTTAAACCACAATGCCATAGCAATTGCGACATTGACTTTCAGTATGTCCAACTCACAACCTACCAGCTATAAAATACAACTCCATCTAATCATGTCAAAGCCAGATTAGTAAATTAGGATGCTGAGCCAAGACTGTACTTATATCAGTAGTAGCTGATGACATCTGATAGCTCTGTGACCATCATGCCTAGCAAGAGATATTTAATGGGTTGTGCTTTTTGCATACAATGCAGCAAAACTTTTATCACCTGTTTGAAGATCAACATGAGATCACTGTTGTCCCTGATTAAGAGACAGGCAATCAAAACAAGTAATGCAAAAGATAAGATCCTGTATGTTGTGCACCAAGGAGTGGAGAAGTGCCATAGCCAAAGGTTATGACAGCCCACATCCAGGTTTGATTGACACAGCAAGAGGTTTTTAATACAAAATCATCCATCAGTATTACAATCATCTTTATTACTGAGTAATTCTTTAAATTATGGGAAGAAACATAAAGATTTCTAATTACCAGTTTCTTTAGTCCTCAAAACATAAATTTAGGAATAATCTTATTTAAAACAGAGCTCTATAAATTCTGTATTTGCCTGGTGTTTTGATGCATGATCACATGTGTTTATTAGCAGGAAATATTGTAGTCACTGTTCTGTATCATATAGGTTGTTCACTGGTCCACGTGCTCTGATAATTATGATCTTCCAAGAAATAAGAGCAGCTTTATCCAAATGTCTAACTTGGATTATAAAGTTGACATCATAAAATCTCAGAAGCTGTATTTGATTAAAGCTGTAAAAATAAGAAATAATAAAGAATTAACAAGACACCAAAGAATCTATTCTGTGGTTTGTTCTCAAGCCCAGCCAGTATGTTCAACTTTACATATTTGAATTAGCAAAAGACAGGTGATCAGATGAATACAAAACTAATCTAGTCAAATTTTAAATAGGGCAACACTTGGAAAGGTGTAAAAATTTCTTCAGAAATTTAGTAATTAAAACGCATGAGATTCTTCTGGTGTCAGTGTTCAACATCTATTCTCATATCCCCAAAAGGTCTGAGCTATGCCAATACGGCATAGTAAGCTTAGTGAATAATTGCCACTCCTGGGTGTTTGTTTAAATAATAAACTCAAACACAGCAGTCAAAAAAAATTTTTTTCACAGAGCAGCTCTCATCTGCTCTAGAAAGCCTTAACTTGGTTAGTGACTAGCCAAAGGTCTTCACAAGGTAATGGAAAAGGTTAAAAACAAACCCATTGGGGATAAATAATATTTAGTAGCTGGCTTTTCATAAAAGTTTATTCTTCCTTTTGTTTCAACTAATTTGTTAGGCTTAATATATATGCAAATGGTCTTATTTATACCAGCTGAAGACCTAAGCCTGCATTTTCTGACTAAAACGTTGTGCAACAGAAGTTGTCATTTTTATCTAGCCTAATTATTTCATTTTATGAATTTCTGGGTTTATCATCTACCTCTGTAAGATTATCACAGCACACTCTAGTTTGCAGCTTTTTAAGTAGATGCAGCCCATGGGTCATTTCCACACATTTTATCCTGATATTCCCCCTCCCTGCCCTGCCCCACTCCAGAGAAGACAGACAACACCTAAGCAAGTGCTGCCCAATACACCATTTCCTCCTGCTTCATCTCCATACAGAGTTGGTCTCCTGCTGTCATGAAACAATTGGTAGGAACTGACATAAGTGATTCCAGGGCTTTGAAATTCCCTCTTGTTAACTGCCCTAGTAGATTCATCCTCCCCTGCTTTGCTTGTTGCCCTGCAGAGGTGGCAACAGTTAGAGCTGGACAAAAGTAGTTTTTCAGCCATCAGACACGATAGAGCCTAGGTTATGCATAACATACAGGTACAGGAAAGTGTCTAAACAAACGCAGGAAAATGGCTTATCCAGCTCCTGCAGTTGCTAAAGTGGAACCAGCACGATTTGATTGTAAGGAACTAATTTGTGAAGTGCTCTGAAAATTAAGAACAGTAGAAAATAAAGGGAAAATTACAATCTTTACATTATTGTGTACAAAATAAAAACTGCATAAATCCAAGAAGATCATTTAATCCAAATGAGTTAACTGTGGTACTTTATCCATTAGCTCTCCATTAATCATGCTAATGCAAACAGTTTAGCATGGCACCTTACAGGTCTGAAGATAACACCAAAAAAACTGTTCGGCAGCCTGTACTGGGAATATGGCATAAAGGAACTTTTCTTAATCAAATGTCACTGCATATTTTAAGATGGATTTTTTTCTTTGTAAATCACAGTCTTTAAAAGTGCCAAACATTTTGTTTTGATCTCATGACAGAACAAGTTTGATAATGTCCACCAAAGAAACATGAAGGCCTTGTATTGCTGTAAGTGACAAAGAAAGGATAGGCACGCCTTGGTTCAGGTTTATTCCGTTCTGCCATTGTTGATTATATGCATCTGTGTACAATTAGCTTAGAAGTCAGCAGCAAATTAAACTAGTTTGGGAATTATTGTGAATCTAAATTAATTTTACAGTCCCTTCCATCTGCCCTTTGTGTTGCCTTGCATAGGAGTTCCAAATCCTCTTGCAGAAAATCTCAAGGTCACTTTAAGCACTTGTTACATTGTAAGAAATAAGAAAGAATCTTACAGGCAGATCAGCTGGTTTTGCTTTCATTTAGGATACTCTGAAAAACATGGACTCTCTATGGAATGGTTAATTTTAACCTAATGGTGGTACAGTAGGTCTCTGCAATAATGCTGTGTCCTTAATTGGGTTATCTTATTGTTCAGTTTGCTTCTCCCATGTTGAGTGCAATGCGTTCTTTTGCATTAAAGAGCAACATCACTGCAAACAGCTACATATGTTAGGAATGTTTTTGTGGTTTGGTTACCAGTTTACAGAATGTCTTTTAAATAAACAAACGGATCTTCAGGGATTCAAGTTACCAGCTGAATGCATTTATTGCTCCTACAAATTATTTTCCTTGGATGTTATTTTATAGATATAATCTTTCATGGTCTTATTGAGCAGTCAGGTAATCCTGAAGAGTAAAAAACTTCTAAATTTTTATAATGTTTTAATAGCCTTTTTGTGGATGTGAATAAAGATAGATAGTAACAGAACAACACACTCAAAAAAGATAGCAGTATGCATTTTGAAGGATCTTTGCAAAAAAATGGTGATAAAAACCAGGGATTTCAAGGATCTGTTTGGAGGTGTTAAAAGGGGCAGCTAGTGGGAAAATACTGCAAAACTACCCAAAACAAACTGATTGTGGTTAGTTCTGAGGCAGAGCAATGGACAAAAAAGCAGAACAGAAGCAATTTGGGAGAGAAATGAGAGGTGAGTTGTGAGCGCGAGCAAGATTAGATAGGGATTTGATGATGAGAAGGAAAGGACTGAATTTCATGTTAAGCATAATTCAGCCTGGGTTATTTTCCTTTGCAAAAAGCCTTTAACATTTTGTTCTGCTCTACAGAAATTCTCATGCTATCATTATCACTGTAGCACTTGAGTTCTTTTCACTACAGTTGTGGCAGTACATGTCAGATACCTTGTGTGTGTTGTGTGTAATTCTTTCCTTCCTTTTGACCTCTCAGATGGAGGAGCAATTGCACAGGTGAATGTTTTGTTTTGGTGATTTCTTGGCTTGATTGTTTCAAATTTATATATAAACAGAGTTGGTTTAGGTTGTATCTACACACAAGCTGTATTTTGCACTTATGCTAGAGATTGGAAGTGTGAAAGGGAAGCAGGAAAGGAAAAGGCAGGGAAATTGGGGAAAGGTCTGTTTTACAGGAGAGAATAGTGAGATTTTTGATGGTTCTTCAGTACTGCAGGACTTTATTAAACAGTCTGCATGTGGCTATATAAGTATTTGCCTTTCTGCATAAAATAACTTTTCATCTTCTTGCTCAAATGATCTCTAAACCTAAAAATTGAAGTCAAATACTATACACTTTGACACAATATGTCTGGGGGAGCTAGTTAATGTTTTAAATAACCCTTCCCTGAGGGATATAGTCCTGTAAAAAGACTGAGGTAGTGACCTGTTGACTTACAGGGGATAAATAGCACAGTTACAACATTAAGAAAATATAATCACATAATGAGAAAAGAGATTGAAAGAAATGCTTTCTGTTTCTTATGGAATATGAAAATATCTAGATTAGAAAGGTGTCTGGAGAGATGTCTGAGCTCATTCTCCTGCCTTCAGGCAGAACCAAACATATTTAAGTCATTCCTGGTGTATGTTGAGTTGTTTCTAAAAATACTATCTACCACTAATGAACGTCATTGCATCTTTGCCCTTCCCCTGTGGTCATTTCTAACAGTTCGTAACCTTCCTGTTTCCAACAACTTTTTGTGCCATTAAAAATCAGCCATTGCTCATTTCTGCTGAATAGGCCATGAGGATTTCTCCATGGGTCTGATCTCACTCTCCTGCTTATACTAACACTATGAGATCCCTTTTCTTTGTCTTCTTTTTATTTTTCTTTCTTCCTGACAATAGTATGTCAAGCTCACTTAGGATCACTGTGTCACATGTGGAAGAAACCAAATATAAAACCACAAAAACTCTCAAAATAAAAACAAAACAAAAACCCAACAAACAAACAAACAAAAAAAAAAAATAAAAA
>VZTH01007839.1:0-86821 GCA_013397815.1 Aleadryas rufinucha | reverse complement strand
AAAAAAAAAAAACAACAAACCACACCAAACAAAACCAACAGAAGAACAACAAAAACCCAGACAAATTTTAAAAAGCTCATGATTTTGTATTATGAGGTGACAGAGTTAACCTGATGTAATTTAACAAATAGAAAGATCCAGACCACCAGAAACATTGCCTTTAGTAGTTTTACTGTGCTTTTGAGGAAAATAAGGAGTTATCTTGAAGTAAATGGAAGGTAGAGTAGAATGCAGCAGATGTTTATCAACATGGGTTGTTCCGGATTAACCTGATCTCCTTGTCTGTTAAAGCACAGTATTTTTTGTCTCAGACAGGAAAAAGTAATAGATCTGTTTTGTCAGATGTCAATAAAATATTTGATATATTGTAATGATGGAAGTTATTAGCTAAATCAGGAGAGATGGAGTTTGAGAGAGGAATTGCAAAGTCCGTTGTGAATTGTCAAATGGAATTGCCTCTCAATTTATACTGATGGGCTAATGGCTGGCTGGGAGATGAGAGTTGCTCAGAGATCAGTGCCAGAGAAAATCCTATTTAATGCTTCAACCTTGGCTCAGAATTCGGAATATCTTGATGAAACATGCTGTCGATATAGCTTCAGCCTAGAAAAATAACTTGAAAGATTTGGAGGACACGATGGGAGCTACAGTACAGAGTAATGCTGTTGAAAACAGTAGCAAGATTTTCTGTACATAGTGGAAGTCATTGGTTGAAAATGATGAAAAGAAGAAGGATGGGAATGTAGTGAAGGTATTTAATGCATTGAGCAATCTCAGGATGACTCTGAGTCACTATTCTTTGGTAGTCAGCAAAATGCTATGTATTAAGCAAAATAATTTCAGTAAAGAAATATGAAAATGTTGATCAACTCTGAAATCACAAAACATTGATAAGACCTCCTCTAGAATATTCAGCAGAATGCAAGTGAAAGCAGGAGCAGAGTTACAAGAAAGAATTATGGAAAATATCTTTTCCAACAGGAGATTTCATCTCACAAAACTAAAGATTAAAAGAAGCTATGATTTCTCTCTGCAAAGTATTGAGATGTAAATCCAAAAGGAAAACAAACATTGTTTGATAAACAAATCAAATGTTCCAAATAAAATACCAAACCAAACAGCATCTGTAAACTCTCTATGGATAAATTTTAGGGTGGCAATTAAAAGACACTGTATCACACATGAAGGGATGAAGTTCTGGCCTTGCCTTTCAGAAGGAGCCATAGAGCAAGAAAGCTCTCAAAATGGAGTCTGCAGCATTTTGCAAGTTCTTAAAATATAGGTATCCACAATGGGAAGAGACACAACTTGGCGATGAGGAACTTGCAGTTCTGTTTTGGGCTGGTTTCTAACTTCAGAGCCTGGTTTAGGAAAGAAGTGTTATTTTGAAAGTTTGTTTCATTTTATTTTGCATTTTATGTAATGAAGCCTTATTCCTAAAGGAGAAGAAAGAACCAAATTGCCTAGAAACATAGTATTTTAAAGCAAATAATCTGCAAATCATGCATGCATTGAATTTTTTAAGGTTTTGAGTGTATGAATTTTGAGTGTCTACTAAATGATAAACGTAAGGTAGATAAATGATATGATTGTATCTGCTCAAAATACAAATTTCTTAGCAAGATGGTTGCATATTGAAATTTGTGTATGATTCTCATTCTATGGAAATAAATGTGTTTTAAAAATAATGGAGTTTACAGTGATAAATCTTACTCTTAATTATATTGTTTACTGAATTCAAACAGGGTTTTTTTTGTAATTTCTACAAATTTTTGTAATTTGTAATTCTAGATATCCATCATTTCCTCTAAACTCTATTATAGTAGGTAAAGTTTGTCCAACATGTGGACAGATGAGCACCAGATTATGTTACAGAAGTTTGATAATGGGTTTAATAGAAAATAAATCCTATATTTCAGTCTGATAAAATAAACTAACAGAAAAGAGGGTGAAGGGAGAACTTCAGGAAATGATCCTATAGTCTGATTTAACCTTCAGTGTGCGCTAACATTAAAATATTTTTTAGTCCATTTTTCTAAAAGCATCATCTTTAGAACAGAAAAAATCAGATGAGTAAAAACAAAATTTTGCAGATGCAGACTACGTTAATTCAACCATCATACTGGAAGCATAAAATTAACATCAAAGAGTTTGCTGAATATCTCTGTTTTTATGACTTAATACGCTCCATTAAATGATACAGATAAATATCTAGTTTTCATCTTTGTGAAGATTAAGTCATTTACCTCAGTTATATAGTCAGTAATACAGTCTCTTTACTAGTTATGCTGCAATAAAAATAAGTCATATTGCACTAAAATGTGAAAGTAGTTGCGAGCATTACGTAGTAGAGTTCATATAAATAGCTGGTGAAATTCACATAGAAAAAGGTTTGGTTTGGTCATTGGAAAATTACTTTTCAAGTAATGAATGTTCAATTGTAAATGAAAAAGAAAATACATAAAAAGAAGTTATTTTGAAAAGCTGGAAAAATTACAAAACCATATTCAGATTTAGGAACTTTTATAGTTATTTACAGCCTCGAATAAAAGTTACTTTTATGAGATTATTTTTGAAATGTCATTACTCTTTGCTTTCGCTACTCTTGTACCCAGCAGCTATAGGTTCATGTAAATTGTTAATTGTTTGGATGTTTAGAAATGTGCTATTATATGCTCTCGTTTTTCTTCTCCAGTGTTGAAAACACAACTGAATAGCAGTAATCAGCTCTATCTATTCATTTAGCCTGCCACACTTATAAAACTAAATGAAATCATTTAAACCATGGGAAAACGTAATTTATTGAACTGCGATAATTGCCTCAGGTAGTTTCACTGTATTTTACTGTGAAAAGAAAATTTTTAAATGCTTTGTTTCTTGCTTTAGAAGAGCACTTCTTAAGAACTATTTTTAACCATGCCAATATTTTCTGATCTCTTGGAAAAGAATGGGTAGCCTTGAGTTCTAAAGGCTGATATAGGATGTAAGACATCTATATTCTGTATATTCTGAGGTATGTGTACTGGTGTGCATAAAACAAAAAATCATTTCTAAGTGTGAGCACACAATATTCAATTCTCCAATGCATATTGTGACATAAGGTATTCTTGGTTGTTGAGCCATGCATGCCAAGGCTGTTGACCGGAAACTGAAGGAATAAGAGACCATAAGCTTAGAGAGGAATGACCCAGACACTTCCAGTTTCAATAAGTTTCTGCATAGGAAAACAAAGCTTTCCTTGGGCGTTATGAGAGTATCGTTAATTATCACAGGAATATGATGAACTTCAGATTTATCTTAGAGATAAGAATACTTAATTTTTAAAGAATTTCTGAAAAGATTCTCTTTGTCTAATAGAGGGTCTCCTAGTTTTAGTTTTTAATGTCATGATTAAAAAAATATAGATTTGGCAAAAAAAAACATGAAAGGAAAGCTCCTTTGTTTCTTGATCAAAAAGACAGAGCCTGAACTGGGTCTGATTGTAACTAATTTATTAAGGAAAAAAATATTCTTTGAAATGGTATTTCAAAGCCCTTTCAAGGAAAAGAAGTTTAATAGTTTCAGAGGTGAAAGTAAATGGTAATTCCCATTTCTTACTGTACTTGATAGAAAAGAACTTGGCCAAACTCAAGTCTTTGAAATCACATTTAGATAATATTTAGAACAATAAATATATGTTCTGCTATAACTTTGGTTTTTTTGCTGTTCCACTTTTTCTTTTGCATTCCTTCCACTTTCTAGCAACAGTGTAGCTGAAGAAGAAAAGCAGATGTGTGGGAGAAAGGTGAACAACACTTGCCACAAGCACCCATGAAGGAAAACTAACACAACTTTTATAACAAAGCCTATAGTTTGCTTTAATAGTGCAGCTTTACTAATTTCCTCCTATCCTAGCCAGCAGGCAACCTGTCTCCCTTTTATCCCATTGCTGGCAACAGAAAGATGAACTGCAACCCAGTGGCATTTCATTTTCAATGTCCAGTCAGCTGTGGGACTGGATCCCTTGAGGCGTGACACCACCTGCTCAGCAGGAGGAGGTGTGACTTGTGATGTTCTTCTTGTTTTGACTGCTGAGTACCAGTCATATGTTACTTAGAACCCTGATTTATGATGATGAATCTATTCCACCTTTAATGTGCTTTTTTACTGTTTGTAAAAGGGCTTCAGCAAAGCCTTGATGAATCTTTTATGCAGTTGCGTGTTCAGATATAAATTCTGTCAATCTGCCTAAAATAACAAGGATTAATTACTAGACAAGGACATGATACACTGATTGTGCATCTCAAAATTTTGCTTTGTGTAACTCTCGATGCTCATTTAGGTTTCTCTTTCTGTCTTTGCATCTTGTCCTGACAGGTGTGTGCCCAATCACTGTGAACACGATGGAAAATGCACCCAGACGTGGGACAGCTTCAAGTGCACTTGCGATGGAACTAATTACAGTGGTGCCACTTGTCATAACTGTAAGCTAAACTGTAGTTTCAAAATTTCAATGCAGTAAGGAAGTGTCTCATGTCTTTTGGTTGAGATAAAAAAATCAAAGTCTTCCTTTCTGGTTGTTAAACATCCTCAAGCCTTTTTTGAAAGAAGGTGTTGGCTTAATCACATTCTGCTTTTTCTGCAATGGCATGTTTTTATACAGCACTGTACTGCACCATGCTACACACCAAAACAGTGCAACAGTAGCTGGGTGTACTGAGCAAACACATTCTCAGCAATCGCACATGAGACAGAGATTCAAATGGAAACAGTGAATCTGTCCTAAACTGTTGGGGAGAGCTGCTGACTGCTGCTAGAGATGCTGGTTCAGGTTGCTAATCCCAAAGGATGTTTATATGCTAATTATCAGCCAGTTTAAAATCTAATTATTTGCTCTGTGGTTATGAGTTTCTGAAATAAAAATATTTCCTATGACCTCCACATGTGCTACATATTGAAGCACAGAAAGAAGAAAGGTACAGTTGCCTGTAGGACCTATAGGTCCTGAACAATGCATGCTGAGTCAGTGGCATGCATTTTCTGTTCCTCCTCTCACATGCCAAAAAATGGGATTTTCATAGAAAAAACTTATCTAGTCCTTACTTTTGTCACTTATTTCTTTTGCAAGCAATCTCCCAATATTGAAAAGGGAGTAAAAAATGCTTTTGAACAGGTGAAAAATTGAAATTGAAATCAAGATTTACATAGATACAAGTTTATATTACTTTATTATTTACCTTAAATGCAGCTGTGTATCATTTTACAAAGATAATTGAAGATTTTTTTAGTTATAACCAGAAAACTCAAACCAATGAGAATTTTTTTGACCATTCACCATTGTCTGGATTACAACAAAAACCTTCTTTAGGGTTAAAGACTATAAATGTAAGAGGGGATGTACTTTACATAACTATTAATACCTTGATAGGCAAAGCTCTCTATGATCTGGCTACTTGTAAAACTGTAAGAGTTAAATAGCAAATGAATGTTGATTGAAGAGAAATATTTAAGGTACCAATGCCTGAAGGAGAGATTGCATGGCAGCCCTTTCTCCACCAAGGGAATGTGCACAGTGATGGTTGCATCTAATGTTAGGAAAGAAAACACAGAATTTGTGTCTGCCTGTGCTCCTTTGTGGGTGTGTGGAGCAGCTTTCAAGACATTGCTGAACATAGTTAAGCTTTCTTCTTGAGTTCCAAAGAGAAGCAGCAAGGACGAACGGATGGCATCACTTTTCTGAAATCACATTTATTACAAAGGGAAGAAATAATAATCCAAGGAGATGTGACATTTTTCTTAATAGGATTTTCACCTGCCTTTTATGGATAAAACAGTGCAATAAGGCAAATAAAAGGCATTGCTGAACTGCAGTATCAAAAGAGGGATTTGGAGTATATTGTCCTGTCTTTATGGAATGGATAAAGTGTATTGGATTACATACACTCTCCAGGTCATTTGGAGACACATTGTTCAAGAACTTTTACTCTTCTAGTTCAGGCAAAGTTTCTAACTTAGATGTGTAAGCTTTAGTTTTGTTCCATTTTCTTGTTTAAAGAACATAATTTTTGGTTTTTGTGTGCTGCTGTACTTTAGAAGTCTTCTTTCTTACAAAACAAGGTTGAGCAGAAAGTTATTCACTTGATAGATATCCTGTCAGAATGTGTGAAATCCTATGCCTTTCTAGAGTATCGAAGTTAATGGCACAAAAATGAGCGAAAAATAAAAAATCCCAGCGTCAAGACATAGACTGAGACAACCTTAACTCTTCCTTTATTGAGCAGGCAATAGCTGTCAGTATTTACAGAAGCATGTTCCAGATACAGCTGCAAATAATGAGGGAATTTGTTGAAGCTTGCCAGAGGTTGTAGTTAGGCTGTCCTGAGGTCTGGGACCTCAGCTCTGCTGCCATGGTGCTGACCCTACTGTCCTTTCCTACTTGTGCAGCGTGTGTGTATACTCAGACATGCTTACTGTGCTGTCTTCTGCTTTTGAATTCTAAGGTTTGTGGCAGTAGCAGGATAAAAGATATGCTGGGGAAGGAGGGAAGTTGGAATAATAACTGGTGTGTGGTATAAAAATAGCTGTAAGCAATTTTAAACAGCATCGCAGATTCCATGAAAAATATAGCAGATGTCATGATTCTATGGAGTTGGAAAGTGTTTAAGTGCAGATAGCACTTGTTTAGTACCATTTTACTTAAAGATAACATTATTTTACAAAGCAAATTGTATTATATGCCACAGTAAAATATGTTTTTCTTTTCTCAGTGTATGCTTGTGTGTGGGATATAACAGCATTTCTCAAAGAGGTTGGAATCAAGACTATGTTAGTGGGGATTGCAACTCTGTAGTTGATGATTTTAATGAGTTTGAGTTATGCTGAACTAAAGGGAACAAGATAATTCTGTGTTACTGAAGGGGTTTTTTCAGTGAATTCGTTTTGCTTTGGTCAGGTAATTCAACACTTTCCTGAGCTTTTGACCTGAAACAAGGCAAAGCTTTGCAGCCTTGACTGAATTTCAGATTGCAGTTTTAGGTTCCTTTGAAGTTGAAACTCAAAGACAAACTCAAGGGATGAACTCCTTGAAGTAACACAGAGAAAAAGGTTTCCATGAAAACCTTAGGAATCAAAATGACTTGGTTTCACACAGGTCTAGCTGTAATATATGGTACGATAGTGAAAACAGTCAAGAGAAATGGAGAAATATGTATTCTGGGACTGAGACATCATGGGGACTATAAACCAAAAATAAACAGCTGGAGAAGGAAAAGTTCCAAATAAATATATCTGAAATAAAAACCTTAGTTATTATCTCTCCAACTGTGTAAATCAATTACACTTGTTTTCTATTTTAAGATTATGAAATAATTTGCTTTTTGGAATATGACACTCTTACAGGAAGCCTCTTCATCTTTCAGAAATACACCAGAATCTCCAAGCTCTGTGTCCACTATCTTGTCATTTCTCAGAGGCTTAAGATGCCATTCAGAGGAAATTATAATTTGTTTCATCCAGCTACAGCTGGGTCCCTGAAGCCCAATGGCAAATTAACCAAAACTACTGGAAAGTTGTATTTCTCATTGCATGTTAAATACTCTAGGAATCTACCAGATTTCTTTCAGCTAAGAGGTATTCATGCCCAACGAAATGCTGTGGCCTGGCAAATATCAGACTTGATAGAGAGCTTTGATTTTATCATTAGGCAAGACTGAAAGATAAATGAATGTATTTACTTAAAAATAATGATTTACAGTGATGCAACATTTACAAAATTATTTAAAAATTAGTTGAGTTGTAATTAACAGCGAGTGTCATCCTTACTAGCTGTATTATCTATATTTTAAGCCATGACTAATTAACTTTTACAGCCTATCAAAGGCTGGCCTGTTCATGCAGAATTCTCAGAGCAATACTTTTCTAGAGTATATTGGTAAATGGTTCCTGAAACCTTCGAGAACAGGAGCTCATTTTCCTGATCATTTCTCATCTCCATCACTTTGCACGAGTTTATTCATCTAGTTTTAGGTTCTAATATTATTCCTGCTGTTTACAGCTTGTTTAAAGCAGAGTGGTATAATTTTAAAAATCATGTATCAGGATAACTAATGATCATTCAAGATTCTTTTTCTCAGACTTTTTATAATATAGGTCAAAGCACACTTTCTCTAGAATCTGTATGTAAGATAAACGCAAGAAAGGACTTTCAAAATTTACCATGACGGTGGCGTATCTACCTTCCATCTCCTGCATAAACTTTGTTAGGTTTAGGAAGAAGCCAGAAGCACCTTGTTCGATGATATTCAGCTTCTCCTAATGTTTTTCAGTAACAAAAATTCTCAATTTGCCCTTAAAAGATTAATCTTAATGATCATAGAATAATAGAATGGTTTGGGTTGGAAGAAACCATAAAGATCATAGAGTTCTAACCCCCCTTCCATGGACTAGAACACCTTTCACTGCACCAAGTTGCTCAGAGCCCCTTCCAGCCTGGTCTTGACCACCAGGGGTAGGACAAGTACAACTTCTCTGGACAGCCTGTTCTCACCACCCTCAAAGTAAAGAATTTCCTCCTAATAGCCAATCTAAGCCTCCCCGCTTCCAGTTTAAAACCATTCCCCCTTTTCTTAATACTACATGCTCTTGTAAAAAGTCCCTCTCCAGCTCCCTTGTAGGCTCCTTTTGGGGACTGGAAGATGCTGTAAGATCTCTCCAGAGCACTCACTCATGAAAGACATGCTCTTCTTGATCAAGTTATTTTTCTTTAATCTCACCTTCAAACACTGTCCTTACTTTTACAGCTGAACAGATTCCTTCAGGAATATCAGACAGGAAAAGGTTTTCTTAAAAACCTTCAGTTAGTCCATGGGAGGGATTAGCATCCAGATCACATCTGTTGACTGTTTGTTCTCTAAGACAGTAGGAGAGATACAACCTTACATACTTCTGTCCCTAAAAGAGGCATTAATTGCATCAGAATATACAGAGAATGCAACTCTGCTGAGAAAGAACTCACAGGATTTTTACATTTTTAGATTGGACATTTGCTGTAAGTTTTTTTCAAAAAGAATATTTGAAACAATGTAGTGATTCTTAGTTTCCATATAGGGGAACTTGACCTCTGATTTCTCTATCTTCTGATAGCTTGTTGGGAATAAATGTTACCCTATATTTTGGAACCTAATTCAAAGTTAATGAGGAATAAAATTTCTCTTGAAATTTGAAGTACATTAAGTGTCACTGGAAGTCTAATGGGCATTGACATTTTTCCAAGGAATATTGACTATCTCCCTAAAATGAAATATTGCTTTAATAATGAGTTTAATATTTTCTAGAAGCACACTTTGAGTAAGATACATTTGTATTGCACACATTGTAGAAGCTGTGACAAATCTCATTTCTAGCTATTGCCAAAATTAATAGTCAGCAACACAAATTTAATCTGCATAGGCTCTGATCCTCAGCAAGACCTCCATCAGTTAGTTTGTAATATCTGATTTTCCTGTATTTATATAAACAGGAAAGCAACCAGAACGTTGGACTTCACACATTTAGAGTCTAGATAGGAAAGAAGGTCATGGCAGTGGTGTTCTCCTGTCAACAATTTGGGAAATAGTGAAAAAGCAAATACATACTTTGGCAAAATTATGCACTGAAATTTACTTCAGGGAAAAGATAAAAAGAAACTCCATCATTTTTCTAGTCATCACAAACAAGCAGAGTATGAGTTTCCATTTCACTGGAGACTGGAGGAATTCTGAGAATAACATTGTTATCTTTGTGATAGCAAACTGATTTGTTAGAAAAAGCAGATGCCTTGCAGTTTCACAAGCATATTAAAGCATTATTTGATCAGGACAAATACAATGAATACCTCTGTGCTCAGGAATTGTGATACTTAAAACATTCTTGTGAAAGGATGTTCTGATCCAAAAACAGGAGGAATGTTGTTTTTTAATACACCTGAAGTGGAAGATACAATCTAGTCAGAAGTGTCCTATATCTTGAGAAGGCTTAGCATACAACAGTCTCCTCTTCAGTTGTCGTGTGGGCATTGGTGTGCAGGGCTTTTACAAACAATCACCTTGACATTTCTGAATCTTTGCCAGTGAAGCATGATGTTTTAGTCATTTAGTTTAGCAGCATTTTGCATACACAAATCTTGGATTCCAGGATTGGCCCTTCTGCAAAAATCTGAGTAGTGATATATGCTGCAGATTTGTGGACATGCAAGTATCTGACTTTAGTGACATTTAGCACAAGTAATGCAGCCATATGACTGAAAAGATCACACAAGCCTGCATGATTTCCCAGTAGAAAATCAAGAATTTCCATTAGTAAACTTGTAGAAAGACAACACCAGACAACATAGAACATAAACATATAAAACATACAAGCAACATACAAAACAACAACAGAACCTGCTGGGCTGAGTTTCTGCAGTGGAAAGCTGACATTTAAGGTATGCAGTGGGACTCCACAAGTCTCATTAGACTTGTTCATAGCAGATAGATTGTTTAAATTATGTGAAAGGAAGAATGAAAAATAATACTGGGAAGCCAAACTGCTTACTTTTGAAAACATGAGAGAGGAGCTTTCAGTAGGGCAAAATCTGAGTTGCTCCCATTCCCCCCCTCCTCGTGTGTTTGGCATAATTTGCCTCATTTCAGCTGAGGGAGGACAGCTGCTGTGGGATGCGCTAATGGGAACGAGGAGCTTTATAGGGAGGTGAAGTGTGAAGTTACTCTGAGGAAAGTGGTTTTGGAGAAAGGGTAAGAGTTGTTGTGACAGACCTACTTGGTTTGGGGAGACTGGAGATGGGGGAAACATTTATGATATTAACATTAGACACAGTGATGAGAAAAGGGTTATCATCTCTTCTAGCACTGTTATTAAAGACTAAATTTTGTATTAGATGCTGTAAGAAAAGGGAATATAGTTCCTCACCCTACCATCTCATCCTCTTGTGAGCTGTTGTTTGCGTGTTCCTGATGAAGCCTGTGTTTTTTTGAATTGCTCCTTTGAGTCCCTGATTTTAGACTCTATTTGGGACCAGAGCTTAAGTAGTTTCCAGGAGGTGAATAATTCCGCATTCAAACTCAGCAGTATAGATGTGTGAGCAATGCTGATCTTGGAGAAATAGGGGGTGAAAAATAAGCCAAAATTTCTGAAATCTCTAGAAAGAAGCTTTTATTTTCTTCTGTTCATAGTATTTTGAGAAAGCACTTTCAACTATTGACTTTTCTCTGACAGTTATGTCACTATCAATTTATTTTTCTCCTCCTTTTCCACACTCTGTATATGAAGTAATCAAATTTAAATTTGATACATGCTCTGCAAAACCTCATTTCTCATATGTTTGTTTCTTTTGAGAATAGAGATTCTCAAAGCCTGTTAATAAAGAAACTACTTTTGTTTACAGAGGTTTATTAAAAGGATTGTATAATCAATATGCTACCTTTCTAAGGAGGCTAATCTCTTTTTTTCAATAAGGCTTTTCAAAGAAATTGTCATCATAATTTATAATTGTCCTTGTGGATTCATATTTTATTTATTATGTGTTTTCAAAGGATTTAACATAATGCATGTCTTTTCAAAGGTTGAAGACTTTATTAAATTAACTCTTTTTATTAAAATGTAGTTTTAAAACAAGACTGAAGTTGATGGGTTAGTCTTCTTTAATAATTTTTCATGTGTAACATATGAGCCCAGAATTGTTGCATTTTTTATCTTTTCCTGCAAAACTGAAAAAGACAAGCTTTTTACTCTGTTAATATTTTCAAGGGTTTCTTTTCGGTTTGGGGACATTGCAGCTTTTTGATTTTGAAGTCCAATATTTGTTTAAAAATCAGATTGTTCTCAGTTTCAGTGCTATAAACTATAGTTCTTCTACTACTAATTTATTATCAGCTGAGGTGAGAGCTGCTCTGCACCAGGTGTTTATGAAATGGAGAATGTGTAATAAATTGGTAGAAACTTGCATTTTTATGTGATCTGTGTTCAGGCCAGAAAGGGCTGCAGTTCCAATATGTGCAATAGCATCACGTGTATTTGGTGAAGGTAAAGTGGAGAAAATGAGCATTAGGATGCAAAGTAGAATATGAATAATCAACCAGCAGTAATTATGCTGAAATTAAAAATTCAGCTGGAAATAACTCTGCCATCTGAGGTTTGAGAGAGACTGTAAGGGATGAAACTGGGCTTCAGGTTTTAGCTGTTTGTACAGTTGAGTTGTTTATATGTAGCTCTATATTAGAATGTAAGTGTCATGAGTTTTGAATCGAAATTTCTACCAGGTGGGGTCTAGTGGAAGAACAGTACAAAGTCAGGGTCTAACTGAGAGCATTTTCAGTCTTAATTCAACGTAGCTAACTCTTGTAAAACTACCTAAGTAACATTCCTGAATTACAGCCTGCATTTGGGTATTAGCTGAGCTTTTTGCAGGCTACTGTAACAATTCTCTATTGCTGTTCACAATGCACAATCCAATACTGTTTCCAAGGGACAGTTAAAAGAGAACATGTAATTAACAATAGATAACTTTAAAGCAGCTTATTTATACTGCAAAATCAAAGCCAGAATTAATTCATAGACTGAAAAGAACTCTGCATATAAAGACTTCAAAATTAATTAGCTTTTGCTTAAACTTTTCCATTAAGACAATCTAACATATTGCATACTTCACTGTTAATGCTTTTTTGCAATTAAAGTTTTTTAAGGTGCTGATATTAAAATCCGATTGACAGCCGTTAGACAGAAAAAACATGTTTTGAAGTCACTGAAATCCTAGTTTTCTCAGATGTGAGAGAATGAAGTTAATGCAAATATCAACTGTTAAAGATGTACCATAGCCGAAGAAATAAGAAGTTCTTCAGATATGCATTCAGACATATTTTTATCTGTTCACATGAAATTGTTTTTTAAAAAGTTTATTTAATAATTCAAAATAGAACATACTGCATATAATTAGGCTTGCTCTTAAAAGACACTCTGTACCAGCAGATAATCAGACATTATCCAGGGTTGGTAGCATTTTTATGTATATCACCTAGTGCAGAAAAATATAATAAATTCTACATTTGCAATGAATTTCCCAATGTATTGAAGCCTGTATGATCAATCTCATAGGACTGTGGTTTCAGAAAAAAATATTTAATTAAATGGAGTGAAACCCTGGGATACTACTTGCGCATTCTACACTATAATTTGTCTTGATAACTAGTATAACGACACTTGTCTTTATAATAGTCAGTGTATGGCTCCTGCAGTAAATAAGCATGGAGAATAATTACTGTCAGTTCTCTTATGATACTTCTCTGTGAATAAAATGTATTCCAGATGGTGGAGTTTCTGACTCACTTTGGTTCTTGTTTATGGACACTACCTTTCTTGATCATTATAATATTTCTTTCACTGTACTGCAGCATAAATTTATGGCAGCTGTATATGCCTTCCTTAGGAATCAATTGTCCACATCAGCCCTTTTTACTCAGGGGCAAGAGCCGTCATGCTTCTGTAGTGGTTTTAGTTCACCTCTTTATCTTTTGTGAGATAGGAGATTTGGAGGAATGTAAAACAGGCTCAAACTTAAAGAAAATGAAAAGTTTATAAACAGAATTAAAAGAGAAAAGAAAATAATAAGAAAATCAAAGCAAAATCCCTCTTTTTACTCACACCTCCCTCCTCCTTTCTTCTTCCCTAAACCAGCACAAAGGATAACATTACATAATTCTTAGTCAGTATCCACAATTTTAAGAATCTTTCCACTGGGTAAGGAGAAAAGAGGTTTCCTTTGCAATCCGTGGTCTCCCAAAACTGTATCAGCCCCACTNGCTAGGATCCCCACAGCCACATGGGGTGGGGGGGGGTGGACCGCAGTTCTCAGGAGCCTTGGCTGGATGTTGCAGCTACTTGCAGCGAACACAGTTGTTATTCAGCTGTCGAGCTCTGGGAAGATCGTCCCGCCGGCATCCCGGGACCGTGTTGCCAGCACCGGGGGAGGGAGGGGGAGAGGGCTCGAGGCCGCTCCAAGGAGCGAAAACCTCGGCCGCCATTTCCCCCCCCTCCTGCAGGAACGGCCAAACTCCCAGGAAGAGAGAGCACTTCCTGTCCCTCCAGCCTTTATATATGAAAATTTCGAAAAGCGCCACTGGTCAAACGAGCTGTCCATCAGCTCAGGCTCAACCCATCACAGCTTCTTTGTAGTTTTAGTCTGGAGGGGTTTTGAGTTTTATTCCCCTTCCCAATATGCTGTAATTTAAATGAGAGATAAAGCAGGGAAAGTTTTAGGACCAAAATCTGTTAGCAAAAGTAGGTGTTTGGCATCAGTCATGCTTCAAAACAATTCTTTAAAATTTTTCCTACCTTAGGTAGAACAGCCAATAGTTATCTTGGCTAGACAAGTCTCTTAGCAAAAGTAATGACAGGTTACTGGAATTCTTTAATGTTTTACTGAAGCCTCGGGAATCTTCTATGTTTACCTTTGGCTAACTTTACAAAAACATGTAAGATGCTACTGTTTCATAAATACAAATACAGTTTGCTAATATTAGTAAAACATGTTGATTTAGTTTATAGTTTCTCATTTTCTCAGTGGAAGTCTTAACTATACTGCTTACACATATTTAACTGTGTATCTAGCAGTATTAATTTTATTTTACTGGAAGCATAGTCTTTCTTTAACTTCATCTTGCACATTTTTAAGCCCATGTATCCCTATGTAGCTTTTATACTGCTGCGATAAAGGACAACACAGAGTCCCCAAGCAGGTGCAAAGGAGAGCCCCTTTGTTGCAAAAACCCAGCCTTTTTAAGCAGTTAGCCAGTTATTAGTTTACACAGTTTTAAGGCACAACAAACATAATTCGACCAACCACCGTACACCACGATGTGAACATGCGATGGTCACGCAGCATGTTTTTCTACCCCTAATTCAGCTGTGTCTCTTTTCCACAGTTCTGCTTAGCCAAAGTAACAGGCCTGAGCCATGATTTAACAAAGACAACAAGGCCTTCATGCAACATTACACCAGCTCATTTATCCCATCCCTATTTCCTAATGGCCTAACCACTTGTGTAGAAAACTTTAAATTTATTCGTGTCTGCAGTTGCTGTATTTTATATGGTATATTTTCAATATACTTTTAGGTTCAGAAGGGACTAACAGACATTCTAAAACAGAGAGGAAAACTTAATGTGCTGTTTGTGACTAGCTTTTGTTTTCTTTATATTTTCCTCTTCTACTTCAGAGCACTACAAATACCACTGCATTTCTCAGATTCATGCTCAGGCTAACTGAGGTATGTCTTTCTGAAATTCTTAATTACACCTCGCCTTTCCAAGCCCTCTTCTGTTTCCCTCATTTTAAGGTTTCTCAGTTTCTTTGTGCTTTCCTATCAACCTCAACAGTTTTTTTTCTCCTTTCATCATTCCTTCTCTAATCATTGCTCTGATTATTTTCCTCTTCACTCGGTCTTCACAGCCACATACACACGTGTGCATACAGAAGCGCCATGCCCAGGAAAGATTTGGAAAGGAATTTAACAGGAAAGCAGAATAGACTGTGCTGATCAGATGCAGGATGCAACCAGGCAAGCATACTTACCACACCACTATTTATACTTACCCCTCTTTTTTTCCCTGCACCTTTTTCGTCCTCCAAAATGCCTAGCCCTCTGCCTTTTCCTGTCATTAATTCCATCCCTAAATATCCTACAAGTCCTGTGCAATCCTGAGCTACGTTTTCCATGCATCCCATGATGTGTCACCCTCCAAGGCAGCAACTCCCTTAGTCTGAAAAGTACTGGGGAGAGCTACCAGTGACGCATGGTGATGGGGGTGATGGGCTCCATGCCCACACACTGGAGCTGAGGCTGTGCTGTGACAGCCCCACACAGGTTGTCTTTAAGTCGTGTGCATCTTTGATTTGAGTCCCATTCTGGGCTTGTGCAAATGGGCCTTGAATGGTTTGATGGCCCCTGTGGCAGGCCTAGGAGCAGCCTGGCAGGGTATTATTCTGGCTTCTGCCCTGCCATTGATTCTCTGAGCTCCTCTGTAGGTCTGCAGATGCGCATTTTTTCTCAGAACCTGACACTTTCTCCATATTCTCATGCCCCCAGTAAATAGTCTAAATTAATACTCTGCAGTGCTGCTGTTGAAACAGATACTGACAAAATAGAGTGTGTGCCAACCAGGGCAACCCCCAAGGCACCCATCTCACATCTTACTAATTTCACAGCTCATCCATTATGTGAAAAAGATGTAAAAGTGATTTCTAGGAAGTTGCCAGGACACAGTCATTCCTATTTGAAAGCATCAGAGAGAAAGCATGAAGAAAAGGCACATGGAGCAGATGTTTCTGTTGATATTTTTATATCAGTTAAAATGGTTGAATTCTGTTGGCATTGCAAGTTGCTTAGTGATAAATGGAAATGACAAACATGATGCATTCCTTCTAAATTGGTGTCATGTTGATAGAGGACATTTTGATTGAGATAATGTAAATGCTGATATGAGGATTTGTTTTCATAATGTTTTAGTTCTTTTCTGTTAGTGGAAATAGGTGCTCAGCTCCTCTGGAAAACCCACTATTTGGTTAGGTGTCTGTCAGTCTGTGGCAGTGGCTTTGTAAGCAAGCTGCTCTTCTGTGGTTTAGTGTTTGGGTTTTTTTCAAACATGAGCTTTTAAATTGAGATTTTTAAGAAATCTTGCTTTATTGGACCAGTGGTTGGTTTGTTTGGGATTTTTTTCCAATAACTTGAAGTTTCACTCAAGTATATCTTGTATTCAGTAAGTACAGCCAAGAAAGGTACCATATTTTCTTTCACAGGATTGCTGGTTATGAGAAGGTCGGATTCAAAAACGTGTAGGGATCTGGGGTGGGGAAAAGGAAGGAAAGGGGCAGGAAATGGTGACAATTACAGCTGTTGAGGCTGGTAAAAATAAAACTGGGTCACAGTCCTATAAATGAGCATGTGAGTAATGGATTTTGGGAATACTAATATTCATGAATAAACAAAAACTGACATTACAGTCTCTTTCAAAGCTGTGTAATGAGAACATCTCCATGTTCATCTGACCGTTATTTAACATTGTTTGGAAGTTCAGGTCTGAAGAGCAATCAAATGCTCTGATATCCATTGCAGGAAAGAGCCAGTATATACTTGGTGAGGGAAAATACTTTGGTTTATTTGGTGTCTTTGCTATTTGTAGCCAGTTACAGATGTCCTGTGTTAAAATAAGATTCCAGATAAATGTATCTTTGACCTGACTTTACTGGAGTTGTCTCCCATGCTCTGGTCCTTGTATAATTTGCTGAGGTTTTCACTTGTGTATCCGTGTTCACTGTAGAGAGTAACCAAGTATTTGTATTACACAGCTGGGAAATTGTAAATCCAGGCTCGTCCCTTGTCTCTTCTCCTTCCCACTACCTCAGCAATACAAAGTAAGTGAGAATTGGAGTAGAACTCATACTTTTTCTTTAAGGGCATGGATTTTTCAAAATTTGTTTTTATACCAACCTTGATGCCTTTTGCATGGAAGAGAGGGATAGGAGGAAGAAGGGAACAAGATGATACTGGCAGTGTTCCTGTTACCTTCCAGCTGGAGAAGACTCAAACAAGCTCCAGGCAGGTCTGAATCTTTCTGTGGCTGCCCGCAGTGTTAGACCAGCACAAGTATGGTGAATATCTGAGTTTCTCTGACAGTCTTCCCTCTCAGATGCAGGGCCCAGGAATGAACTACAGCTACACAAATGTGCAACACTATCCAGATTTAAAATGAAATTGTGCCATATGTGGAGATGTCTTTCTATCCTCAACGGTGTTTAGTTCAGTCTCAAAACCCATGCTTGGATTTTGTTTTTGTTTTGGGGTTTTTTTTGTTGGTTGGCTGTTTGGTTGGTTGGCTTTTTTGTGTTTGTGTATCCTTGGATGACTTAATTCACAAAAGCACCTTGTTAAAAATTGGTGTCTAATTATACTTTCTTGTAATGTCTGTAGGCTGACACTGTTACAAAGATGCTAATTGCCTAATCTATGGCTTGTAATTTAAAATCAGTGCTAAATTTGTTTAAAAATCCATTTTGGTTCAGCCATTTGGATTTAAATTAATTTCTCTCTTCCTCTCCTCTCCCAGCCCAAAGCAAAGAACAAAGCTGAGAGAGAAACAGAAGCACCTTTCATTTTGCCATTAATGGGTTGGCTTTTTCTGTATTCATAGCAAATTCCTGGGCTGAGCTGCTGTGTAGTAGCTCAAATTACAGTTTTCACCCCTATAGCAGTAATTTTCTTTATTATCCTAGTGGCAAATAAACTTGTGCTCCCTTTCTCACTCTGATGGCAAAGCCTCTATTTTGTTCCCTTTTTTACCTCAATGGTAATTGTCATGTTTATCAGTGACACAACTGAGCCTAGAGTAAACTTGACACAAAATCTGCAAATTTCCATATATCTTGTTTTGATTTTTACTGCATTTAATTTCCTTTCTGTTTCTATGGGGCATATTTGGATATTGTGCTATTGATGAGAACACATTATAAGTTCATTAGCTCAAAGTAGAAGGCAGAGGGAGAGTGTGAGGAAGATATAGAAACATTTAGAAGGTTGAAGCTTAGATCAATGGCAGGGAGAAGAAGTCTTATGCTCAGTCACAAAGGGGCTTTGCTGTTGGAAAGTTTTAGTGGCATGACAGCCAGTGCAGCCATGGACAGAAGTGAACACTAGTCCAGACATAAAGCACTAAAATTTTGTCTGTTGGTTTACCTTGCCTATTAATTACCAAAAAAACCCCAAAAAGCACTCTGCTGTATATTTATATAATATTTTTATTTATAAAGTGCATAGTTCATATGTATATAATACTATATGTGTACTATTATGTACATATACAAAATTGAAAAACGTTTTTCCTTTGGGAAGCTATTTTAGGGATTTTGAGTTGCAAAGCAACTGAGCATTGGAAGGACTATGCTTAGGGGGGATTAACCAGTTGTAGAAGCAATGGTTGAGGAAAACTGCTGACTTGTGTTTCATTTTTTATTCAGTTTTGTAGAAGTGATGGTTATTGACGGCTGATTTGCCTTGTAGTTCATTGCTTACGATCCTGTGAATAAAGAAAACATTGTTTAGGGATGGATTAACAGAAGTATAACTTGTGGAATGTGCAAATTATTCTGGCTGTGCTGACCATTTTCCACTTTCACATACTGAGCTCCATGAAAAAATTGGAGAGTCCAGAGAAGAGAGAGAATCATTTAGCACCTAGAAAGCACATCCAGTGGTCAAAATGAACAAACTTGGCCAACTTTAATGTAGAAAAGAGATTCATGTCTGCAAATAGAAAAAAGATGGCTGCAAGGAGGAGTGCAATAACTTATCCTCCAAATTCATTGTAAACAGAAAGAGAAATCATGAGTTTAAATTCCATCAGAACAACCCCACAGTGTAGAGTGATGCCTGAGGTGGCCACCTAAAAACAGAAACTAGACAAGAATAAGGGAATAAAGGTATGTATTTATTTGAAGGGCCTTCAAAGGTACACCCTGGGCAGGCCAAAGGTGACACCCAAGATGGACCCCAGGTCATGAGTTCTTCACACTTTTACAAGTTTGGTTCATTTGTATATCAGGGTTAATTGTCCAGTTATAATTTCATTTCATGATGTAATTACCCCAAGTTTGCCCTCCTTCAGAGGCTTTTAGTTTACACATTTTGGGGCCTGTGTCCTTGGGGTGGAAACCTAGAGAGGTTTGTTATGTCTAACCAGCATAAGTGAACAGCAGCTAACAGGCCACAAGAAACTTCAGAGTTACACACTAGGCAATACAGGATTTGAAAAATATAAACGTTAAAACCTAAGGCATCAGAGAGTAGGGCAAATGCTGATGCTGAAGGGCTGGTGGAGCTCTTGGCTACCTTGGTGCATCAAAGAATTTGCATAATTTTAAACAGGACTGTGTCAGGAATGACACATAGTTGTAATTGAGCTTTTTTGGGAGGTGGATTAGATTATCTTTGAGGTTTTACCACAGCCATGTGATTCTGTTATACTAATTATGACCACAAAAAAAGATTCTGCTTTTTATCTCAGCACTTATTTCTTCAAATATAAGTTGAGTAATTTAACTACCTTTTCCAGGAATAATCTTGTAGAATGATTCAGTATTTATTTAATGTGTTGTTGAGGGTAACAGAATTGAACCCTTGGGCTTCAAGTTAACTTGTATTTGAACTGTCATGAGTAAAGTAGTTGTGTGGTATGGAAAAGACTCTTATTAATGTCATGCAGTGACAGTGAAAGGATGAAACTTTGAGCTCCTAGAATTCATGTGCTTGTCCTAGGTAGCTGTGAGAGCAAACCAAGGCCCCTTAAAATGATAGTAACCCAGAGAGAACAAACAAATCTCAGTTTCACTGGGAAGGTATTTGAAGATGCCAGGGGTTGTTTTTGCTTGTACTTCCCAGTCTGCAGTAGCTCAGTTCAACTTCTGGCTGAGAAGGTAGCCTGACCATGGCTAAGAAACAGTGCTTGATCTGAGTTTTACTGAAACTGGAAAAATCAGTGGCTAAAGCATGTACCATGTCATATACAGCTGTGATTTGGTGGACTTGTTCGTGGTATCGTCCAATTTTCTCCAATTCTCTTACAACACAGTGAAATTTACCAACTGCCTAATGGCCCTTACATGTGAAAATTGCATTTTTTGCTGAGTGGCTGTTAATGTATAGCAGCATTTCTTTAAGAACAGAATAAAATTAGTATTCTTGCAGAGGCAACATGAGCACAGAAATTGTAAGTATTACTCTCTGGGCTTTAGAAGTTTTAGTTTACTCAAATTTTCAGTTATACATGAGGTCAGGAAAAGCAGGTTTTCTATTTTCCACTGTCTTTAATAATGAGGTGATATTGCATTAGCAAGGGCATGTCATATTTGGACACGCCCTTTTTCCTTGTTTTTTGCCTGGAAAATCATTTGGTTGTAACTGAAGGAGCTGTAACTGCACCTAGAATAGTTGTATTTCTTCAGAAAGAAATTTCTGGAATTCCCTTAGGCATCACAGTAGATCCATTTCAGATGTCAAAATTAATCTTTTTAAGTGCAATTTACGTACACACCATGTTTAGGATGTGCATAAATCTTCAGCTCATTGTGAAGCTCAGTTTTCTTCCTGGATGCAAGCTTCACTGCAGTTGCTGACACATCCAGGTGCAGTTTCCAAGTGCCCATAGATTGGGCACAGAAATTCAGTATTGCAGCCAGCCGAGTGTGCTGGCATGTTCCTACTGCTCTGGCCTGTCCAGGTAAGCCCACTGTGAGAAGCCACAGCTGCTTTCTGCATTGTGAGGGCCAACAGCCTTGAAGGTCTTACAGCTTTGTCCTACTACAGCCCTATAGTTTGCTGAAAAAGCTGCTTCCTGTGCTTTTCCTCATCAAGGTAACCTAATTTTACAGGGGTATCCTAGCTGCAAGTACCTGATGTTTAGTGGTGTGGCTTGTGGTGATCCACCTTCTGGTCATGCAGAACTTACTCTCTCTAAGAGTCCATCATGAACTTAGCTTGAAGAGCTACTGTTGGGGTTGCAAGACAATTTTTTTTCTAGTTAGGATTTTATTTTTGTTCTTCATTACCACCTTTTATTTAGGAGAGTGTGCTATTTTAGCAAATATTTTCAAGATTTTTTTAATCAAGGAGGACTTTTTAAAAGTGGTCTTTGGCAGTATGTAGAAAGCAAGCCAGGTGTTTCATTACCTTTTTTATTTTTTTACATTAAAATTATTGCATAATAAGTAAAAATGACAAGAAAAAAATCCTAAAACAGAGGTCTTGGTTACCTTAGAATCTTCTCTGTGCAGGATCAGATTGTGTTAGGTGTTTTTAACATTTTGGAGGTCTTTTTTAGATAAACGTGCATAGATTTAGAATGATAAGTAGAATTATGTTCAAATAGCTCAAAGAATTTTAGATACATATGCAATTCTGTATTAGAATGGTGGTTGTTTCTTTCTTAGCTTTTGTTTCCTCCTTCTGTCACTGACTGATGAGTTTTTTGAATGCTGGTAGTGGGTGATTGTCCTTGGGTTTTGATTTGTGATTAATTTTTGGGTTCAGCTCTCGTAGCTGAAGAGGTCATGAGCTTCTGTAAATTGGCAGCCTAAAAAGGTGGAGAGGGAAAATCCAGGAATGTTCAGCAGAAGCTTCCAACCACATTTTTTTTTCCAACAGCAAATGACCAAGGGCATCCCTAACTTTTGGGAACCTGGTAAAAGCTACTTCAGAGAACATTTCATCTCAAAGTCATATCTGAAAGGGTTACTTCTCACAGTGTGAGATGTAAAAGTAAATACTTGTTCACACTTATTTTTGTCTGACTTTAACAGCACATATGTTTATTTTAAGTTAACCATAAATGGAGAATGAATTTTTAAATTTGTTTTACTTTTCCTGCTCTTAGACATTATAAGGATGAGCTCCAAACTACAGAATTTTTATATCCAGACTTGAAAAAACTGGCAGACATAAGGTTTGGTTCTGACCATTGCAGACATTGTCCTACAAAATAGCAAGAACATTGAAGTAGTGTTGGCTTTTTTTGGAGCTTTTTAAAAAATTTTTCATATACTTGAACTAGTACAGCAACCCAGCAGCTTTGTGTGTTCTTTCTGTCAGATAGAGAAAGGTATTTTTCTCTCATATACATCTTGTTTTGACTATGATGAAATATCTAGTTCTCTTAACCTATTTTAAAAGAACTGTAAGACATCATTTCTCCACCATATAGCATTGGAATGAGTACGGGTTGAGTATAGGTTTAATGTGGATGTGCACAGAGAGAAAATTCTGCTGACAGAGCAGGAACTTACAGTGTACGTGTATTGATGTATAAAAATTTATTTTTTAACATTTTCCATTTTCCAATTATCTTCTGAATATATGTTATAACACAGCAACCAATCTTATTTTATTCTTTTAAAATAAACTTCAAGTATGACATTTCAGTGTGCAGCTATTTCTTGAGTAAGCTTGGAGTTTTTTCCCCCTTCTTTTGTGTTTGTACTTTCATGGCTCAAGAGCTGAAACCAGTTTGAGTGACATAAACCCAAGCACCTCACAGTCTACTTAGCTTTCAGTATTTTTCCAAGAAGTTGAAAGTGCAGGAGAGACATAGCTGGACTTTGTGGATCTGATGCACTGCCCTTCTTTTGTCACTTTTGCTGTCAGTTAATTCCATCCATATTTCTGTATCTGCACCTTTGCTATGTTCCTGTAAAGCTGAGATTTACTCCTATATTAGCAGGTGTTTAGAGGAGTTTATTCCCTGCAGCAACCATACTCGTTGACAGAAACACAACGTATTGCAACACATTCATTGAACCACAGAGAGCAGACTGTCATGCTAGGTAATCTATTTACAATGAGCTTTGCACTTATAAAAGGAGGCTGTTTGTCAGCCCTAAAATTAAAGCTGCCTTTTTGCATAGTGATGGAAAAACTGTAGTTCACCAAGGTGCTAATGAAATTTTATGGGAACATCATATACGGCCACAGAGTTTCTAAATCCTTTTTGTCATTCGGCTGTTCTGCTTTTCAGAGATAGCCAGCAGCTGTGCCACCTGTGCAGGAAAATTATCCCTTGATCTTTACACCAGTCAGAAAGTAAAACAGGAGTGAGAACATCTGCTTCCCTCAATCAGTTAAGAGCCACTGGAATCTAAGAGGTGTTGATTCTTTCCAACTTTTGACTAACAGTCTTGAGCCAGAAAAAGCTATTCTGTAAACTCTTTCTTGAACTATTTGCTTTCCCTCTAACATTTAAAATAGAGGATCCTAAAAACTCAGAAATGAGTGTTGTCCTCCCCATCCACCAACACCTCCCCTTTGGTGTTCAGAACCCATGAAGGAATGCCGCAATGAAAATGCTCTTAAAGTCTGTGTGGCTACAAGGTTTGTTGTGAATATTTGTGTCACTCTAGGCTGTTTTCCCTTAGCCTACTTACCTAATCAGGCTTTTTCTAAGAAAAGATACTTTTCCCCTCAAGCCATGCTCATTCAAATACACTGTTGTGAATGTTAGCTTAGTCAATGGTGAACTTCAAAATTCATTCATAGTTGCATTTGTTAGCTAATTAAAATGACTGGATTTTCTGCCTAGACTAAGAAGCTTAGAGAAGCTTGATGTTTCACACGAAAAATTTATAGTGAAATTTATTATTTTTTTTATGGTTTTGGTTTTAAAACTTTTTATCTTCATGTTAGAACACAGAAAACCCTTTCAAATTTTATCATTAAATGGATTTGGTGGTCTCAGTTTGATCTGTATTATTCAGGAGATTAAACTTTAAAAAGGCTATTGCATTTTTCGCTGCTCTTCTCTTTCTAGTTTTGATTCCTTTTGTGCATACTTTTTCCTGAGTCTGAGAGCTTTGATCACTTTTCTGACCAGGTTTTCACCTCTTGTGGCTTGTAGACAATTTTTGATGCAATACGAAAGCATGTAAAGAGTGAAGAAGCTGTTTGTAGGGCAGGGGTTTTTCCCCCCTATTCTCCTCAAGAAGAATAGAAGTGACCTTTAAAAAACCCTTACAAACTGGCAATTGGATTTATTATGCTAGAAATAGCTTACCTGGTCATCAGGGTGCATATGAGTTTTACATTTAGCTTGGAACATTTTGAGGTTTAATACTATTCTGAAGTTCTTTAAGAATACATATGTTGTGTACTGGGACCAGCTACCAAGAAAGCAAATATACATTTTTGGCATATCCCTTCTACTAGCTTGAAAAGCAAAAATCTATTGCCCTTGTACCCTTAGTTCTTCCACTTGTTTGTTTATTTATCTTTCCTGTCTTCCAGATGGAATCAGCCCTACAAAACCCTTCCCCTCTCTCACTGTGCCTCCTCTGTATGTGGATATATGCAACCATTTCTCCTAATTCGCATGTGAACACTGTAAAATTAACATCCAAATCTTGCATTTTGCTTACTCATCTTTTCTTATTTCAGTTAGGTTTTTTGCTCTTCTATTGTAACCTTTATCAGTCTTCTCATTTAAGCTGTTTTGATTCTGCCACGGTCTCTTCCTTGTATTCTGTTTCCATTTTCTTCTCTGTTTTAGTGTGCTTGGGTGACTTCTAAACAGCGTTCCTTAAATGTTTGTCCTTTCTTCTGCACTAAGTTTTCTTTGAGTTTCTTAATTTCTATTTTTACCTGTTCTCCTTCTGGCTTACACACTACTGATCTTTTTGTGTAACATTTACAAAAGCAAGTAGTGGCTTATAAGGGGATCCTGTGCTGTCTTCCTTTCTATTCCTTCATCCACTTTGACATCTTGGTATCATGTCTTACTCACCTACACTTCAGAGTTGCCTTCTGCCCGGTGCTTGCTGTTTTTGTTTTTTTCTTTATGTAAGTGGCTACCCTTTGCCATCCAAAGTCAACAATAAGATCTTTCTGTCATCAGTTGTCTTCATACACCAGAACATGACTGCTGTTTTCCTATTGCACTTTAATTACTGGTTATTTTGTCAGTATATGAAATTCACTTGTCCCTTCATTTTGTTCCTATATTCCTGTGAAGTGATTTATGTTACTGCTCGCTGCACTGGAACCTACCTTTTCCTTTTTGTTTATTCCCATTTTTAAGATATTTATGTATCTACATAAATGGCCTCAAGTAGTGTTGGGGGGGTTTAGAGTCACAGAAAGGGTTGTAAAGCATTGGAACAGACTGCCCAGGGAAGTTGTGGAGTCATCATCCCAGGAACTCTTCAACAAAACCTGTGGATTCAGCACTTTGAGGGCATGGCTTAGTAGTGAACATGGTGGTGGTGATAGGTTGATGGTTGGACATGATGATCGTAAAGGTCTTTTCCAACCTTAATAATTCTACGATTCTAGGCATGTGCATAATTCATCCCAGAAACCTATCACAAACTCATAAGAACACTTTTCACAAGCTGAATTTATTTAGAATATCCCACTCTTTTGCCTTCATTTGAAGAACAATTAATTCTTAATTTCTGTTATTTAGTGTTCAACATAATGTTGACGTTTAACAAGGCTGACTTATTAAAAAGCTGCCTTTTCTGTGCTCTAAAACTAATACCCACATACCACTTTCTATTTGTCCCGTTCCAGAAGAACACAAAGAAGAGTATTGTATCTAAACCCCTTAATTTTCCATAAAAACATTTGACTTCCCTAAAACACTTTTTAATGTTGTTTTCTGAGTTGTAGCAGTATTTCTGTACAAATATTGGTCTGTGCTCTCAAAAGCAGCAAACTTAGATAAAAATGTCCTGTGGCCTTACATAAAGGTCTGGTTACTAGAGACAAAGCTACCTTGGTTTTCTGAAAGACTTTAGAAAATGAAAACGCAAAGTTTCAATGAGATCACAAACAATATTTCTTATCTTCTTGACTTTACCTGGAATGCATCCGTTAAAATTTTCCACCCAGTATCACAGCAATTATACACTGATGGAGTTAGTATTTTTTGATTTTGTTTAGGTAATGTGTAGAGAGTGAGGGTAATACTTCTGAACAAAATAGGTTATGAATTCCTTATGAATTCTGCATGAAGTGTCTGAAAACAGACACAGAGTCTCCTTGATAATGGCAGAATATGTTGACCTTTGTTTGTGGAGAAAGGGGAAATGGCTTAGAATGTTTCACAATTTAATTAAAGTGTCATCTACTTGTATGAAATTGACTTTATATCCTCTAATGAACACATAAAACTTTCCAGGAAATTCTTTCTCTTGTAGCATGACAAAGAAATTGCAGGTGGATAACAGCCTTTAGCTTTGCATTCATGCCACATCAACATTTGATTTTTTTTTTTTTAACTCTGCTTTCCTTCCCTTGTCTTGATATTTGGTTAGATGCCTTTAAATGTTTGTGTGATCAGTCACTCATCATCATCAGAGCCCAGAAAAACAGCTCGTCCTTATGGACTTTTGAAATAAAGCCAGTCTTAGCGAGGAGATTGCTTGCAAGAATTGCCAACAAATTAGATGAATTTTTAGAGTGGATATGAAGTCTGATTAACAAACATTTCATTTCTTTTAGCAGCTGATTGATTGATTCCAAACAAAAAAGCTGTGCCATCTGGTCCTTAAAAACAAAGCCACATTACACATTCCTTTTTTTAAGAATTGCCTAGGAAAATATTTATATAATTCACCATTTTTATACATTTGTACACACACAACGGTTTATATAAATTATCAGTTTTACTTTTTCTTAGCATAAAATTATTTCTTCATATTTAATGCACATAACTTTGTAAAAATTGTACATTTTTAAGAAAATATGGGAATTACTAGAAAAGGTTCTATCTACAATGCTTATTATTATGTCTGGGCTGTTCATTATAACACAATTAGACAAACAATTTTATGAATTAAATTAGAAAGTAGTATTCAAGGAAAGATTTAAACAAACCCCTCGGTTAAATCAATTAAACTTGTTCCAGCAAATATTTTGACATTTCAGACCATGCTGGAACAGAGAATTAGTTCTGTATGTATGTAATAGAGTAACTGCATAGCTGTGTAGAGACACGTATTGCGTGTAGTGAGAAATTTCACAATTTTGAAACTCAAGTCTTATTCTGAGCTGTAATAAAACATGAACAATTATAAAATTTACAGAGAGAAAACTCATAAGCTTTTAGTGTATCTCTTGAAAGAAAGCTTAAGGGTAAAAGTATGTCGTATCAATAGAAATGACAGAAACTTAAGAGTAAAAACAAAGGTATGAACTATATTTTCAAAAATGGTTTAAATATACTCTTGAAAAAGTGTTATTGTTCCTCCTGCTCCCCAAGCTGTTAGAATTCTCTTCCTATTCTGACTTTCTCTCACATTACAAAAAAGAAATTATGTGCCTCAAGCTTTTAAACACTTCTATAATTTTGGAAAGATGGTTTGTTTTCTGTGAACATCGATGACATTTAGTGTCTAAGGTATATTTCTTTATATATAAATAGGATCAATTCATTGTCATTACAGATTTTTTCCCCCAGATTACGAAGATTCTTATTGCTCTGTTTTATTTTATTTCAGCTATTTATGAACTCTCTTGTGAAGCATACAAACACTTGGGCAAGACTTCAAATTACTACTGGATAGATCCAGATGGCAGTGGGGCACTGGGACCTTTGAAGGTTTACTGCAACATGACAGGTAACTGCATTGTATTTACTAATTCAGTTGGTTGGGGGGGTTGTGGGATTTGGTTTTTGGTGTTTTTTTAAATGTAATTAGGAGAAAGAGGCTGTTCATAATTCATATTTCATGTAAAAAGAAAAATAACTACTAAGAGCTTTTCATTAAGGGGTCATCAAATCTGCAGTCACTATTCAGGATGAATAGTCTGAGCAAGGCAGTAATTAATCCATTTAATAAGCTTTTTGAATTGCACCTATTAGTCTTAGTAGATCTTTGTAACCTCAGTGTTGCACCATTAAAAATAATTTTTAAAGAAACAAAATTTTACAAAGAAAAAGTATATAGATATGGCTGTTTACCCAAACTGTTGTATACCATCATAGTGGAGTTCAGTAGTAGCTGTAGTTCATGGGGTACTGTAGAAGAAAGCTTACAACCATCGGCAGGTAATAGAAATTAATTACAAAAGAAACAAAACATTTGAGTTTTCTCTATTGTCTCTCTTGTGTTTTAAACTAGATACATCCTTCTAACAACAGTTAAACTCTGGAGATAATGTATATAACTACTTTAACTTATTTTGATTTTGTTGCGTGTATTGTTTCATGCTTTTAAGACTAGTTTTGTATTCTCACAAAAAGTATCCTATCTTAGTCATCTGTGTTGCCATGCTGAGGCAGGACAATTTGATAAAAAACAGGGCAATTTTGTGCATTGAGAATATATTATTTCTTTGTTCTGTTAATGCACAGCAATTGTCTCAGCACTTTTTCTGATATGAAATATTGGGTAGCTGATAAAAAAAGCATGTACTCTGACTTTCTCCAGATGTCTGCATAACAAGTTTCAAATTCACTCTGTTTGCATTGGAAATCTGGCATATGCCTGAGTCCTCAGATTTCATCATCAGCAACATGAAGGTGAAGGCACTATCATAGTTTGAAAGTGTCTCTGACTTTTTAGTGATCACAGGTGCTGAAGCTCCCACAACTCTTCAGGAGGCGGAAACCTGAACATATCCGGGCCTGTGGGATGGGTTTTATCCAGCTTGAGTAGGAGAGATGGGGAGGGATGCATGGCACATGTAGCAAGCCCTAGATCAGATGCTCAGAGGTAGATAGCCTGTTGGAGAACAGGAGAATACCACTGTTCCATGTTGCCATTAAGGTCTGTGTTTGTATAATAAATACCTACCTACAAAGGAGCCTGATCTAAGATCTGGAAGTGTTGTCAATCCTATTTGGACTGGAGAGACAGGCCAACCAGTCTGCTCCGAGACACAGGTGTAAAGACACTCTTTCTGATCCTGAGCCATTTAGAGCTTTTTAAATCATAACTAGCACCCTGAACAGCATCAGTAACTAGTCAGGCAGGCACTGCAGGAAACAAGGCCAAGAATGCTATAATTTAAGTGGTTTCTGCTATTCAGAACTGCTGTGTTCAGTGCTAGCTATAGCTTCTGGTTACTCTTCAAGGGTAAATTCATAAATTAAAAATATACCACCCTAGTGGGCTTAGGCACAGGAAAGCACACCCATCCAGTACTGCAGCATTGCTCATTTGTGTTAAATATAAAGTACAACAGAAGGTCCTAGCCGCTTCTTCAAGGCTGGGGGGAAAAAAAAAGAGATAAGTAAAAGTAATAATTTCATTTTACTAACATTTCTCATCTACAAAACTATTTCAGAGTACCTACAATCTGACCTTTTCCTAACTGGTGCAAGGAGATTGTGAACACTGGGATACCTGATTTAGTTCTTACTCTCTTCACTTGGATATGATGCATGCTGTGGAAAAGTGCAGTTTTCTGTTTTAACTGGATTGCTCTCATCAGCAGCTCTTTGCTACATGAAAAAGGCAATTTGCACTAATATCCATAAAAATATTGCAATTTTAAAACTAAAGACCTAACAAAACTATTTCTTCATTACAATGCAAATGACTGCAAGAGATATGTGAAAATTGATGGAAAGTAATTTTAATTTGTGCTTCTAAAACTGACAGCTGTTCTCAGCTGAGTAAAGCTCATCACCTATGTACATACAGTGTAGTGCCTATACATTGTAGCTGTCAGAGCTTTCGTTTTCTTTTGATTAGTGGTCATCTGAGGCACTAAGACTGGAGGGTAAAGAGCTACAATTTTAGGAGAAGTTTCACAACACCCAGAATCTTTTTTTGAATCTATATACGGTATTATCAGCAGCATGCATACTAGTGAAGGGAAGGAGGCTACTTGAGGACATTGCTTCATCAATAACACAGTTCTGTAGAACTCTGTAGCAATGACACATATCTTGTCATATAACAAAAAGCACTATAGCATGCGAGAATCAGAGCAGAATTCTCATAAAATTTTAGTATCCAGCTTGTGCAGGTCTATGGTATTGCTAGAACTATACATGAAAAAAAATTAAACTAGCTGAATTACAATTAAATATTTTTCTGTGAACATAAAACTAAATAACCTACAGATTTAGCTATACTGAGTCATATGTGGAGTATACTAAATGGAAAAAAAGATATCTTCGTATGGCAAGGTAGTGGTATTTTATTTTGATACTGATATCATTAACTATATTTTCCTCTCTAGCATGAGAGTCAAATCTAAATGTTCCTATTCTTCCACTACGTTAAACTAACATCTCTATATTAAATTACTACTCGAGATACTAATGCATGTTTTAAATATGCCTTCTTTCATTCAGGTGAAACCAGCAAGTAGAGAACATTTTAATGTTCTCTTAATGACTAAAAATGCAATATAAAGTGCAACTTGCTAGTTCCATTCCTAGACAAAGCAAGTCCACAAACATTGGGTTATTGACAAAAGTTAATATCAATCTTTGCAAAACAAGGTGGCTTAACTTGTATGTACTACTTTCACAATTACTGTAGTATAGTTTTACCTGTGCAAAATGTGGGGTAGTAAGCTGAACTCTCACTTGACTATAAGCCTTCTGGGGCAAGGTCAACATCCTGAAAAAACCCTGAAATTGTTTGTTGAGAAATTAGGTCTTTAGCCCTTTAATATACTGTATCATAAATACTGAGCCAATAATTTCATCATTTCATCATTATATCAGCATTTCACCTATAGACTCTATAGTCAGAAAGTATTAGCGTACTTAGATATGCCAAAAAATATTAAAAAGGAAAAAAAAAGAGCGAGAAAATTGTGGTGCAGAAGACAGCTGTCTGGGCATATTTCTGGGCATAATCCATATCCAAATTTAGTGTGTCTTAATTTAGTAAACTGGCGAGTGTCATGACAAGACCTCCCCTTCACAGATGTTGCTGTGGTAACTGAAAATTTTTCTGGTTTCTAAGATGTGCTGGTGATTAAATAGTAGAGTAACAGTCAGAAACATGTAATTGCATGTGCTCCCCAGAGCATCTCATGGTCTCTACAACCTACTCTATTTAAAAAAAAAATCCCTGAGCTCCTCCCTCCAGTTCTCTTGTCCTTGTCTTCTTCAAATAAACTTTGTACTCAGAGCTCTGTTCTGATAAAGAGAAACCAAGTACTTACATTTTATGTCTTCATAGTGGAATGAAAGTGCTTGAGAAATAACATTCAAACTATCTATTTCTGATGTAATAAACCAGCTTTTCAAAATCTAGGGCGTTGCTGCTCATGTTGTGCAGTTTTCCAAACAGTTATCTGTAGGAGCTATGTAAATTTTGGGAAGCTCTTTTTGTTTGCCTTTTTTTTTTTTTTCTTTTTTTTTTTTTTTTTTTTTTTTTTTTTTCTGGAAAACAGTATTGGAAATGTTTAAAGGTTGAAAGTTGGAGCTTTTCAAATTAATGCACTTACAGGAAAAGTATTCCTTGATGCTGTGTTGTGGCATAATGTTTAACCATTAGACTGCTTTTTAGTTTAGCCTCTTTTGTGGCTAAGGTCAACAGGGAGCTCTTTCAAAGCTCTGTCACCTTAAGGCCAAGACCTTACCCTCTTTCAAAGGCAGGTCCACAAGGCAAAGTTAGACTCTGTATTCCAACTGTTTTTTCCAAAGTTGGAGGGTTATTCTCTCCGTATCCAGTCTGACCTTTCCTGTTTTCTCCTTAATTGTCATTAGAGAAGTAGCTGTAGGGGAAAGAATTGCTCTTTTAAGGTATTTTTTAGAACAACTTAATATCCTAAATTTATTAGTGCAAAGTTTGAGTATATTGCAGCTTCATTCCATGCTCTGTATAATATTTCTGAATCTCTAGGCCTGATTCCTTTTCCTCTGACAGATTTCGTTTCAGTCCCATTGAGAAAGACACAAGAAATAAGTTGATTACTCCCTGTTTTTAATGTTTCTCTCTTTCTCTGTTTGGTACATGGAGCATGGGAAAAAGGTGTCAGATGAGTAAGATTATTAAGATCTCACCTTGTGCATTTGTCCTGCAAGAATTTTTAGAGTGAGGAATAAGTAGAGGAACAATGCAGAGGGACCATAAGGGCTCAGTTATTTATCCTAATGGCTGTGGGGGATGTCAGCTCTCAGATGATACAGCTCTCCTGTAGTTGCTTGAGGCTTTAAGCTGAGGATAGGAAAATCATAGCCTGCTGTTTCTACTGCTTCATCACTTAGACTACTGATGCAAAGTAGAACTGAAAGGTTTCATAATGTATTTTACCAGAAGATATGTCAGTTAATTCTTTCTATTGGTCCTGAAGTCTTTATGCCTCCATGATGCAGCTTTTATCTCATTTCAGGATCCAAATAGCTGCAAGCATAATGACTCCATTTGAGTGGTACTTAGCCTATCTCCTTTCTAGTACAATTCTTTTGCCTCAAGCTGCTCATCTTCAAACAGTTTGAGAAATCATTATGAGTATTCATAGCCTGCCTCATTAAGGTCAAATGTACGAGGTGTCTTCTCTACCCACTCTCCTCCTTCCTCTCTGCTCTCTCTCTTCATTTTTTTTAACAGAAGTGGCACATGTAATAATTACTTCAATGACACTGTGAGCAGACATTAAACAACCACAACTGTTGTATCCTGTGATTTTTCTCTCTTGTCTCTGTAAATAATGGGTCACTGGAGTGCTTTATACTATGACATATGTAGAAACATATGGCATGAATATAAATGTGCCATCTATCACTACATCCGGATGAAAAGTGCCCCAGAAGCAGTAAATGTTTGATTCTATTGCTCATATCTATATAACCAGTTCTTTCAGACGAGAATTCTTACCTGAGAACTGCATTACTGAACTTCCAAGGTACCAAAACTTTTATTCATGCATATGTATATGTATATGAAAAAATACATGTGAAACAAAATTTTGAGCCATTTAATTCAATAAAGTAAAGATTTAGGAAGGAGTTAATATTTTTTTAGTTGTTGACTAAAATAGAATTAATTGATACATATTTAAAGGCAATAAACAAAATTTTGTCATTGGGCAGTGCTTAGTTGGTGAATGACAATAAGGGCATAGAGACCTTATCTAGTGTAATCTCATTGCAGGAAGCTTTCTAAAATAACATTTTTATCTCTTGCCTAAAATAGAGGAAGAAATATGGCTTCATTGTCTCAATTCTTACATATGAAATGAAGATTTTATTTCCATCAGCATCTCATACACTTTTCTTTCCATTGTAGAGGGTTTTTTGGAGGCTTTTTAAGAGTCTGTCAGTCATTTTTGCTAGGTAAAATTACATTTGAGAGGTAAAAAGAGTAACAAATAAGTGAAATTAAATGGGGCTGTTGTTGGGGACTATCCAAGCTTATTTCCTTGCAGATGAAACAAGAGCAGAAACAACCATAAGAGGAAAAAAAAAAATTTAAAAAGGGGAAAAACATCAAGGCATTTAGGACACTGTTTTTGGTCACTTTGACTTATCAAGCTAGACTCTCTGTATAAAGAAAGGAGAAAAAATACTGAGAAAGAAGAAGATATTAGTCATTCAAGCATCAGGGGATCATGTCTAAAGCAGCATCTCTGATGGCAGACTTTCTTTCTGAGTTCATCCTCCAAGCATCAGAGTAAAATAATAGACCCATGAGAAACCTGGAAACAGAACAGACTATGTTTACATCTTTGCCTGCCAAGTTGGTTGAGGCATCCTACATCTCAGCTTTAGTTCATTTATTATATTTTTCATCTGCTCTTATTTACAAGGCATGTCCTTTTTATTCTAGGTTTCATTGGTACATATTTTCATTTGTAATCAACTTTTTTCATTGTTGTTATTTTAAATTTATGCCAAGTTAGGCTTTCTTGCTTGTTGTGGTACTTTAATGTATCTCAACAAATTTGACTAGTGTATTTCTCCCCCATGCTGTGGAACACAGTACTGACTTGCTGCAAAAGTGATCACGGTTGTTTTTCCATCTGGATACATACAACCTTCCACTCGGCCTCAATCAGTTGACAGACTCTAATTGTCAGCCTCCACCTGGACTCATTTTGATTAGATGCAGCTTGCTGTCTGGGGTCCTTATGAAATAAATCAGGATGTTTTTCTGTTTGGTTTGTTGGATTTGCCTCAAGTTATCACTGAAAAGTGATGTTGTTAGGCACCCTTGTGCTTGGCAGTTGAGTTTGACTGGTTAAAGCCACTATCTCGATGGCAAGGGATGAGTGAGAGCAGTCTGTTGCTGTGTTCTGTGGCACCATGTCGAGTTTGTCATATCGTAAGGTTTTTAAGGATGGAAAAGTAAAGGACTACAGCCTGATAAAACCACACTTAAGTGCCATGTGATTGTGAGATTGTTTTTTACTTGTATTTTATAGTGTTCAAAACTTAAACATATGCTGCTGTAGAAACAGCCTCCACTCAGAGATGAAGGTTTTAATAATCTCAGGGCTCATCATAATATAAAAACATAGAATTTGGTGGAGGGGAGGGGGGAAGGTTGTGAATCAACACCTGGTGACTTCATTAAGCAAAAATGTGTCATAACGAAAACGTGGTGTCATAACTTTAGGGTTTGAGTAAATTCACATGATTCCAAATCCCGTTGGAATATCTCTAGATATTTTCTGCAGTCACTCTTGCATGTGTAGAAAATGAAAAGCCACCCCAGTATGCAACTGCAGAGAAAATATCTAAACTATAAAACAAAAAATATGGTGTGAAGTCTGCCTCCAGGACAAAGTTCTTGATTTGCTCTGTTTCAGAAGAGAACAAGCTTCTTATTGATACTAAAAGTGGCTTCTCAAGTCACCAAGCAATAGAAACATTTCTGGACATCTGACTACATTCCTTTAATTCTTTCTCTTTTTTTCTGTCCCACTTCAAACTCTGAAGCATCATATAAGAATGTAAAGAAATAAAAGTATGTCTTGTCATCATCTTAATGCATTTCCAATGCTCATAATTGGAGCAAATATCCATACATCAGGCATAAGATGACTAAATATGTACTGACCTCAAAGCACGAGAAGAAATTGGCATTTGAGAGTGACATAGCAGACTTAGTTGAAAAGAAAGAAGACTGTTTTGTCGAATTATTTGGTCTAGGAAAAGCAAAAAATCCTGACATCATCTGCAATCAGAAAATATTCCTCATTTGTTGGAAACCAAGCTCTCAGAAATTAGAATACAATAATTGTTTTTAGAACTCTGTGCATTACAGGACCCTACAAGCCTATATTTCAAGGAATATGCCCATAACTGGGGGAGTAGAAAAAAGGGATGGTTGTAAATAAAATGATGATCAGTACCATCTACCTCAAACTGTTACTGTGAATGTTAGAAGCAAATATTTAGCTCTGGATTCACTCCCACACACTTGTTCCCTACTGGGGATGTAAGGAACTTGGCACAAGCTGCTTCAGGCCAGTGATATGCTTCAGTTATCCCTAGAAAATTGGTCCTGTAGAGAATATTATTGAAAGGCCAAACAAAACTTGTGTTTTCTGTAGAACTTTTATTACTTCTTTTGGTCAGAAAATTAAGGTCAAGTTAAGGCTAAACAGCTAAATTACACCTGAAATAACGGGAGTTGGTGGTGGCGGTTTGCAAATTTTATTTTATTTTGATGGCAATATTTTCTCAGAGTTTCTGTTGTTTGAGGGGGTACAGATGATGTGAGGTGTGTGTTTTTGCCTATTCCCTACACCACTGGGAAAGCTGCTTTATGCTTCTGTGGGCTTTGAGCTGTACTGCCTCAAAGCCTGGAAGGTGTGAGTCACTAAGTTCATGCAGGACTTGTGGTATACAGAAATGCTTTCCCATATGTGCTTCTCCCTTACTGCTTCTTGTCCTTAATCAACAGGGGAAAGAACATCTTGTTATCAAGTCCTATCCAGGGCTGTTTTTATTGACAGCTACTACTGTCTTGTCTTGTTGACCATGGGACTAGGAAGACTACCATTTACCTGTTCTGAGTGTTGTCGCTATTGATAATTTCTCTGAAACTGGAATCAATATAGATAAATGTTCAAAGAGCAGACTAGTTTAAAGGAAACATCTAAAATCCTGTTCAGACCACAAATGATGTATTAAGTTCACTTATTTCTGAAACAGATAGTCAAGTGATGAAACAATTACAGTCAACTTCTAAGAGTGAAGAGAAATTCATTCTACTCTAGAATTTCCAACCAGCATTCAAGGTGCAGTACTGCCACCCGGATGTGTAATTTTCTAAATAAAGTTGCCTAGAAGGGCAGGTACGCTGTGTTGTCACTATTGCTTTTTACAATTCTCAGGCTATCTTGTATGCTCTCAAAGATGAGTTTTAAAAATAAATTACTTGGGCAATGAATAAGCTGCAGAGGATATCCATTTTGATCTGTACATACACATCTTGGGAAAGTACTGCTGATGCGGCCTCCCCAGGCAGGCAGGAGATGTACAAGATGATTCTGCCATGTCTCCCTCCCAGGAGTTCCTAACAAGTGAGTTAGTATAGATTATGTAAGAATGTAGAGAGTTATGAAATTTTTGTGTGAAGGCTGTCTTTGAACACACCTAACAGACCCCAAGACTATTTACATGTTTGCATTTTAACACTTAAAATTAGTCTTAGTGCTTTTCTACAGAAAAGAACAAATGTACAATAACTATAATGTGAATGTACAGAGAGTATTTTTACTAATTTCCAGTACAGGCACTCAGTACACGTTTTAGGGCAGCACCAAAAGTATGCTGTAAACTCCCCTCCACCTCTTCCACATGGTGGGAAAATTAACTGGGGGAAAAAGACTGAAGGGGAATAACGATGAGGGCAAAAATCACTTAAATCTAGAGACCACTTAGATCCACTAAAACCGAGGAGGACTTTTGCTGGAAGAACTCAGTTGCAACCTACTGAGATTATCACTTGCTCCACAGCACCAGAAAGTGAAGAACAGCTGAAATAAACTGGATACGACCTAAGAGCAAACTACTGCTAGCATTCCATACGGTTTAGTGAGAAGAGTCCAGCCAACATGACCATAAGATGATGAGTCTGTGAGACTTTGTGCAGTGAGTAGGGAACATCTACAGCCAGAGAACTTCCAGAGCAAACTCTTAGATTTGAAATAGAAACCCGCAGTTGTAAACCATTTCTGTTGTTCAGAAAGTCTTAACTGCTAGATATAAGGATCTCCTTCCACTCCTGTACTGGAAGCCAAGTATTTCAATGTTAGGGGTCTGGGTTCACTTTTACCATGTTCAGAGTTCACATTATTGACAATTAACGTGCTTTTTAAGCTTCCTGCTTTAGAGGTTTTTTTCCATTCACTAAGCCCAAATTTTCCTTTTTTCAGGAGGTCTGGAAATATTGGCTTTATCTAGTATTTTTCAGGATATGCTTCCCTGAGTGAGAACTATTGAGGTAATAATGATCTTCCATTGTCCTAGATGAGATTTATGAGACTAACTCTGCACACACTGAAGCATTCAATAGTAAGCAAGTTAATAAAATTGGTGAGAAGAAATTATTGCCTTCCTAAAATTATTTTTATGGGTTTTGCCAAAGCAGTTCCCTAAGCCTTGAGATTATACTACTCCAAAGAGAATAGCTTTTTATCTTCACTTTGGGATGCACTTTTGCATCAGAAATGGAAATCACAGGAGATTTTCTTTCTGACCAGCATTTGCTGATTGCAATGGAATAAGCTCGTCAGTAGTAGTAAAAAAAAAAAAATTAAATATGTTTAATAGCATGTCAGTAGTAGGAAAAAATAGCATCACAAAACAATTGGAAAGGACAATGTTGTAAATTATTGTGTTGGATACCTATGACCATCACTACTCGATTGGATTCCCTTTTTCTTAGCAGTAGTTTGGTGGACAGGAATTGGTGTTCTCACAGAGACGTGGATATCCCATAGAAGCTGACTTAGCTCTGCAAAGCCTGACTGTGCATTATTTGTGGGTCTAGATCAGACATGTTTCTGTCAGAAGCATTTTTCTACCTGAAAATGTGTTATTGCTAATGTTGTTCTGGTAATTACCACAGAACTAAGCTGAAATGGTCAACCTTACTTGTGTTGTACAGTGAGCATCTGATGAACAACGATCTAAGACAATTGGGTGCTAACCAAAATGTTTACTGAGGCTATTCAGGTGACTGACATCTCTGCTAGGCAGAGTCAAATCAACTGGGGCAGGTTCATAAGTGTTTCTGGTCAAGAGTTATTAGCAAAAGACCTTACTCATGCACTTGAGTTGTACACTGCTATGAATATTCATGGCTTGTCTATCTCATTGCATAAACCAGATTACTTAGAAATTACACATCTATGGGAAATAAAAACTACAAAAAAAGGGCACTAACCTACTTTAATTAAAGTTAATATTCAGAGGGGCCTTCTGACATTTCTGTAGTCTTTACCACTGTGTGCTGGAGGTCTGAGTGGTTGCTTCACTTCTGCCTGACACTTTTTCCATAGCTGTTGCAGATTTTTGCTACAAATGTCATACTAATATTAATACCATATCACTTCATGCCCAGCTGTATTGCAAACCTATACTTTAAAATGCTTTGCAGGGCTTTGTGGCATCTGCAGTGGAAAAGAAGCACTGCGGGTGCCAGAGACCAGCAACCACATTTTTCATTACATCAGAGATAGAAGAATCAAATTCTTCTATCAAAGCTGCTGTTTCAGCCTTCTTCCTAGGTAGAAGTCACTAATCAATCTTATGGGTTTTAGTAGTGCATGAAGTGCCAAAACTATACAATTTTTCAACATTAGATTTTAACATTTTCAAATCACATAATGTTTTTTGAAAGTGTAGCTAGAACAAAGACAATTTCTCTTGAAATTACTTCTGTTCCTCCACTGTCCTTTTGTTTCCAGGCCTGGGAAATGTCTGCTATTAACTCAGTCGCTAACACTTGGTTGAAATGTATTTTAAACTAATATTTTAATACCAACATCAATATTGAGTCTCTTCTTATTCCCTTTTCAATAATACTTTTTGCTTCATATGGTCTCAAAGTTATTTCTTCAGATTCATGAATGAGACCGTACGTGGAGCAATTGTCAGTATTATCTATATGCTTTTGAGCAAATAAAAAAAGTAAACCTAATTCCTAGCCCAGAGCTGTGGATGTCTTGGGGTAGTCAGTTCTCTCAAAGAGTCTGTCCTTTGCTCCCTATAAAAAAATCTGGGGCTTATTTAATGGTTTATTTCTTCTAGATAGGTATGTTTTTAGATTTGGGGTTTTTTATTTGCTTGGGGTTTTTTTCTAAAAGACAATAGAAGGATCTTTATTTTTCATTTATTTGCAACATATACTTATGCCTGAGTGAATATCTGCCAAGTGACTGTAATAAAATAGATTTTGAAGAAAACAGGACTGTTCATGTCTCTTTTATATATTGCAAAGGTTTTTCCATTATTAGGAAATTCTTAAAAGTTTTAATTTTTTGATCTTTTGCTTTTCTTGAATTTACTGTTCACTGAATTTATGCATTGATGTTTTAATGTCAAATCTTTTTATAGATGGCTTTGCTTTTGGGATCCAATCTTTTTTCATGGGCTAAAAAAATGCTACAAATGAAAGCTAGTTTTGTATCTAAAAACTGAGATTAGTTTTGGTTCTTGAATTAATGATGGAAGCCTTTTACTTTGTGGTAGATTTCTTGAACTATCCAGTCTGCATGTTTAGTGAGATTTTACTCACTAAGTAGATACTCAGTAGATTACATTATAGAGAAATTTCAGCTCTACTGAAATGTTTGAGTTGCAACCTCAGCTTCTCTGAAACAGTTTTATGAGTATTAGAAATTAGGAGACCTCACTGTAAGCAAATGTGTTATTGAGTTGGCAAGGAACAGTGTCCGAATCCTGCACGCTCTCTACATCTGTGCACAGTTCATGCAGAGGGAACCAAAAGCCTTGCTTTCACCTCTGAAATCCCTACGCCCACAGCAATGTATATGGTGCAAATCCCCATCCTCACATAGTCTGAATGTCCATATTACTTTAAAGGGACACCCAGCAGCTGCGTACAGTGCAAGGCCAGCAAGGGAGGGACAAGTCCCTGGGCCTCCTGGGCAGAGAGACTTGTACTGCTCATGTGCTCTCCTTTACACACTGGTGGCTGCCCACTTTGGAGACCACCATCCCTCCTCAGGAAGCTGTACGGAACAGCAAGGTCACCCCTTGGCCTCCTCCTCTCCAAACCAGACAAGCCCAGTGCCATCAATCACTCCTCAGAGGACATTCCTGCCAGCCCCTTCCCAGTTTTTGTGTCCTCTTATGAACACATTCAAGCATCCTAATGCTCTTTTTAAATTATGGGGCCCATAACCTCACACAGTTCTTAGGGAGAGGCCACATTGGTGCTATATGCAACAGAATAATCACCTCTTTTGACCAGCTGGTGATGCTGTGTTTGATGCACTCCGGGAGGTGGTTTGCCTTCTTGGCTGCCAGGGCACAACACACACTGCTGACTCCTGTCAAATCTCCTGTCAGCCAGCACCCTCAGACTCTTCTCTGCAGCCACTCCTCTCCCAGCTTAGACTTGACTCTGGTGTTGCTGTATCCCAGCTGTAGAACCCAATATTTGTTCTTGTTGAATTGCATGCCATGGATGATTAACCAATACTCCAATTTATCCAGATCCTCATGCAAGGCCTCTTGTCCCCTAAAAGAGTCAACAGCACTTCCTAGTTTAGAATCGTCCACGGACTTGCTAATCATGCATTCAACTTCCGCATCCAGATCACTGATGCAAACATATAACAAACTGGCTGTAGAATTGCACCCTGAGGAACACCACTGGTCACCAGTCACCAGCCAGATCAAGTCCCATTCACCACAACCCTTCAAGCCCTGCCCTTCAGCCATTTCTTCACCCAGTGGACCATGAACCTGGGGCTTGAGGGAGTTAGGTTTTTTTCCCTCCCCTTTTTTCTTTTACTTTTCCCCTCTCAATCAGTGGAGAAGTCTCTTTTAGAGAATGAAACCTTTGACCCATTGAATTCATTGGGGAAATTTTGTGTCTACTTTTGGTTCTTTCTGCATCACAATTTTGTGTGTATGCGCATTTCAAATTGTTCTAATAGTACGAAAGAAATAAATATGCGTAGTCAGTTATGCAAGTTGCAGAAGTGCATTTGGAAATATGCAAGGAGATTGATTTCTGCAGCTGCTTAGGTGTAATGAAGTCAATAGCCTTCATAAAATCTCAGCATTTGATTAATGTATTTCATCTTCTGTAGAGGGTAGTATTAGAAGTAAAGCAATGAGAATTATCTGCCATAGCGTACACTCAATATGCATGTGTACTTATATATATATCTGATGGGCAAGAGGAACTTCATAGACCTTTCGAATGTCACTATTTTAATTTTATCTATGGATAGTTTAATGTTCTTCTGTTCTTGGAGAACCCTATGGAATTCAGAGGGCTGTCTTAACATTCAAGGGGGTATAATTTGTTTGTCTTCTTCAAGGAAATAAACTTCCTATTTTTGAATTTGGGGAATCTAATAAAATAAATAGCAAAGTGGTTAATAATTAGAGAAGGCACTTGAAGACCCTTAAGTAGTTGATTGCTAAATGGATTCCATCACCGTTGAAACTTTCACTTCAGAATTACTTATTTTATTCCAGACATCATCTTTTTATATTGTGATGGAGAAATCATTTAAAATTCTAAACAAAATGTAGTCAAACAGCTCAGTGTCCAACAAAGCTGTATGAGGTGCATGTGTACTTACCAAGAGGTAAGATTATGTATATGTAAAGAAGAGGCCAAAGGGTAGGCCCAGGCCAAGCAAGATGGAATGCATGGATAAGCTGTAGTCGACATTTGCAGGAATCAGCTTGACCATATGTGGAATTTGTCTGATCCAGTGTAGTATTCTCCATAACCCCGAAATATCTGACTGATGAATGTGAATAAAGATGTTTCCTTGCAAATTTCTCATTGCTCTAGAAAGTGTTATGCTATTGTAATGGTTGGTTTCCATACATGTTTGGTACCTCAGGAGGAGCAGAGAGAGTTTAATACCTCTTTTTCCAGATGAAGATACAACAAAACACTTAGCTATTCAATTCTGTTGAACTTGAACTACAGAGTTCAATTATGCACAATTGAATTTTTCAGCATCTCAGAAATATTAATTTAAAATATATTGTTTCTACATAACACTGTTAAATTTATCAATAGATGGTGTTTTATTTCTGAGTGGTTTTGGAGTATATGGGATAGTATTTTCAAGCCTTTGATGAATAAGAGAAAGTAATATTAAAGCTGGTAAAAATCATCTTCATTTTCACATATGCCACCCTCTTCTCCAACTTCTGTGGTGTTTTCCGTATGCTCTGATTTCTATATTGAGGCATAAAATAATATTCAGGAGCACTAGGTTTACGGAAATAAATATATTCCTGCATTTCTTCTCGTGAGTCCAATGTTAGAAAGAGCTTTCTGAAAGCAAGAATCTGTTGGATATCTGCTAGCAGGAAGCCAGTGAGGCAGCTGGCCCAGCATAGGGCTTTCTTAGAGTGATGTTTTTCCACAGCACTGTCATTGAGCTATATGACACTTAGGGTACTACTTTCACAGATGCATGCTGCAAGGATACTTGGAGTTTCTGAAAATGCTAGTTTTTATTTCCTTAAAAGAAACATTTATGTAAAAGCACTCTGTTCCTTCAGGTGGAAATAGTGTCCCCTGCAATGGGTTATGGTGTTTTAATGGTGGTCGTGAGATGAGAGGGAAAGAGAAGGCATCCTTTGTCTACAAAGAAGCGAAAAACAACATTCAAGAATTTCCAGAAGTTAAAAGTTTCTTATTGGTATAGCATGATCTTTATTCCCCCTTCTTATAGTACTTTTAATTCTTCCATTAGAATTATACTTATGGACTTTACTACTCATAAGTGCAAATGGGATATTTGTCTTTTCTCAGGACAAAGCTGTGTCTTTTACTGTAAACGAGCATAAAAATTTATGATTTTTCTCTTCTATTCTTAAATTTAGATTAAGACAGAATGAGATCATAACATTCAGAAGAGGAAAATCTTTTAAGCATACTTTATTAAATTTGCTGACTTTACTATGAAGTCTGCTTGGTTTTTCTTTTCTCCTAATGTCACTCTGTGACACATATCAAACCACGGGTATACTAAAAGCTTTCATAGAATGTCTTAAAATAATGCATGGCATGGTAGTTTTGTATAGAATTCAAGTCATGCTTCATTTGAGAGATTACAAATAAAGACATTCAAGATATAAAAACTCTTCTGTCAGTCGCAACATAACTTCATTCTACTGTCCATCTTGTCCATCTAATATCAATGTTTTTTTTAATTTCCTAAAGAATTTTTAGTGTAGTTGTCAAAAAATACAGGAAGTATGATTTTGCACTAAACTATGTATAGTGGTAGTTTTTGTTATTTCAAGTTCTCCAATCTGGAAGCACCTTTTGAAAGCAAAATAAAAAGTTTTTCAGGAGGTTGCCTAACATTCAGTTTATTGATGCAGTAATTAGAAAGGGTACTTCAGCACTATATTCCTTTTCCTGTCTGTCTACAGAGTGGGGTGAGCAGGATGTGAGAGAGGAGAGTGGAGTATGTTGTTCTTTAGAGAACTAAGTTGGATCAGTGAGGAGCATGGTGAGGATTCAAGCACTTAGCTGATGGGGGAATGAAGGGTAAGTGGAGTTTTTAGTGGTAGCATTTGAGACCTGCATTAGTCTTCTTTCTGCCTCTCCATGAGAATAGAAAGTCAGCCAGAATAGCTCAGGAAATGGTTTCTCACGGTCCAAGATAATATATAGAAAGCTTTGAAGAGCCCTTTTCTTCAGGATATCTTTTGAAATATATTTTTTAAAACTGTGTTACTTTTTTTCAGTGATTGTAGGAAGACCTGTTTGGGATCATAGCTAAAGGATTGTGCTATGTTGCTTTGTAAAAGAAAAAACCAGGCAGTAGTCAATTTTTTTTTTTTAAGTGCATATGCTCCTATGATATGCTAGAATGAACTGAAAGATGCTTTAAAGGAGACATATTTGATCTTTCCATTTATATATTACTGGTTATATATGAGGCTGCTCCTCAGAAAGTAGAATCAGTTGTCGATTCTTCAGTTATTGAACTGTTAAAAAAGTTTCCAGCCCTTGCCCATACTCTGTTCACTGTGCTGAAAACAACCACAGTGTTAATTCTTTTATGTCCTTTGTTCTTGACTTTAATGCTCCTTAATCCAAACTGAACTGCAATTGCCATCTGTTAGACCAGGCACTTAAATGATCCGAGTCCTCCTTCATATGGCTATACTGTATCTCATTATTTATTCCTTTCAATACAGTATTATTTTTAAACTCATGCTTCTAATAACACCCATAGGAGGTAATTTTTGACATTAGGGCCAAAATCAGATTTAAGCTTTTTCCCCCAGGCACTGTTTTTCGGCATAACAATATCTGTTGTTGTAGTCTTTTTTCTTTGAAGACACAAGTGATCTCTATTCTGTTTCTCAGGGTACTCTTGGCATTAGTTTTTCACATACAAGAGTGTTGAATGGTTCAAAATCATCTCTAGTAATCCAGAGAAGTCATCCTCTACTTGCCATTTTACTAATGTCCCTTCAGGTTTCTGACAAGTTGCATTGGAGCAGCCATTTCATTATCACTCCTCTGGAAACTTTTGGTCCCCTGAAAACTGTATTTTGGTCACTTCTTTCCACTCTATTTTGTAAAGTATCTGAATTTATCTATTATATATAGATTTAAATTATTAGAAAATTATATCATTCAATATCACTGTAAATTCACAAATAAATAAAGTTTTCCCTTTCCTGAATTTACAATTCAGGAAAGAATTGTGATGAAAGAGCCTACATAAGTACAAGGGAAGTGTATTACCTCACAAGACACCATCGTAAGTAAAAAAAGAACACAATAGCTCATAGTTAAATTTGAAAATTCATTATTATCTTGATCAAAAAACAATGAAAGGAAAGAATGAAAGTAGTAGACATAGAAAATGAGTGCAGGAATGGCTCAATTACATTTTGGGATTGATCCTATTCCCCACCTAAATAGATTAAGAAACTGACTGACTTTGCTTTCTACAGAATTCAGTTCATAGCACTCTTCATTTACTCTTTTTTTTTCCCTGAATATTGGATCTTTCCCTCATCTAAACCCCATTTTCTACATTAGTAAGATGATAGCAGTTCATATCACCGGAGTAACTGTACTGCAAAATTGACATTTGCAAATCTCAGGAGAGATTGTCAAAACACTCATTTACTTCAAACGAATGTATATTTTTCATTTTTATAAACTGTAGCTTATAAACTCAGCTGTAGCTCCTTTGAAGTCCATACCAGAATTAGTTTAAATTGCTATATATAGTTTTAAGCTTTTATATATAAACATACATAAAGATAAATATAATAGGATGGAGAAGAGAATATTGCCTACTGTCATATTTTTTCTACATCAATTGTATACATCAGGTCTTGCATCTGACATTGCTGCAAAAGGTGCTTAGTTTATTCACATTACTAATTACTGTTGTATTACCACCCCACACAATTCAGCAATACCAACTTGGCTCTTATCAGAAAATAAAATTGGAGACCTCTTAATATGAGATGACTATGATTTTAAGTTTTGTCCTCCCTAGAAGGCAGTCCACTTTTAAATGGGTTGTCTTGTCTAGTTTCTTGAGTGATTTGTGGTGTGGCATATTGTGGAACATGCTGCAGTAATCTAACTTGAAGGGACAAAAGCGCTGATGATGGTAAGAATCATGATGTGTAGTAAAGGACTACCTCCAGGCTTTTATATATCCAGGTATTCTCAGAATCCTCTTCTCTGAGATTTCAACCAGGAACCAAGGTGTTCTCATACATGAGCCAAATTTTAGGTCAGGAAACTGCATCCATCAAAAAAACCACCACATATCTATTGAGGGGAGAGAGAGGGAGTGAGCAGATGATCTTTCCTGAGAAATAAAACTGTATTCTGATTTCTTGAAAATACCTAATAAAATAATATCTTAAGAGTATAAGCCCATTCATTAAAAAAAAAAATCTTAAAAGTAAAAACCCCTTTAATAAAAAAAAAAAAAAAAAAAAAAAAAAAAAGTAAAACTCTAATAGCAATAAATATAACTGTAGATTAAAGTAAAAGGGGCAAAATGTACCCATACCTGTGGAATAAAAGCATTATTTTCTGAAATTTATTTTTCAAACTTATTATCGGATAATTATCATTACAAAAATAATTTATTTGTTAAAAGCAAGTTTTCTTGCTTAACTGAGCACCAAGCAAATGAGTGAGGAAAGTTCAGTACTAAAAGAAACAGTATCTGCAAAATAGTCAGTAGCATAATGATGAATACCGTCATACCATCATGAAATATGTTGAATATGAAGTGGGAAAAATCACTTATGTTAATATTCAATTTGATCACTTGAATAGCTGGTGATCAAGGAAATTCTAAATTTCATTTCTCTTTTTATTTATGAACTACTACTAATACTTATTGATTATTTTATTAGCCAACTACTTCACTTTTTATTGGAAAAAGTACTAGTAAGTGGGCAGGACTGTAAGTCAGTCATTGTAACTGAAAGGTATTTTCAGCAAAATGAATTATGTCAATTTATTGTCATTTTAAGGAAACAGGTGGTCATTTCCTTTTTTAAAAAAAAAATTATTCTTAAATTAAGGAACTTAATCTTACTGTAATATCAATCTGCTAGAGAGGAACTGTTTCAGCAAAGAGTAATGTGCAGACTAAATTACAGGGAACCTATTTTCTCTATAATTGCATCAAATGTATTAGTAGTTTGGATCTAATTAGATTGTACTCAGTGAAAACCATTATGAATTCTATTAAGAATCTATGGTTGCCAGTTTTCCACATTCTATTCAAAGAAAGTTATACTTCCTCTTCGTTGCTAAAAACAAAATAATGGAAGAACCACTTTTTTTTTTTCCTGTGCAACAGCAACATGCTGTGCAACATTAAAAAAAGCTCAAAGAAATGCATTCGAATGTGGTCATCTTGGAGGCCCTTATCTTCCTGAAGTGTCAGCAATTAGCTGGTGTTTGTACTCTGTCCTCCAGTGGGAAAGCTAGAATCAGCCTAGTAAATCCAGTTATGAGCTCATATACTTCCATGTGTAGGGAAAGTGTATTTTGGTGGTGCATAAGTCATACTCTCAGCTTTGACTGACAAATTGTCTCTAAACACTTGTGGTTAGCAATAGCCATATGTCATGTATTCTTCAAACAACTGCTGATGTATTAGGGGAATACTCATTCCAGTATTGTGGTGGCTGTAATTGCCAGGAATATGTATCAAATTACTGTTAACTAGGACAGATTTTTCACTTCTGTGTACCTTAAATGGGACTTCTGTGTACTATTGACGGAAAATAAGGAATAGCTTTTCTTTGAGGTTTTGATATATTAACAATGACTACCATATCTTGCTCTCAGGTACACGGGAGTAATGCCATAAATGGTGAGGATACAGGCATTTGAGATAGTGTGAGCTATCACCATTACCTTTTCTGTGAGGGGAGTTGGCTGCAAGCAGGTTACTGATTCAATCTCTCTCAAAAATGGACTCAACAAATAAGGAGTTTCTGAGTGACTGAAAACATAAGTGAAGATATTGGTCTTATCTTCAAGCTATAAATGCCTAGCTGATTTCCATGGGAAGTATAAACACATTAACAAATTTTTAAGACTAAAAGGCAAAAAGCAGTTTATAATCAGCACTCAGTAGATAAGGCTGAGATTTCTGCCTGGCATCTATCTCCTTTAAGTCTTTCCAGACATCTTGAAGCCAGCCCCAGATTTATAACTGTACGCAATTCAGGAGTATGCTTTTGGTGGGGAGGGGAGATGGATTTTTGTCAGTGACTGTATTACCCTGTTAATGTGTTTTCCCAGCCAAGGAAAGGCCCTTCCATTCTGTACAGTTTTGGTCCTTGTGTCATGGCAGTGCTTTACAGTTAAATCAGGAATACGTGAGAAAAGCTGAAATCCCTTACCCAGAGAAGGCGCTTCCTTCCTGTACACCAGCAGCAACTTTTCCTCCACACTCTCTCTGTGCCTGACCTGCAGGCACAGATGGTTCAGCTTCCAGAGTTTGGACAGGACAGCTTACTGAATGTGTTCATGGGTCATTTGAGCCAGACTATCAACAAATTAGTTGTAAGTGAAATAAGACCTAGGTTTATTTTCAGTATCTGACCAGGTGTATCCTAATCAATCTCCTATCATCTTTTAGACAGCAGGAAGAGATTGAGTTGCTCTTCTGTAAATTATTATTGACTTTATGCACATATATATGTATATTGCGAAAAAGAAATATTATAGGTGCAACAAGCTCTTATCTATTAGTAGTACTTGTATTTTGACAGAAAGGTCCTGAAGTTGTTCAGAGGATGCATTTGACTGACAGGAGTATGTTTCTATCTTCTTTAATTCAGTGTGCCACAATGAAGTTTAAATTTCCTAACTTGAAGGGGAAGTGACTGGATATTGGCTAGAATCTGCTATCCATAAGAAGATTCCTTCTCAAGCATAATGCCTAACACAATTCCTATTTCTAGTCACATTCCTGTACCCTCTTAGTGGCTAGTCTAGGAGTCTTCGCCAGATCAAAAATCCACTAAGAGTCTCCAACTGTCCTAGTACATTCCTTATTGACACTTTTGGGTTCTTACATGCACAGTGTTTTCTGCCAAAAATGAGAGGTTTCTGTTAGAGAATGTATAAACTATCTCAATCCTTTCTTGAAAAATGAATCTGCAGTAAACTTCCATCCCAGGCTCTTAGCAAAACTGGATCATATTCTCTATATAAATTGACAGGTGACAATTATAATATATTTATTGGTACCTGGGAGTGGGATTCCTTTCTCCTGATTTTTTATTTTTTTTCTCTCAATGCAAGAATATTGCTGTGTTTTATAAAGAGCTTTGGACTAAAGATAAGAATATTATAATAATAACCATCTTGCATCACATGCTGAATTTCATCTCATTTGGCTAGTGATGTGTACAACTGGTGGAAGATTTGTCTGCTTTGCTTGCCTTACCTCTGAACATTTGATTAGAAAGACTTAACACCATATCAGTTGCAAACACATGGGTCCACATGATTCCATATAATCCAAAATAGCCTGACACTATGTAGTAAAAATTAAGACTGGAAATAAGGCAGAGTACAGAATCCCAGAGATAAGGATAATCATAACATGGAGAGCTATCTTTACTGTGGGTTGCACCAAAACTCATCAGTGTATGTGAGCACATTTTTGTGAACTTGGTGAAGAAGTACTGAAGCACTTTTGAGTATGTGTCAGTTTGGCAAAGTGTTTCCATGTAGTTAAAATATTGAAGTGCAGGACACAGGTTTTCGAATGACTGAGATTTGCATTAACAGGTGAGAGATTTACATAGAAAAATTGAAAACATACTGCAATGCACTACGTTTTATGGTTTTCTTTGCTGTAAGGCACATCTGTCAGGTGAATTAGTGTACTCTGAAACTGCCAGGTGATCTCCCTGGAGAGTCTGTTTTTGTGATAAATACAGCAAAGTTAGCAGCATGGTGTGTTTTGTTTCTGCATCTCTGAAGGACAGCTGTGGTCAGTGGTATTGCTTGACAGGAACAGCCAGGGCAAAGGAAACTGATGCAAGCCAGTTGAAGGCAACAGAGTAGATTCTTACCAATGTTTTTTAAGGTTCTGCATTTTTTATTCCAAGACAGATTTCTTTGATTTTGCCCTCAGCAGTAGAAATATATAAGGCAGAAAATGTAGAAGAAAAACTGAAAAATAATTTAAAATATGGAAGAACCATACATGAAAAATACTACTGACAAAATCTGATGCACTTCTAGGAAGTTTTGTGGTGATGTGCTTCAAGTTACTCTATAGGGAAAAGAGAATTTTCTGGGGTTTACTTGCAGAGGATAATTGACTATTTAAGTCCTTGTCTATGTGAGATGGACAATATGACTAATACGCATCAGCTGAGATAGTGGATTTTTAGAGTGGTACCTAGTCAACTTCAATTTTAAAATTCTTCACACCTAAATGATAGAATAGTATTCTTACAGGAAGACAGTATCAATAATATTGACTGAATCTTCATAGTTTTCATTCTGAAACCCCATGCCTTACTTAGATAATATTTTTTTCATTTTGGTTCAGTAGAATGTCCCTCTAAGCAAAATTAATGGTTGGTCTATAACAGGAAAGTTTCTGTGCCTCATCTTTGTTTCCTTTCTAAACTACCTTCCAACTTCAACAAATCTTTGTATAAGAGCAGTGTGGAGTGTATTGTTTCATTGTTATGATCTCTTATCTTAAATCTCCTCTGGTAACTACTGACAAATGGTTCACAGTAACATTTCTAGTGACTTGCTGCTCAGTAGTTTAAAGCAATATCATGCATATAGACATTGTTGTGGGCTAGATATCACACTTTTTGCATGACTCTGCAAAAAAAAAGTCTATTGGAGGTGTTGAGATTTGGACAATATTGCTGTATTTCTTATCAAAAAATTTGAGATTGTCCTTCCTCCTTCCTCGTGCCTTTTCACAAATAAACAGAAGCCTTTGTATTTCCATTCTATTTCGATTAGTTCTTATGTTGCTATCTATACCATAACCAGAATCAGTAAGGTCATATGGTGCTGCTGTTTTAAAATATTAAGTCTCAATAAACAGTAATTTTCTTTTACCGTAGAACACAGCTTGGGTAAAAAATGTGGAAACATTTTCAGTATTAGTTGCTAAATGATGCAATCTCGCGAGAATCTGGTGCATCCTTGTTGTTACTTTACTACCATTTTACCAAAGCATGGCACAGCTTACCATGTACAGTGATTGTTCTTCATATAAAGACTTTGAACCTTTAGGGCATCAGGCTTGTGTCCTTCTGCTCAAAGTTAAACCTTATTAGTTCCATATGTAACTATAGGCATCAGTTGTTGAAGACTTCTCACATGATATATTTGGTATCTTTTCATAAAGGTGATCAGAGTTTCTTCCCTTCCTCAGTTCACAGTTGTTGGAGCTATGCTGTCACATGATGAATTTTCATGTTCAGTGCCCTCCTTCCCCACTACCACCTCAACAAATATCTTGCATAACATTTTTATCTTTTGTCAAAGGCCTAAATTTATTTTAATTCAGTTCTGCTGTCTGTCTCTTACCAGTTCTTGTCTTGTCTTTCTTCCCCTCCCTTTCAGAGGATAAAGTATGGACAACTGTGTACCATGATCTGCAAATGCAGACTTCTGTGGGAGGCAGCAGCATGGAGAAGTTATCTGTGCTGCAGCTCAACTACAGTGCAACAATGGATCAGATTTCTGCCATTACCAGTAGTGCCGAATACTGTGAGCAGTTTATCTCCTATTCTTGCAAGATGTCCCGGCTGCTGAATACACCAGGTAGGCTGAGAATGGGATACCCATTAATACAGTGTTAAGGAACTTTATCTCAACAATTTAACAGGTATTGCTGTTAGATAAGTCCATTCATTGAAAGTACTTTTAGTTCTCCTTTGTTAAAGTTGACAAAGAGGGTGAAAATACAGAAAACATTTTCTTCGGAAAATGTGCCTCTTTGCTTACTACTAAAATGATTGTTATTGCACCACATTTGTGTGTTCTTCTCTCAGATCTGTTACTCCTTATAGCAGGTGGCATTTGGTAAACATGGTAGCTTTTAAAGTTTAATCAATAGAGGCATTGAAAAATTGCTTTGAACTTTATCCTAGTTTTCTGGTTGTCAGTTTTCATATGCTACAGTCAGCAAGGGCACTGGCTGAATGAAGGTTGGAATTTTTCCACTAACATTTTTGAAACAGTTTCTTAAATGCAGAGTATTTGTGGATAATCAGATGCCTTATACCTTGTAGAGAATGGCATGGCCAGTTACGCAGTTGTGTGAGAAATTATATGCTGTTACCTGCAAGTAGATTCATTTTAAGATTCTGCTGCTGCTGTGTAGTTTTACTGGAAGAGAAGCGACCCTTTCTGTATGTGCCTCCTCAACAAACTTTACCTGTAAACGACGAAGACAAAAGTATTAGGTGTGCCAGATTTAGCACACAAGGAATTTTGTTTTAAAATCTCTATTAATATGCAACAAGTACTTTATATGTGCCCTAATTTTGTATGATAGGTTTTGATATTAAATAAATCTTAATGGTACTTAAGGAAGACTGGTTTATAAGTGGAAACATATAACACATTTTCGTGATTGTGAACTGAGTTCATTGTGTAAAAGCAATTCAAATGTATTTCAGATTAATTTAAGGGCGGCATGCTTACAGTATTATATTTTAGGTTGCTTTTCCTTATAATTTTTTTTGTGTATTTTCTTATGGTGCTATAGATAAGGATTTATTTCCATAAGCATTCCATTATTTAATAGACACTGTAATGCTTGTTACTCCTCTCCATCCTCCCTGCTGCTTTTTATCTATTTCTAATGCATGGTTTGTCTCTGTTGCTGTTATTTTGCTTAATTTAGCGTAGCACAGTGACTCTGCAATGTGGAAAATTATGTGCTCCTTCCTGGGCCTTAAAATATAGGATCCTGAATCATGTTCAGAACTAGAAGAGTTCTGATTAGATTCTGCTGATGAATACAAGCTCCCTGCTTGCATATGCTTCAGGAAAGCTGTATATGAATGTAGCTTTGGCAGGTATTTAGAAGGCAAATTTATTTGGTAATAGAGCTGGACATACTGTGCTTAGAAAGCTCATAGTTTGCACAGAGTATAGTGTTAGATTCTTCTTCTTGATATGTATAAGTGTTATTTCAGGACCAATTTTTACTTGTTAATATATTTTTATATAATAATAAAATAAATATATACTGTAATTGCAGGTGTTTCCCCTAGCTTCTAGATTTAGAGGACAATTAAGAAGCACACAAAGTAATAACTCACTGTTTTGATTTTTTATTTTTTTTAAGCAACAAGCAGTTCCAGATATTTGTATTTTTAAGGTTCTTAGAAAATTTTGAGCATATTTTGCAGGTATCTCCTTCTTCATATATTCACATTTTAAATGAAAAATAATTTCTTTTAGAAATTTTTTATAAGCCATTTTTTTGGTCTAGAAAGCGAGTTTCCACAGGTGTTCTATAATGTGGGTTTTCTTTTCCTTTTAAGTGAGAGAAAGAAGCAACAAAGTTTATTTTAACCTGGACAGTAACAAAAAACCACACTGCAGTGTTTGCATAACACCTGTAATGGTTTGTACACATAGAACCACAGTGATTTGTGTGTTAGTGGGAAAGAGGCCAATACATTTTCTTTCTATGTGTTCTTGGCTTCAGTGTATGGTTTCTAAACTAAGGAACTAATTTTTCATACCTTTCTCTGTTTTGGAGGATTGCCATATTTGTTGAATATATTATGACACCCGATTCATCTCACAGCACAGCTCAAAGCACTCATGTGGCATCTTCCACCACTGAGCTTTGTATATAAATCATTGCAGTATGGTTCCCACACAAAGAAATGAAAAAAAAAAAGATTTTGTATTCCTCAGGAAGTGAGAACCTAGTGGTGTTGCAGCCAGTAGTAAAACCTCTGTTAGCTTCATGAGATCAGGATAGCATTTGTGGCCTCGACCTCAGGTGCTTTTCTAGGCTGGGATTTATGCATAGACACCTTTCAGATGTTTAAATAACCACTTAGGATTGAAAGCTCCTTTTGTTTTAAAGTGCATCAAAGAGCACTGAGAAAACACAGAAACAATTCAGCTTTTTCACTTTTTGTCTCGAGAATCCTGTCACTTTACAATATGGTTCCTTCTCAGGGAGAAATTTCTCGGCACATTTAAACAAATCAGGACTCAAGCTCTTTATTGATCTATTAAAGACAGGTAATTAACTAGCTGTAAGTGGACTATAGCTTTTGCTGCTTATAGTTCTGTGTTTCCTGACAAGGTAGAGATATATACAATTCCACTGATTCTGCTGCTAATAATAGATTAAATAACGTTTTTGGTGTGAAACAGAAACTACATCAAAATTCTGTGTTTGAGGAAAGCCTTCATATTAACAAACCTGTTTTGTTGTGGGGTTTTTTTGGCTGCAGGCACAGCAGTCAAAGAATTCTCATTGTCATGTGATTTCAGAGGGATATATGAAAATTAGTCTGTAAAAACTAAGAATTCTTATTCTTCCGAGTTTTAGACTTTAAGACTTTATTGCTTCATGTCCCTGTCTTTTTTTCTTAATAATGGTCTTTTGTCCAAGCAAAATAGCATGTGCATCCCAGCAAACAGTTTAAAATCATTGCTGGCAACAGGGTTTGGGAGTGATTTTACAGGAAATAATGCCACTGCCTTTCTACTTAGTCTGAGGAAAGACAGCAATAAGAAGTTTCATTTAAATTAAGTCATAAGTGACTTCTGAAAACACACCTGAAAACAGAAAACTCATAAAGCTATAGGATAATTCAGATTTGAAGATACTGTAGAAGGTCATCTGGTTCAATTTTCTGCTCGAAGATGAATGAACAGTCCTTGTCTAGTAATCAGCAAAGACTATCTGGAAATGCAATTTTCTGTCTTTACTGTTTTGACTTTGGGGTTTTTTTAGAGTTTTTTTTGAACTTACAGCCCAATATGTTATAAATTATGTTCAAACTTAGGGATCTGTTTCAAAGCCTGAACTAAAGGTTATTCGAAAAACAAAATTAGTCAAGATAAGTTGGTGACTTTCTTAAGAAAGTGCAAAACCAGACACCTCTGCTGAAAATACACCATGTTATCACAAGGAACAGTAAAACTATGGGTACACTGTAAATTTCTGAGGAAACTGTTTTCAAGCAGGGATCCTGCAGTGGCTGCAGTTGTCTCACAGCCTTTATGCTCCTGGCTTTGATACAGATTTGCTCTGACTGTAGCAGTTTTTATTTTTTTTATCAGTGTGAGATTTATGCTTCTTATTGTCTGTTTAGATATGGGTTTTTTAGGATAGTAATTCCTTTGTGAATATGCAATTATTATCATGATAGAGGCTTAATCTTGGCAATTCAAGTAATCATGGCAGTTAATAAATGAATGAAATAGTAAGCCCATGGCTCACAATTGCAACCTATTAACAGCATACATATATATGTAAATTTGAAAAAAAAATAAAAGACAGATTTTTGGGTTTGTTTTTCTCTTTTACAATTACATTTCTCATATCCTCTTTCCTGCTTGTTTCCTTGGAAACTTCCATTTTGAGAGGATAATAATATGTTTAGGACTGAGGACATGCAGAAAGCTGTTTTCTGGGTTCTCGGTGTCCATACACTTTTCAATTGATATGGCAGGTGATGGAACATTTGCCTTTTTTGCAAACAGGAACTTGGAGACAGAAGAAAGTACTTTTGTGTCCGCTGGTTAACAAGGGGGAAAGAGGCAATGCAATAGTATCACTTTGCTTTTATAGAAGGAAGATTCCTTTCTTTGCTGTAACAATATTATACAGAGAACAGTGATACAATATACTCATAGAATGCAAAATGTTAGTTAATAAAATTTTACATCTTCATTCACTCTTTTCATGAGACTTCCTAATAGTACCCACTTGTGACTTTCTTGGTATGAAATTTTCCATGGGCCACTGATCTTTGCCTAGAAAATGGGAGGGAACAGCATTCTGGTTCTGCCATTCTTCCTTTTACCCTGGGAATGAGACCCTGAAAGGAGAAGTATCTGCATTCACAGTATCTGTGTCTGTCATTTCCCAGAGCTATGGGAACTGTAACAAGTAAGCAGAGAGTGGGAGCTAAAAGCATAGATACAGAGAACAGAGCAAGATCTGTTGGTGTTGTGTTCCAATTTTTATTCCTATTCACTGTGCCTGCAGGCAACATATGAAAAACATATAGCAGAGTTGCTGCAGCACATGAATTACTGTTTCATGCCTGTGTGTCTCTGGAGGAAATGAGATGAGAGCTTCATGAATTAAGGAACTAAAAAGGTGAAATAGAAAACTTAATTTGATGTTTGGTTGTTTCAGTTACAATAAAGCAATCATAATACCAGTAGGAAGTAAGATTTATGCATACACTGAGATAAAAACAAAGTTTAAAATTGCAATATGCTATTTTTCCACAGTAGCTGTCCAAATCAGAACTTAATGAACTTATGAACTTTCCCATCACTACCCATTAACTGATCTAGAGTGTTAGTTGCAGATATAATTCCTGCTTAACAAGAGTTTTTGGAAAGGAGTCTGAGGGAGGAATGGGATTTCTGCAGTACTACAGTGATGAATGGAAGTCTCTCCAAAACTTGTTCAGGCTTCATCATTCTATTTTCAATGTTCTTCCAGAAAACATGCCCCTAAACTGTCATGTATCTTGTCCAGCCTCAATAATATTGACTGACCCCTTCTTCTTAATGTTCTAAAAGAGCTGATTTCAACTTCTAGTGATTTTTAAAGCACAAGAATAGTAAGAATAATAACCTTGCTCCACTCTGATCTACATGCTTATGTCCTAGAAGTGGAAACCATTAGCTTTTGGGGATTTTTTTTTCCTTTAGTCACTGTTATGTTGCCATACAACGGAAGCAGAAAATAATTCATCTGCTAAATGTTTCTCATGAAATACACATCACTCTCTTGGGTAAATGCTAGGCAGATAAATGGTTATCTTGAGGTCATTTTTTCCAGCCAGTTGTTAATACACCCTTCTCTTGTCTTTGTTTTTCTCTGCATCTTTGCTTGTCTCTTCCAATTTCTCTGAGTTTCTTTGATACTGTAATCACCGAGTCTCCTACTTTTATTAAATCTTCATCATTCTTTTAGCTGGTGAACTATTTCTGCTAATTTTCCAAGTTTTCATTGCTGTTATGTAGGAATTAGACTTAATCCAGTATCACTAAAGTGAAAAAGGGTACATGTTGCTTTGGTGTTTGTTAGAAATAGCTGATAAGAGCTTAGTGAATATTAGAAATCCTCTATGGAAATTGTAACTGCAGTGCAGTGAACTCTAGTTTTTTGCTATGCCTTTTCAAGAAAAAGTGATGCTTATGAGTTTTAACTTTGCAATTTGTAGCGGGTTTAGTTCGAAACTAGGCAGAAACACCAATTATGTAGTGGTTTAGTTCACCTTTCTTATCTTTTGTGAGATAAGAGATTTGGAGGAATGCAAAGCAGGCTCAAAACTTAAAGAATATGAAAAAGTTTATTAACAGAACTAAAAGTAAGAAAAAAAAAAATTAAGAAATTAAAGCAAAACCTCCCTTTGCTCCAACACCCCCCACCCTTCCCAAACCAGCACAAAGGATAACAAAACATGATTCTTGGTCAGCATTCACAGTTCTTAAAATTGTCTGTACTATTAAAGGAAGCAGAGGTCTCTTTTGCTGTCCGTGGTCTCCCAAACTGCATCAGCCAACAGCCCAACAGCCCCCGCCCACGAAAAAAAACTGCCGCCAGGAAAAACATCTCTCCCATGGGAAGAAATCACAGTTTCTTTACCATGTGCCACACATGGGGTTTCCCTTTTAAGGGTGGACAAATTCCAGCCTGAAACAACAACTCTCTTCTTCACAGAAAATCTTAAAAGTCTCTCACAACTCTTCACAACTTCTGGGTAACCTGGCCTGTAGTCTTCATCACCACCCCGTCTTTAAATGTATTAAAGAGAAAAATAGTCTGGGAATATAACAGTTCCTACCACGGTCTGCAGAAAGTCGGTTTAAGCTTTCGCGCTGTAAGCGCGGCTCCGCCCTCCTTCTTCCCTGCAGCCATCTTCGGTTTTACTTGCTTTCTCTTTCTCTCTGACCTTGAAGACACCATGATGAAGAATAGTCTCCGTCGTGTGGGCTTTACGATGAAGAAAAGCCTCACTCACATTGTGCTGCTGGCTCCCCGATGTCTCTCAGCTCCATCAGCCCCTGCCAAGATCTCCGCAGGCCACGTGGAGGTGGAGAGGGGGGGAAGGGAGTCCTCAGAAGCCTCAGCCGGGTGGTCTCAGCTATTTGCAGCGATTATGGCTGTTCCTCAGCTGCCCGGGGCTCTGAGGGGTTCTCCCGCCGGCACCCGGGGCCGTGCCCCAGCACCGGGCATGGGGGAAGCCCGAGGCTGCTCCAAGAAGTGGAGCTTCAACACCCATCTTGCCCCCGTTCCCGCAGGAGGCTGCAAAACCCAAAGAGGCACTTCCTGTGTCCTCCAGGATTTAAATATGGAAATTTCAAAAAAGCGCCACTGGTCAAAAGAGCTGTCCATCAGCTCAGATTCAACCTACCACACAATTCTAGCAGAATGTTCTAAATGAATTGTTTCTCACACCCTCTCTCTGTGTAATATGATCTACCTATTATGGGGAAAGATTCATTATTTTTATTTCTTAAAATAAAGTTAGAGGAAGGCAATCATTTCCCCACTGCTTGTATTGTATCATGTTTCATAAAAGCTGTTTAAAACTGTTCATGGTTAATGTTTTCACAGAAATAATCACAGACATTGCTTCTTCACAAACCCAGGTTGTTCGGGGAAAAGTTATCTTTCCTGGTGAATGACCAAAACTGATTAGTTTATTAATTTCTCAGACAAAATGTATCTGGGTGGTGCATCATTGCATGTCTTGTCATGACTTTCTCCTCACCCATATCCTAAATGCATTTGCATTACCCTGAGTATATTTTTCCTATGCAAACATGCAGTAAAAATATCCAGTGTTTCTTCACTACGATTACTGAGATGAATGTGTCAGAAAGAACTGTATGAATAATCCAGCTATAATTTAACACAAACGGCATTTTCCAGTGCATAAAACAGAGCTCCATTCCCTACTGTGTTATGGTCTTCTCTTGGTCTTTTCTTCATTCATTGCCCTGTGTTTTGCCTCATAAGATGACCAGGGTTCAACTATTATTGAAACATTGCCTGCCCTGTTTTCATCGATGAAGTAGTACTGTTTGATTTCTTGAAGCTAGGGCTTTTAACCTTTGTCTGGAGGTTGGAGTTAGGCTTTCCTACATTCTAACCTGGACATTGAGCTATAACTTGTATATTTGAAAAGCTTTCTGCTTCTCAGGACCCTCTTTAAACCATCGTCAGTTAATGTCTGGAACTGCTTTGTAAGAATTGTTTTTTGTTAGTAATGTTGCCAGATACCACCCCTGATATCATACAGGCTTTTCCTAGTGAGTTCAGATAAACCTCTGGAACACAGAAGAATGCATATGAACAGAATATGCAGCATGGATATGGTGTGATTATTAATATATGTGTGACTATTTGAGGTCTGAACTGTCCCAGATACATCTTATTCTGGGAGTATGTTGGAGTATTTTTCTTACTGTACTTTTTTATGTATTCATGCTTGATGTTATTAATCAAATCAGTCTATTAAAATGTTTTTTGGGATAGTCTCTGAAACAGAGTGCCTGAAATACTTTCCTCTTTTCACCTTGTGAATGCATTTTCTCTACTTTTCCATGTTTTCTCTTTCTTTTCCATGAATCCCCTCCAATGATTTCAGAGTCTGACTGCATATATTTGTGAATGATGAAACAATGCAAATATTGCCTGGGTGTTTATGAAGACAGAGTTAGGGTTTACTAGAGGTTAAAGGGAGTATGCAAAAAGTACAACCTATTACAAAATCAGGTCCCTATAGCACCATTGCCGTTATAATCTGAGGGAGGAGAGTGCATTGTCCCCATGAACTTTTGTGCCTGTATGTGCCTGTGGCACATGCCATAGGTACCTGCAGGTTTCTTTGTGGAGATCTATATCCATATAGGTGTTTATATAGAAGGAGATGACCTCCAGGTAGTGATCACTTCTTTTTAGAAGGAATAACTTCAACAAGATCCTTTTCCAATACATCTTTTGAAATATTGTTTTATGTGAGATTACTCAATGTGAGAAGACAAAAAAGCTTAATTGTCCTCTGATTTTCTGTAAGATAGACACTTTACTGAAAAGACATATGGACAATAAATTCTGTTTTCAATAAATTTGTGTTGCCAGCAAAAATTATTCACGATCACTTCCTAAGATTCTTAGAATAAGGAGTGGGAAAGATACCTCATTTGATTTATAGGATTTGTTGATTTAAAAAATCAATAACTGTATTTTCAGGAAAAGAGGGTCTGCAGATTTTCCAAAAAAAAGTTGAAAGGATGCTCACCATTTCTACTGGTGAAAACTAAACTTTGAATCTGGACATTTGTTGTCCAGTACAATGATAAAGATAGAGCTGCTAACAAGAGGCAAAAGATTAAAATGCAGTCCAGCTTTTCAGAAGCAGCTGCTAAAGACTTGGGAACAATTACCAATTTAGCTGCTGAACTATAATCAGTTTCAGAAAGCAGCAGCAAATTAGTTCACGCTGATCTCTCAGTTACCACAGAAAGGACCTATTTTACTCATTTCCATTGGAAGTGTAGCCCGATACTGCTTTGCAGAAATTGCTGGAATGTTTTGGTAGTCAGCATAGACCCCATAAAGCAAGCATATGTTCCACAACTAAGAGTGGGGTTTCACCTGCAGCCTTTTAAGATCCTGTGCATTGACACAACAGCAACAATGATGTTTTGTTTAAACTACAGATATGTAATTAGATACGTGTTACTTACATGATAGATCTTACTAATTCATAAATTCAAGATGTATTTAAGATCTGTCAACCTATTTTTAAAATGATGTAGCACTTGCATAGATTCATGGCTGTAATGAGTGTATTGTATCAAGATTAAATTGCATTCACAAAAATATTTGTATTTTGGAACATTATGCATCATTTAACAGAATTTTTTTCTCCCATCACCTTAAGAATTAATAATCTGCTTTCTGCTGGCATTGGCCCTTCTCAAAATTGCTTTTAACATTTTTTCTCTTTTCACTACTCATTCCTCTTTGATGTTTTCTTCTGTCTCTACCTCTGATATTTGTAACATAATCTGATTTCATATATGCTTTTGTAAAATCTTAATAGTATTTACAGGGATGTTACTGTTGAATGACACAGAAGTAAGAGATCAAAGCTTCTTTTCTTTTTAATCATCTGTCCCCTATGGCATGGAATGTGTTTTTATCATTTTGGGGTTTTTTGAAAAGCACTGTGTCAAGTAGCAAGAATATTTGGAAGAGATACTGAACCAATTTCATTTTTGGAAAACCTAAAATTGCAAACAGGACCAAAAAAAATTGTCAGACACATAACATAATTCATCTGTAATGTTGCTCTGTGCCCCATTGCCAATTTTTTCACCCACAGATGTAAAAATAACAAAATCTCCAAATGTTAGGGATTTTTGGTTTGTTTGGATTTGGTTTTATTTGTTTAAAATTTTATGTGCAAAGTTTCTTGGAATGTAGCAGTACTGAGGAATTGAGAGGATTGCTGGCCACAACTTAGCGCTCAATGCAGATCAACATTTACCATGATAAGCAGACAGCAAACTACTCTCACTGAACCAAAACATCTTGACCCTTGCTTTGATTAATATTGGACCTTGATTTGTGGCCTGATGGCAAATGCTGTTGTTCACAATCAAGTTCCAGTACAAGAAATCTGTAACACCAGCAAGATTTTGTGAATGCAGAAATAGTAAGAAAAAGATAATGGACGGTAACTGAAAGTCTGCCAAATGCCATATTAGACTTTTCTTCTGATAAAAAATAAGGTTTTACCCACAGAACATCTTCCTACCATACACTTGGCTCATTTTCAAGGTGGAGTAACTGAATATACCCATATATTTCAATGAAAAGTACGTATGTAATTGAGCCAGGTTTGCATGCAGCATCCCAATGTCAATGTCTACTTTTCTTTGGACTCACATGCACGTTTTGTATTGTACAGTAGGATCTGCACAAAATAAAGGTAATCCAGTTGCCCATTATGTCAAATCACTTGGCATCCTCTGTGGGCTGACTGTGTTTTGTATCCTGTATGGATTCCAGTGAGCACAAGAAAAATAATAAGCAATTCCAATGCTTATAGTATTACTATTGTCAAGATTTAACTTTATTCAAGGTAGTGCAACTATATGAACAAATGCTTAAAAAAAGAGAAAAAATTTCAATTGTTTTTTTGAACGTCATGCTATCTTCAGTAATCCTTTCATTATATACCTATTTATCAAGAATTCACTGTCTATATTTTAAGAACAAACACACAAAAAAATTCTTCTCAATTCAGTGTATTAAAGGATCATTTTTCTCTGTCTCCCAAACTTTGTAATTCTTGCTAAGAGTTATGACTGAGGGATGATAATAGAATAGCTTCTCATCTTTGTTAATGACTGAAAAATAGCAATGCTTTCTTGCTAACAAAATCATGAATAAATAAGTTGAGCAGGATTAAAACAATTTTTAAAATTATTTCTCTCCTACTTCAAGATGTTGTTTGAGATTTCTCTCAGATTAATTACACTGCAACACTAATGGAAGCAACATGGACCTTACTGAAATCCTATCTCCTGTATTAAGACTGATTAACAACATTTCACTAGAGTGGGGTGGTGAGCATCTTCTGGCTGCTATTTAATTCCCAATGCCTCTGTATTTCATCAGTAAAGTTAGTGGCATCTTCAAGCTCTCATTTTTCATGTTTATAAGTTTCCCTGCTCTCTTGTTAATTTTAAAAAGTGTTTTGATTCATAAAATAATTTTATTTCAAATAAAAGGAATTCTCCAATATCAGGCATATGGCACTAGGTTTGATCTGTCTATGAACTCAGGGAGAGTAACATTGAGGGCAAGAAACATTTGCATTGCTTCTCAGAGCCTTGTTCTCCAAGTACAGCCTGGATATGCCCTGAGTAACCTGAACATCCTGTTTCCTGCCGGTCTGGGTATGCTTCCAAGGCAAATGGATGGGCATTGGTAGAGAGGGAGGCATAATAGCTATTATAGATTCTCTAATGGAAATTAGAGAAGGACCAAAGTGGCAAAGTACTCCAGAAAGTACTCTTCCTTTGCAGTCAGGGATCCTGAGACTTGCATGCCGTGGTATGAGTACTGGGGGAGGACACTAGGAGCTCTTAGGTCTATTCAGCACTACTGAAGGGTAGTGCAAGCCCTCTCTAAAGCCACAGAAGATTTCTTTGCATTGTGCAAGAGGTCTGGCAGGTAGAAGATGGCAGACATGAGTGCATTCTCTCTCTCATATGCACGTGGCTTAGCATGATTCTTGGAGAAAGAATATATTTCACTTTGCAGAAGCTTTTATTAAATCACTTGCAATCCTGCAAACTAAAGGAATAGCATGTTGCAAGTCACAGAACATCTTCAGAGTGTATTCCTGGTATAATAATTTATCCAAGACAGCAAGAAATAGCTTGCTTAGATCTGTATCAAAGAGCAAAATCTGTAATTAATAAGTTTCATGAATAAAGTTGAAGGGGAGTTACAGCAAGCAACTCTTTCTGTCTTCTCTGTATCTCTAGCTTTAAAATAATCCACTTTAGGGGATTATTCATTATTTAAAGAGAAACTTAAGAAATGGTGATGACTGGGATTACTGTAATTCTAGAAAAAGTAGGGCTCTGTTCTGTTATATATTTTCTTATACAAAAATAATGTGAAAAAATTCTGAAAATAATGTGTCAAACTTGGTATTGCCAATGGTTGCCAGAGGGGATACCTAAGCCTGCACATGTCTGTGCATGGGGCTGCAGTAATATACAGTAACTGGCCAGAGTCTACGATTAAGAGTTTCATAATAAATTGGAAACTTCCTAATATTCCTCCTGTATTAATGAAGAAACTTGTAATATCTGTAATTTTCTATAGTAAAAACCATAACCTACTATAAAAAGATGTCACATTTAAATACAGATTACAGTCCTGGGATTATCAACACCAGAAATTACTGTTTATTTCTGATGATTTAGTTTTACTGAAATATAGATATTTACACAAATAGATCATTTTAACATTGAAGGGAAATGATTTTTCTGTTGCCATATTGTGTGATGTTCTTGCTATAAACTTAAACTGATAAATTTATTTCATGTTTTATCCCTCATAGCTTTGTACTCTATTTTACTCATACACTTTACTATTATTAGGATTTTCAAACAATTTAAAATGCTATTTCCTTTATATATACATTTTTGGTAGTAAAACTTGTTCAAATATTTCTAAGAGTTATGACTTCTTCAAAACAGGCATTTCAGAAGGTCAGGAAGAATCAAAATATTCACAATATGCAGTCTAAATTTTCAACTCTAGTTGAGCATTTTAATAGTAACTTTGCAAAGAAAAAAGTAAAAACTATAGCTTCTGTAAAGTAAAAACTGGATAGCTTCAATACTAAGGAAAACAATTGCTTTAATTAATTTTTACCTTTTTATGTTTCCTGCCTTTTTTGCTTTGTTCTCTTTTGCATCCTTTCTTTCATGCTTTGGATTCCTTTTTTCTTCCTCTCATTCCTGCTTTATAACTGAATAATTTTTATTAATAAGTGTAGAAGGCTTATTGCTTCCACTGATCATTTTTTCAACCTATGAAAAATTGTTTTGAGATGCTGCTTCTTTCTCTCTCTTTGTGTTACTCTCCTTCAAATTGTTTTCAGACTCTTCTGTAGAAGATGGGCAAGGGTTTAAAGGATATTGGGGGCAGTGAAAGAGGATCATAGTTTAAAAGGTGGAGATATAGAAATTGTATATCAGCAGTACTGTAGAGAGATTGTGGAATTTGAAAGCTGCTTGGGAGGAGGGTAACATAGCGCAATTTTTAGGAGATGATGGAGAATCCAGATCACTGTGTATATCGTGGATGAAAGGTTTATGGAAGCCAATGAAAATATACTGAGGGGATCATTGTTGACCCTTATTTCTTTGTTCTCAGATTGGAGTAATTTTCATTGAAACTATTGTGCTAATATTAGCTTGGCTTGAAGAAATTAAAATAAGAGTGCCATGAAAGGACTGTAAAAAGTGTGGAGGTGGTGCTGAATAATAAAAATGTGGAATATTAAAAATGGTTGAATAGCTTTATGCAGTTGGAAAAATTCAATAGTACTTCAAAGTTCTAAGTTGAATAAAGTCACATCTAGTGTAATTTCCTTGAGATCAGTAGAAGAAAAAAGCAGTAAAATTCAATTTGCCACACAAGCTGTTTTTAGGTTCTGAATAACTTTAATGGGATTTCCCGTGTTTTAAAAATGAAGCCTTTCGAAAACGCAGAGCAAGTTGTAGGTCAAAAAATAACAAAATGGCTTTGAGTGTCTGGACATGTCCTGGTCTGTGAGGCAAAAAACAGCTGCTTTTGCTTTCATTCAAAAGCATTTTAGAAGTGCTTTCCAGTTTCATACAAAACATCACAGGATTTCTATGGTACATTAAATCCACATTTGCTTTGACGAACATAGAACTTGTAGAAATATGTCCTAATCAAAAGTGGCTTTGAAATTGAACTAGCTCCTTAAATAGTGATCAACTCTTGAGTTCTGTTTTTGGGATGCACTAAAAAATCTCTTCATAACTTCTTGAGGTCAGTACACTTTTCACTGTCTTATACGAAATTATCTAAATAAAAGTGTGAAAGGAAGCATAGTCCAAGAAGTTACTTTCTGAGAGTCTCCTTACAGGTTTTAACCAAGTGCATCTGATCAAGTATTAACTCTAATTTAAATACATGTTCCAATATAATTCAAAACCTGTGAAAGAACAACATAAAGCAGCTGGAAGGTTTGCATTACAAAAATTGGTTTTATTAACTGAAAACTATCATGTATAGAAAATTTTGAAATTATTGCAATTCAGAGTTCTACAATCAGGTCTGACCGCTTTGGATCCCGTGCAAAACAGTAGTGCTTGAAAAGTATTTTTACTGTGTGGCTGCTCAGCTACCAAGATGAATTGAAAGTCTCAGTCTATTTCATCCTGGTCATATGCTGAATGCAATGTAATCATCACCTGGCACCTATCAAATGGCCAACAGTCTCCTACAACAGCTGATATAGGGTTGTGTGAGCAATTTATTTTTGCTTGGCTGAATGTTGGGGAGAATAAGAAAAAAAAGAATAAATATTTTTTTAAAATCTAGTTTCAAAGATCAACTACTTCAGGTCATATTATATGTTCCACATTTTACATCAATATAAATTAATAGCTGTTGGGGTTTTTTTGAAAATATAAAACAATAATTCAGTTTTTATGGGTTCTTTTTGTCCTTCAGTCGTTTTTGGTCTAAACAGTGTGCTGATTTTGACAATGAACAGTTTCTTTAGCTAAAAGCCATGTTTTCAGAAGGGAAAGATGTTTTGACACCAAAATTGAGTTGCTCCAAGTTGCGTTACATTGGCAGTGGTCAGACTTGTGCTTAGTTAGTGCATTTGCAAAGTTTCTACTTGATTTGTATTTATTTGTAAGATGGACAACATTTATCAGAATTATTAAAGAATCTAGCAATTTTTATTGTCATTTATTTTTATTAAGTTAATTGCCAGGTGAAATTACTACAGTTATATTTTATTATATGATTTATAGAGACTATTTCTGTCAATAAGACATAATTGTATCACATTTCAGAAGAAAATTATTTCCAGTATTGCACAAGCACAACCATCCTCATCCTGCAGTCATCCAGAAGTATCATTGTCATTTGATAACATTCTGGCTTTCTACACTTAGTAACAAAGTACAGATCTTATTTATTTGCCAATTAATTGTCTTTTCATCGACTCTAATGGGAACTTGATTGACTTTTAAGGACCAGGGACTAAATTTTCTTGCAACTTATTTTTCAAATTTCAAAATGGAAGTGATTTCATATCCTGATATATGTAATAGGGATGAGAGGAAATCGGTTATTTTACTTGCTCTGATATTTAGTGGATTTAGAAGGATATTTCTGTAAACAAGAGGGAAAATATTTCAATCTGATCAGTACAATGTTAAGTGTATCACAGTCAAAATTATTCTTTCACATTACAGATATTTCAGTATTTGTGTTACAGTGTTTTTCCTTCCAATTTATTTTATAGTATGTTTGTAGTTTGTTGTTTGAATTTGCTGCTGGCCCAGAGCCACAGGTCAGCATACTTTGCCTGGAAAATGTTTTTTAAACAGTATTAAATATGGAGATTTACATCAGGAATGACTCTACACATAGCTAATTCCTCCATCCTGTCAGCTATAAGTAAGAACTGATATTAGGAAGGTTGCAATTTATGTTAATGATAGTGTGAAAAGCATTGGTACAAAGCTCTTTATATGGGTTCATGCAAATGGTTGATTGCTACTGAAGTGTGCATTAACATAGAGCACATCCTCAGGTAATTTATGGGTGAATTACAAGATATGAAATACTAAGTGAAACGATGATCAGTGAGCAATATCATTGCCTCAGATCAGCACACATTGGCAGAATTGTGTTCATCATTTCTTTGGAAAAGAAAAAGGCATGATGCACAAAAAAAAAAAAAAANACAAAAAAAAAAAAAAAAAGAAACTGATGCACGTGACAGTGCTTAGAAACATAATTATGCTTTCTATAAGCACTGCAGGTTTGGGGGATCATGTTTTTAAGGTGCATTCAAAAAAATATCAATTAAGGGATTAAAACTAAGAATGAAAAATATGATGGGGAAAAGTAAATATTCATGGAATAACAGAATCACAAAAGGGTTGTAAGGGACCTCTGGAGGTCACCTGGTCCAAACCACCTGCTCAGGTAAGGAACTGGTTGCTTGGGGCAGTTTCTAGGTGGCTTTTTGGAAGTCTCCAAGGTGGGGGACTCCCCACTCTCCCTGGGCAACCTGTGCCAGTGCTCAATAGTCCACAATGAAACAGCATTTCCTGATGTTGAGGGGGAATCTCCTGTTTGAGTGTGTGCCCATTGCCTCTGGCCCTGTGCCATTGGGCACCTCTGGAAAGAGCCTGGTTCTCTTCTTTATGACCTCCCTTCAGGTATTTATATATATGACCAAGGGAATATTCTGTACCATAAAGCATCATGCATAAAAACTCTGGAGTAGAGGAAGAAAATGTGGGATATGACTTCCAAGTTAAATGTTGCTTGGAGAGTGGCTGGGCATTGATCTGCTTGAAGGGGTTCAGGAGTGATTTCTTTTGCATTCTTTTTTTTCTTTCTCTTTCCATCTCCTACTAAACATAGTCTTTACCTGCCCAGAAGGTGTTTGCCATCAGAAGACTGATTTGTCTGATTGTAGTATTCAGACAGATACTGAATTATTGGAGATGGGAAATAGCAGTTGGTCAAAACACACAGCTGAAGAATGTATGTAGAGCAACAGCCACAACTGCAGCAGAGAATTACCCAGAAAATAATTAGAAATTATTAGTCAACCCCATAACTCTACCAAACATAAGATTCTCAATTAATTTAATTTTTAATAACTTGCTAATGCCATCATTATGAATTTTGAAAAAAATTGTCTTGAGATGAACCATACGCTTTAATTAAACACATACAGTAGAATTTCAGTTCTTCTGTCGTCATAATTAGAAATTGTGTCTCCCTTTTCCATATGGACAATTCGGTAAATAAATCTGTCTTAAAACAATTATAGATTAAATTTGCAGAATTGTTTAGTTTTCCATGTTGTGAGGACATAGAAGATTATGCCAAAGGCTTTCTGGTTTAGGATAGGTTTATTTTTGTTGATCTCATGATCAAGGAAGATAGCTTGTTGCTTCCATTTTCAGCCTAATTTTAAAAATCTGCCAATCTTGATATAGATATTTTTGTCCAGTTTGCATGTGTTTAAAAATTCACTGAATATTTGGTTGGTTCTCAGATCAATGTTTTCGCAGCTTTTACATTTAGATTACTTATGGCAGTACTTTATTTCTTTATATTAATTTCTTCTTAAAATACATTATATTGAAAAATAGATTCTTTTAATTACTTTGTTTGGTTGATCATGAGAATAAAATATCTGAGGGAGAAAAATTCTGTGAAAATGCCTGAATTTTAGCTTTTCAATTACTTAATTACCTGCATTCTGTGAGAAGACTGAAGGTCTCTCCATACTGATTGTGAAAATAGTACCATATCTTTATGTAACATCTTTAATTTATCTCACTCAGAAGACACTAAGTTTACGGTAGCACAATATGCAAACTTGGGGGAGGGTGATGTAAATGCAAGGTATCTGAGTTATTCTAAGTAGCCTTGACTTATTCCTTTGTACAAATAGATGTTCTATATCATTTGCTATTGTTGCCCTAGAAATATCCACTAAAACTAAGAAGTGTACAAATATTCTGGTAAATTAATTAAGAACTGTTTAATGTGGGAGCTAATAACTTACTTGGCTTTTAGTTATTTTTTTGGGACACTCTCAAGGATAAATTTTAAAAACAACACCCTTTCTATTTTGAAAAGCAGTAGTCCTGGGATTTAAGCTGCTGGAAGATTGGTAATGTCATGAAAGAGCATTCTTCAAATAAATCATAAAATTACTACAAAAGATGTGGAATTATAGATAGGGAAAAAAATCTGGTGATGTTATCAGTTCTATTCTCAGAGTACTGGAAAGTAAAAGAGATGTTGAGGCAGCAGAGTCTTTCATTACTGTGTTTTGTTCATATTTAAATTATTCCATTCCTACTGGAAAACTATTCTAATTAGTACTGCAATTAATTATTGTTGCCTTAATTATTGACTTAATTTGTCCTTTTTCTTTTCTTTGTTTTTGGCCCCCCCACTAATTAACTATTGTTATCAGTAGAGTGTGAATCCTTAAATATACTGAGATAATTCTACTCTCATGTACTTGCCCCAAGGAGAGGCAAAAAGGAGAGTGCAAGTACTTACACCTGTCTCATCCTAAGAGGAGATGTAGCTGAGGATAGAGAGTTCAATGAAAACAGAACATATTTTGACAACAAAACACTGAACAATAAGGAAGATGCTAAAGTAAAAAATAGCGGGAATTGGTGAATGAATAAATATAACTCCTATGGAACCACCTCTCCCAACATGTAACATAATATCTTTTCACCTCGGTACATTGAGTTATTTAATTTAATTTTTCATTTGTATTTTCAACTTAGTGCATGGAATGCTTGAACAGATCATTCATAAACCATGTTGGTTATTTTGCCTTTTTGAGCCAAGCTTAGCTTATCCACAGTAGTGACATTGAGGTGAGAAGCTCTATTAAAATAAAACAAATGGAAAAGATTTCTGATGAAGAAGAGTAATACAGCTCCTGACTAGGGGATCTAGTCCCAACAAATTACTTCAGGTTTGCATAATTCCTTCTGTGCATAATTTGCTTTGGTTAAGTAATATTTATGAATTCTTACTAATACCAGACTTTGATTCAAATGCTTGGAGGTTAAATTCTTGTTTCACGAACATCTGTTTAGAGAGAAGAAACTCCTAAGATAATTGTAACTCTCTCTTTTTTCCTTATTGCTGCTCTAGTTGCCTAGCTTACCTGACTTGATTGCTGTTATTTCTGTTATTACTGTAATTGCCACTAATCCTTTATTTCTTTTGCTTCTACCACAGTTTACAACATCTGTCATTGACTCTATGTAATTACACAGTTTTGTCTTCATCTTGCTCTTTCCTACTTGGAAGTTGTAACAAACAGAAGTTGGAAGGGAGTGTTTCAACATCAAAAGATTGATAGCAAGGACAGCTGGTTTTCTACCAGAAACATTTCCTTTTATTGAGTATGCTACTGCTTCATAGGAAGGTTTCTGAAATGGCTTCTGAAAAGAGGAATCTAAGAGTCTCCAGTTCAAGTCAAGGCTGCCTGAGACTTTGTCAGTCTCCTCTTAGATTTTCTTCAATGGGTAAAACATTTCATGTTCAATCCCCAGAGACGAAAAATACTTTTATGGTAGTGGGTAGGGACATCTGGAGGAAGGACAGATTGGATCCAGACCCTGCTTTATTCAGCCTCATCAGGAAAAGAGAGCAATTGACTCATCCGAGCATATTTTCTGATAAACGTCTCTGCTAATAACTGGATTTCCAGAGCATATCAACAACTTTTCCAGTCTATGGCCCTTTCTTTGCATGCACTAATAAGTAGGATTTCATTTTCATATGGGAAGGATAAGTCAGGTAGAGGGACATTAAACTTTTTTTGGACAAATGCCTTAAAGCACAAACACTTCTGTGACATCTTTGAACTCTGGTCTCAGCTCTCACCACCTACAATGATTCAGTGAGACCATGGAGTGATTTCCAATGACCATCTTATGTCTCTCAGTGAGATATTAGTTCCTTGAAAACAGACCACATAATCAAATTTGGTATCTGCTCTGGAACCTTGACTAGTACCAAATTCTTTTGAGATAATAAAAAAAATTGCAGTAGAATAACTTGCCAAGGAGGAAGTTCATCTGGCATATGCACTAGCTGTAGAAGAAAATACTCCATCGAAGTGTAATGTAGGTGCTATATAAGTCTCTACTCTTTTTCTGAATTCTCTTAGATTGTTTGAGTTGGTTATCTCATGATAATGTTTTCTGTTAAAGCTTCTGTGTGTGCATGAACAAATGCATTGGTAGAAGTTTATTTCCATGCTTATATTATACATATATTTCTAAAATACTATTTATAAGTTACACTTTAGAATTAATGAGTGGGATGCAGACTGCTGTTTCTGATTGAATAGTACACAGTGCTACAGTGCTATTTTGGATGTAATTTTCAGAATCTGATTGAGAGCTGTAGCCTGAGTGCACAAAAAGAGCATCTGAAACTATAGATCCCTGAAAAAAATGTCCTTAACCCTGTGGATCCATCAGTCACACTCATAAAAAACGTAGTAGTATTTATCTGCAAATAGACCAGAGAGGTTTTTATTGGGACATTCACAGCAAAATGAAAAAGGTGTTAGCAGCATTATTTTTCATCTGGACTTAGCACTCTTGATGAAATGTCAAAGGTGATTCTCCTCATCTAGCATCCTTTGTTACTTTGGCATCGATGTATGAGTTGTAGGTTATGATGCTGCTGCTCTGATACACTTCTGTGTGCTTTCTTTAACAGAAGACAAACAAATTGAACAGATGTATTCTTTCTAAAAAGGGCTTCAAAATCAATGATTTTCTCTTCATGGGTAGTTCAATCCCCATCAATCTGTCTTTCCAGCTGGCTAATTTTTTTAAACAAATACCTATCACTCTGGACTATAAAGGGAGATGGAGTGAGGATTGTTTGATAGCATAGTGTTTTCATGTCAAAATACAAGCAGATTGTCAGGAATGAAGCATATATAATTACAGTTTTGATATTTATGAAGAACTTTTGGTACACTGGCATTTTGAATGAAAGCCTGTAATAAGGATAGATACCAATATAAGGGTGGTAAAGCTGAATCTACTCAGAAACATGAAGAGTGTGGATTTCTTTAAAATCCTTGGTTTCTTGTTTTTATCTTTTTATGGATTTTAAAATCTCTTTGGAGGGTGCATGTGGTCAAAATTCCTTGATTACATTAACTGTAACTTTACTTTATTCATTTTAAAATCATTTAGTCAAGCACATTTGTTGCTGTCTAGGATTGTACATCACCAAGTATGTTGAATTATTAAACTCCTAATAAAATTAAAAGTGTGTCGCAGCTGTGCGAAGCTACACAGATAGCTTGAAAAAATTCAGGCTTTGAATGAGCAACATTAACTCCCTGAAGGACTAGATTGTCCATCTGTAGCAGGCGGTGCTGCTACGCTCGTTGTGTCCCTCAGGGGTTAAACATGCTGCACGCAGTGTGCTAGAGGAGCCAGTGGTGGAGATGTTTCCTAAAGAGATTAGGTTTAGCCTGTCACCACACACAGCTGAGTTTATTCAGCTGAGCCATCTAGTATTTTGAAAGGAAGCCAAAGTAGCACTCAAGGTTTGTTCAGTTGTTTAGACTGTGAAGGCTGTGCTCAAACTGATTTTCATTCACCACTGTACTTCAAAGCAAAGATGTAAAGTTGTTCATAGGCAGTCCTGTGAATGTTTCCCCCTTCTGCACTCAGCACATAGGGTCAAGTCACAACAAGATCTTTATGAAATTAAAGGTATTATCCAAATTAATCCCTCATTGACATAACGTATTCTTTTCAATACGTACTGAATGAATCATTATTTCTATTTTCTTCACATTTTTTTTTGTTTTTGTGTACCCAAGAGTACAGAATTCTCTACAACATTTAAAAGTGCCTGATGTTGACAAAAGGAAGCAAAAAAAAAAAACAAAACCTCAGCTAATTAGTATATTACTAATATGAGTGTATTACTAACATGACTAGACTTAGTTTGACGAAGTAAAACATTCTTGGTAACTATATGTGCATTTTTTTTTCTCTATTCAATAAGAAGCAGCCCACACACACCTAGATAAATCAAGAAGTAAAAGTAGATATCAAGTCCAGAGTAGGAACCAGAGAGTGGAGACAGAAGGAAAACAGAGTTTTGGTTACTTATGCTTTTTGAGTGGAAACACCTCTTTAAAGTAGTTCTGTATTGGTATCTTAAGCCAACAGCATTTGCATACCAATCAGGAATCTTTATACTGTTTAGTTTCTCTTCTGAGAGTGTATTTTGTTTCATGATTTAAGGGAAATTACAGTTCAGATAAGGATCATTATTTCATTTGCAATCTTTTATCATAATTTGTCTGTGAAATTGTTTAAATCTTTCATCATCTAAGAAAATATATGGTTTCTTTTATAGAGAGACCTTCCTTTTTCTGTCATTTAAAGGATGGCTTACATCCTGGCTAGGTAGCTTGAATGTATAATGACTATAGAATAAATGCAGGAATTGGATGACTGGGATTTCCACTTTCAGCCCTACCATTGGTTCACAGTATGCTACTGGGTACCCATCATGGGTTTTCACTTTTTTCCCTTCATCTACAAGACTGATGTTGGTGAGACTGTACTCCTTAGCAATGTATTTTTTTATCTGTTATTAAAAAAAAACCACATGCAAGATCTAATTACTAATTTCATCAACATATTTCCAATGTGATTTCTGTTAGTGTTTGCACTTCTATTATTGTGTTTGCTTTCATTGCAATCAAGAGATTTCTAGTTGGCTGAGGCTGTCTGTTGTTGCTTTTTCACAGGAATTTCTTCCTTGTATTTTATTAGATATTCCACATTTCTGTCCAACAGCCAGGTCATGGGAGCTGCCCTGCAGAAACTGGGGACATTCTACCTCACATCCCTTATCTCTTTTCTAGCCAACAACACTAGTGACAACACTCTGTCAAGGTGCCAGGCAGTCCTTTCTTGAAGATTCATTTGTTCTTATCAGGGAAATGTCACATGAAGCACGCCTTCCTAAGCTCATAGTCTCTAAACTGGGAAAGAATAGACTGACAACACAGAGAGTTTGCAAATATCTGTACTTTTTTAATTTTCATAGAATCATAGAGTTATTTAGGTTGAAACAGATCCTTAAGATCATCAAGTGAACATCATTTAGTTGTTTCCACTAAGGATTTTTCCTCCCTGGTACCCTGTCTACCTAACATTATGCCATATGTAACTAAAATTCCTCAAGTTACTTTCTTAATAAAGCAGTTATGAAGATCCAGGCATTAGAGGAAATGCATAAACAGCTTTGGAAGAAATTTATCTTCTCCAAACCATCAACTAGTGGTGGACTATTCAAAGTGTTTTGGAAACTTACTGGATCCGTGTCAATGCTCATTAGACATCACCTTTTAGACAAATAAGTGAAAGAGCTTTAACCTCCATTTGGAAGTTGTAGCAAAAATCTAATTATTAAATCCATTATATCTGCGTATAAATCAGATTAACAGCACCTTGAGCAATCCTGTGATTCTCATGATGGACACAAGCTAATTGAAAGCATTAGAGACACTGCTCATATCTGTATTGACATCTCCCAGAACAGTGAATCTTGGAGACTTCATTGCCACTCTTTGACAGCAGCTATTTCTCTTCAAACAGAAGAGAAGCCAGGAACATAGATGTGGCCTTTGTGTCTGTATGTAATTTCAATCTGATTGTATTCTTACATTTGTTATACATGTGCATTTGTATATTCCATTTCACTACTTTTTGTTTAAAATGGAGCATCTTCAGCTTGAATAGTCTCCTCTTTAGCCTTGTGAGGCTTCCATTATCCCAAATATAGAAATTTGTTTTTATAGGTTAATGGCAGAGTGAGTTGACTACTATGGCAAATCTCTGTGATGCTTTTAATTGCTTCATGTAAGTTTGTTTGTTGTTTTTTTTTTTAATATATATAGAAGAAAAAGAAGTAGTGCTTTTTTCATGGTATTTTGATATTTCTCAGAAAACATATTACTGACTTATAGGGAAATAGACCTTGAGTTCATATAGAAGCAGCACACTTCTGCAATGAGACAGGGGTTTGGTCATTTAAATAGCATGAATTAAAGCTGTCAGCAGTTGTATTAGCTAAAGTAGAACTTATAGTCTGATACATTATATTGTAACATAGTGCAAGCATCATCTGTGGTTATGAATAAATATCCCACTGCTGTGCAGAAATACATAATCACTTTTATCACTTTCCACATATTTTTCCAAAACATCTGGTGTTAGCAATTGCTATAGACCAGAGGAACAGACCATAGGAGACCATTAAGTGGTTTAACACAGCAGTTTCTGTCCTTTGGAAGGTCACACACAGTATTCCACACAGATATCCAGCCATATATAAGGGATTTGAATGTTGCTAATCTTATTGTCATAAATGTGCACGGAAAACGTTTCTTGTGTGGGATTGGAGGCCTTCCAGACCTGAGCAGGTGAACTGTTGGATTTTTTTTTCATCTTCTCTCATTGTTACAGATGTTGTAGATTGTTACAGTTATCGTTTTGATGATGAAATATATGCATAAAGAAGGCTTCAGAAGCAAACAAGGGTATTGTTTGACATTAATATCCTCTTTATTCAAAATACATTTAGGCTAAACTAAAGGGGAGGGTGAAAGATGGGAGGAGGATTTGGCTGTCTTCAGGCAGTTAAATAAAAATAATTTCTCCTTAATTTTCATCTGCATGCTACAATTTGCATTTCAGTTTTAATATTTTGGAGTGTAAAAGCATATTTAGGGAAATGGACTAATTAGTTCTCTGTAAACAGCCATATGTTGCCATTTTTATTAAATTTAAAGGGTGGTTAGAATGACAAAGATTTTATTACTTGCAAGAAAAAGAACATAAATGCCCACCTGCAAGATTTATCCATTTTTTTCTTCTTTTAAAATAGTGCTTCAATTGCACTTGTTCCTAAGTTAGTTTTGAAAAATAAATGAGAAATTGCCCACAAGGTAATCCAATTATGTCCTCTTATGAGGTGATGAATACCTCATAAATGCCTATCTGGAGCCAGGTTCTGTTCTCCTCACTTAAAACCATAAGGGTAAATAATTTTTGGCAGGAATAATCGAGGACTTTTGCAAGGAGTACTAGAATTCAGCATGCAGAAAGTGGTCTCTGGGGTAGCAGTCACACCAGCTTCCTCTTGAATTTGCTCTTAAAACTGGGTTAATGAGTCCAGGTACTGGTGTGTGCTTAGGTTAGGCATATGTCAGTTCCTCTGGAAGGGAAACTTGTGTTCACTGAGGTTGAAATGCAATAGTGCCTGATGCCAAACCTGACTTGTCACACCTTGAACGTGGCCGTATTGTCCCTCCACAAAAAATACATTTGCATTTATTTGACTTAGCTGCCTGCCTGGAAATTATTAACTCAACCAACAGTAAGTGTGCACAGGGAGCCAGACTGGGGAGCAGATGAATCTTTGGAACTCTATCATCAAGGCCAATTTTTACAGCCTGGGAAAGCAGGGCACGTTCACGCTACAAATCTGAAGGCTGTATGCAAGAGAGAGTAGCTGAATTTCTGGAGCTTCTTGCAATCCTCCGTTTTTCTGAAAAATAATATGAGCATTATAATCAGGAGACTAGTACAGATGAGTCTTCAGAGATGTTTCCACCAGCCAGCTAAGTGAATTGTATTCAGGCACAGAATGGTCCTGAATCTCTGCAATAACCTTGAAGTTCACTATTTTCTTAAAAGATCATTATTATTTCAAAATCCAGCTACAGAAGGTATAACTACTCAATAAAACAATGAGAGACATAAAAGTGACCCATTTGCATTGTCATTCATTATTTTATGAGATATCCCTTTTGAGTGATCACACTATAAAGTTTTACATAAAAGACTGTCATGATTTGATATGTCAAAGTGTTTTCTATTATAACAGAAATGAAAAAGGATTGCTAAAAAAAATCACTTTTACCATTTTTGACCTAGAGGAATGGAAATAGTTTCAGGCAGGGATCGTAATTTTTAGGGGAACCGATGTACAGAGTGCTTTAAAGTCAAACATGAGTTAGAGCAGTGAGTAAACAGAGCAAACCATATAAAAACCAAGATTCTTTCTTGGTGTCTGCAATGCTGTACCTGGCAGTTTCATATCATCTATATGATACCATTCTGTAGGTGTCTGTTAAAACCTGTTAATTTTTTTTGTCATATTTTGTCCCTTAATAGGAGATTTTAACAAACATATGAGATAAATTGAACCAATTAGTAAAAGCTATTATTCTTGGAATATGAATGTGGGAGACGAGATCCCTTAGACTGTGCAAGCATTGAAAAGAATAGCATGTATCAGTGTTTAGCGTATGGGCTCAACCTCCAAAAGATGTGATTGTCCATATATTTGGTCCACATGGATGCTCTCAAGGTTCAATTACCATACTGGCCTGAGAAGGAAGTTGTCCAGCGCCCTTGTGGTTCAACAGCTTAAATGTTATATCCAATCTCAGTTATCCTAAATCATTCATCTTCTTGAGACTGCGACAGGCAAGTATTTCTTGTTGCCTAGCACAAAAATTTTCTCAGAGATAAAGCAACTCTGGAAAGCTCACCTTCTCATCTCTCTGTTTCATTTTTCTTCAGCCTTTGTGAGACAGGTTCAGCTAAAATCTGTAGCTTCCCATACTGGTTTTCTTGTTTACCATTTTCATGCACTCGTGCACGTGGCCTTGGTCAGTTACTATATCACACCTATCTCTGGTTTCATAAGCATTTTGATATTACAAAATATCCTTGGTACTTAACTGTTCGGATCAACCTATCTGGTAGGTTGAGACATTCAGATAGATTAGGTGGATTTCAGTAAGAGAAAAATATCAAAATCTTTAGCAAGTTTAGTTCCTGCAAACAGAAAGAATTCTGAGATGCTTCGAAATTTTCTAATTATAGAAGGTGATTCTTCATTCCATATGTGAATGAAGGAATTTCACAAATTAAAACCTTCATAAAATATTCAGTACTCTGGGGGAAGGAAGCTATATTGACAAGAGAGGCATTCCAGTGCATTCCAAGATTTCTGGCCTAGATGCAGAACCCAAAAGTCCAGGAATGTTCTTGTTCTCTCTAAGGCTAAGGGCTTGGGGTTTCTCGTAGTCTCAGTGGCTAGGTTCACTGTAGTTCATACTGAAATGACAGCTTTAATTTTTCTTTTAACTTTTCTATTCCTTTAAACTTTTGATCTTTTAATTCAATACTATCTTATTAATATTAACATTTTCTCAGGTTTAATAATCATTCTGTGCTGTCACCATAAGCCTGGAAACTTTAAACCACAGTGGGGAAGATGCTTGGGCTTGGGTTATTAGTACAGATTTTATTACTGGGTTGTAGCAGTTTATCAAGTTTAGAGTGTATGTTGTTACTACTACAGAAGTTGTAATTAGAATCACACAATTATTTCTTTATTCTTAAGGGATGTCTGGAGGCCATTGAGTCCGGCCCACAGTAAAGATTCATTTGGTCTTCAGTATTGGAGAGTACGGACTTGTGGATGACCAGCTGGCTTGTTAAACTGGGCTCTGTTCTTCCCACTGTGACCTTGGGCCCTGTGGACAGTGCATCAAGAGCAGTCCTACATCTCTGCAGCTAAAATGTTTCACTGATACTTCCTGAGCCTTATGGCAGTAGGCCATGCTCATGGTTAGATGTTTAAGGTTTTTGGTTTTTCATTTTCCTGTGGCAGAAACCGTACCTCAGATAGTATCTTGTAACTAAGCGCTGTGCAGGATTCCAGCATGGGGAGGGGGGACTGTTTGCTAATGCGAGACAGGAAGAAGGGTTTATTTATTCATGCCTTGAGGATAAGTCTGAAATTGGTGGGTTGCATTTTTTACAACTTGAAACATCCATAGGAAGCATAGGAGGTACTGAGACTTCGGTCGCTTTTTTGTTGGTTCTGAAGTTTTTAAGCAAATAGAAAGTAACTGTTCTTATTCCTGCTGTTGTAAAGTAGTGTACATGCCTGTCAACATAACTTGCAATTCTAAGTGAAAAGTCTCTGTTTTTTTATTCATAGTCAACACAATATTTTTCTTTTTATCTTCTTTTTTTTTTACTGCTTTTTCAAGAGTAATGAATGAATGAGCTTTGGGGAATCATTTGGCTTATGGTGAATGATGCAGGAAATGAAAAATCTCCATCCAATTCACATAGCAAATGCACTCAGGTCAAAAGAATCTCATCTGTACTCAGCTCTTTGCTTTGTGCTAGTTTACAGAGATAAGCACAGAACATTTAACTCAGACATAACCAGCAAATGTTGCAAAGCCTAATGGTTTCTAAGTGGTGATTCACAAATTCCCAAGATATCCTCATCATTTCTATTCACCTTGCAAAAAGTGTGACTCCATCTTCCATTGCAAGGATAAATCCTTTAGGAAAACCACTGGAATCTTTTTAAATTTGATTTGTTTTTGTATCTAAGTCTATTTTTTGCTTCCTCTGTTTTAATTTTAATGAGAAATCAAAACTATGAATGGTTAATACACACACACACACACTCCATATAATATATATGTATGTATGTATGTAATATTCTGGTCTAGTCAAAGGTTGACTTCCAGCTTTGATTGGTTAATACCAATGGTTTTCATTTTAAGTTTTGGACTAGACAGATTTTTTTTCATTTTCTGTCCTTTCAAAAGTTAAAAGCTATGAGTGAGTTCCTGAAATATTTATGAAATGAAATGGTAGATGAAAATTATCAACGTAAAATTAAGTGAAATCTTTGAGTTTGTATTCAGCTCAAGCTTTGCCTCAAGATTCTGTTTTTTTCAAGGCAAGCTAAAGATGCAGCAAACTCACACAGATCAAAAGGTAACACAAGGATGATAGGTACATTCTGAAACCAAGATGAACGTTATTTTTATTGGCCTGGTTAATAAAAGATTACCATACATCTTTAGAAATCAAGGTAGGCAGTTCCTGTATCAGATGTAATTGTCTGAAGAAACTGGGTAGCACAGACTGACTTTTTTTCATTTGCCTCTCTTGTGTTCAATTTAATGAGTACAATATCCCTGTGAACTTACAATATTGCATCAAATGAGATATGATTGCAGTTTTAACTGTTTAGACAATGTTACATTTCCTGATGGATAACTGCCAAAGGATTTAGTTATGGATTGCTACCTCAGAGACAATACACATTCAAAACTATTAATTTCAGGCTGATAAATTACTTTGTATCTCATGTATGACTCTGGCAATTTTTAAAACTTGACTTCCTGAATTGCATTTACTTTGTCTTATTGCATATTACAATTCCAAACAGTAGACAAGCAAAGCACTTAGTCAAACTAAAATAGCATTAGAAAATGCTATTTTGATTCAGTTCTATGTTGATCAGGCAATGGAATACAAATGCAGGGAAGGTAAAATGGACTGGATGTTAGTCTGTGCACACACTAGACAAATATAGTTAATCATACCTACATGAAATTTAGCCAGTTGTAGTCAAGAGGATGCATTATGCATGGATTAACATTTGTATACTCATAGTATTTTGTCAGGACAGCTGTACTTAGATCACAAGTTCAATTTGTTATTCATACTCATTTTTTAAATATCCTTCAGTGCAAAATTCAGTACCATTTTCATCATTTGCATCTCCTCTGGCTGGTACTTATTTATCTATAAACTGAACCAGAACGTTCAACCTCGGGTGTCAAACCCATGTATACTTTAAGTAATATCTGTGTTTTCAGGCATTTATAATGTAAATACTAAATATGCAAATGAATGTTCTATATGTAAGCACAATGTCTTTTAAAGGAGAAAGGATTAAACTGTGTAGAATATCTTAACTCAGAACAAGAAATTTCTCTTTTTAAATACAACATGATGTGAATTTTACTTCTTGGAGCCTTTCTTTCCAAAGCACTGATAAAAGGATATTCTGATTTCAAGGACAACATCTCCTTCTTTTGTTTCTTTTAAATTTTGTTCTGCGTTACTCTGAATTTCTCAGCTTTGTTTGTACTGGGAGCCAAAAGTCCAAGGTTCTATTTCTGGGAGTGTTTCAACTTCAGATCATATAAAGCTTCATGCAATATTTGTTAAAATAACTTGTGATTTTTAGGACCCCTATTTTTGATGTATCACTTTAAAAGAACCTAATTCCCAGATTAAAAGGTTAGGAGTTTCTGAGATTAGAGCTTCCCCCACCACCCCTAGGACATTATATGTGAAATTCCTGAAATGAGATACATACATAATAGCATCTTGGGTTTGAAATTGTTTTTATTGTTTTCACACCCAGTGATTACAGATATTTCTAAGTCTTCATTTCTGTAAAGTATTTTGGACAATAGAGCTGAAGAAGACACTTATGCTTTAAATATACTTTTTTAATGAAGGAGGCAACAGGGGCTTCTCTTCTGTAGTTTTTTTTGAAGTAGAACAATGGTGCAGCTTTACACAAGGGATCTTTATTTATAGAGTTCTGTCTAAAGGCACTGTTGTTGTTCCTTGGTCACGGTGGTCATTGCGTCGGATTCTTAATGGAAGTGAGGTCTGCGTGTAATAGACTAAAATAAGCACCTCAATAAAAACAGCAAGTCTAGGAGCTGTAGGCATATGTCACCATGCCTGATCCTGTGACATAGAAGTGTCCACTTTCCACTGTCACTACAGGATGACTAACGTTGGCTCAGACTGATAAATAAGCAGGAGCTGAAGAAAAAAGGTAAGATTTTTTCTACCCTGCCTAAAGTACGCTAAAATCTTTTTTACCTTGTCCTTTTGGTACTCCACTAAGAATGACACTACAGAAGGAACCAATGTTATCAGTGCCACTGCCATGACCTTAGTTTTCCTCCCTAGGAATATTATATGACTTTACAATAAGTGAACACCCATTATGCAGTAATAATGGACCTAGAGTCTTGTCCGAAGGCTCATATATTTGTTTCTTGCTGTATTTTTTTTGGTAGGTTGCAAGTGGTACAGCTCAATATACAAGTAAGTTAGACGTTTTATTGGTCTGCACTTGAATTTAAACAAGGAGAAGAAATAAAGAGTATTGTGAGCATTAAGCTTTTAATGCAAAAGACGGAGCAGAAAATAGCATATTTACAAAAGCAAATTTCAACCTGGAGAATTTGGAAGTTGTGAGTCATTGCCCAGCAATCAGCAATGACCTGTTACTACAGTTTAAAATTAGAAAGCACACCTGCCTGATACTTTGCTGAACAGAGCTGTTATCATTCTGTTTTCAACTGAGATTCAGAAAAAATTGAATAAAATTCTTTCTCAATGTTGTTTAAAATTTCACTGTTATGCGACATATATTATGTTTGGTATTTGGCTTTTAGGACATTTAATTAACTGGCCTCCCCTCTCCAGTTAAATATATTGTGTACGTTTTATAAACTTGAAATGAAAAATGCAAACAAAAAATAAAAAAAATTTTCATGTAATCAATCTCTGTTCCAAAAGGAAAATTAACCTGTGGTGTTTTAAAATATGAGACCACTTAGCAAAGAGGCTCTATATATATAAATACATATAGCTACTTGGAAAGGCTTCATCATTTATTTTTATTAAAGTCTTACTCCACAAAGCCATACTGTGTCCTGTGGCAATTCTTCAGGATGAAGGGAAGGCAAAATTACTCACAAGATCTATGCATATTTTTATATGTACATAGGCATTTGTAATCTGTATCCATTAGCTATTAAAAGTTGTCTCATACTAAGACTGATGGTTGTTAATGAAAGGATAAAAAAAGCTGCATTTTAGAAGATTAAAATGCTGTTAATTTCTGTATGCATTGAAGATTAATAAACTGCTAATTAGGACATGCAAATGAGCGCTTTATGAATTCCATCGCAAACATTCACAAGTACCTTATACATAAATCACATTCAGTTAATGTATTTTTCTTATGTAATTGGGGAACAGATTGATGAGCCAGTCCAATTAGGTCTAATTTACATGTGTATGGAATTTTGTAATATAGTATTATGAAGCTAATACGCAAGTAAGAAAAAAACTAATTATAGCCTGTATTTGCTTTAGTAAGATGAAAGAAATTGCAGCTTATCTTAAAAAATGCTACTACTTACTTGAGGTAGAGGTAATACGAAAAGAATGTAGAAATTTTAAGTTTTTCTCATTAAATAATAATGTGATTCAATAGCTGTCTCTTAAAATTCTTAGAGTATGGCAATATACAGATTTTTAGATTTACAAATTCTGGGACCTGAATCCATCAGTAACCAACAATGCCAGAAACAAGTCTAGCCTTACACAGGGGATAGCAAAGGTAAAAGCAGAACAAAGCCCAGCTGTAACTGATGACAGAAGCCATGTGACCTTTGGCAGGCAGACATGAAGAAAAGGAAGAGAAGACAAGGGAAGAGTTCCTGCCTGGAACTCACTCCTAGTGCCTTTCAGTTTCATTGGGAATTGCAAGGTCTGATTTTCTCTTAATGTATACACTCTCTTTCAAAAGGTTTCCATATGTTTTCCTGCTGAGTAGCACTTGCAGATAGGGTCTACTGAGAAGTGTACAACCAAAGTGTTTATGCTTGGATGAAGTCACTCTATGGGAAGTGAAATCCTTACCTTCTGGTGCAAGAAATTTCATTCTGTGAGGAATTTAGCAGTCATAGACAAATCCTCATTTTATTGTTTCTATCAACAAGGTAGCTTGTATTATCATTAAGATAATGGATAGAACTTTAAAGATACATTTTTGTAACTCCTTTGAACCAGACCTTTCCTTTTCAGAATGGAAATATTTCTGACTTTGTATCAGGGTATTTGTGCGTGGGTCATGCTGCATGTTTCACCTGGTGATAGAAAATAACATTTGGCACCTGTGTTAACACATAACATGACCCATACTTTTTAACCTGTGAATTGAGAGAATTAAACATTTATTAGCATTAATTTAATATGCCTTGCAAAGGTTGAACTGCAAGTCATATTGGTGGTGGTTACAAATGATAATATCAGGGATGACACATTTTCAGTCAGCTCCTGTCACAAAGTTTACAGCATGGACCATCTGAGAACATTTTTTGGGGTGTTTTGCCAGCAGTTGCATGTAAACACAAGAGCTGGAAGATTTTGCCCAGTTTCTTCCTATTTTCTTTGTTCAAACTACCAGTGTTTTCACTCAAGAATACAACAACATGGCTATTTCTGAGTCGGATTCATACAGAAATCCTCACTGCATGTAGATAGAGTGGGCTTCATATTTAGCCACTTATAAGCAACATTACTTGGGCAATGCAACATCATGTACTTCTCTCACAAAACATCATGAATAAGGAACCCAGGGCTCAGTTAAAATCTTCCTGACTGCAAGGAACGGTAGTGCATTTCTTGATAGTACATGACATTTCTGCTTCAAGAATAATACAATAGTCAACATCAATGTTCAAAAAGAATGAAGTTCCGCACTGCCTAATTCAAAGATCAGACCTTTCTGAAATGAGAAGTTGAGAAGAGAAAAGGGAAATGAAAATGTGAATTAAACTGGATAATTTTTTCGAAACTATCTGTAAGTTGGAATAAAAATATACAATAAAAATGTACAAGGCTAAATCAACCTCTTCTGTCTTATTGAAAGCACATTTTATAAGCTTTAAAAATATTTTAGAATTCTAGTATAAATTCATGAGTATTTTTTTAATATACCTAGGATGTATTTTCCTTTGGTCTCTAAATGTAAAATTTCTGAAAGAATGATAAGGTCATTCTATTATTTCAGACGACCAACCTCTCTAAAGGATGTGACAGGAGCAATTTATCAACAAATTAGCTCTTTTCTGAAAGACTAACCAAAGAGGCCATCTTCTACTTGAAATTAAATTGGTGCTGCTTTTAACCCCTGGTGATACTCATTTCAGTGAGTGTGATGCAGAGACATCCGGTATCTACTTCGCCTGTAATTGGAGAGCTTGTTCTTCCATTAAAAGACTTACTATAGAAACTAAACTATGTGTTTCTACAAATGAAGACAGGAAATAAGTTTTTTACGCAATATAGTAATTTTGTGTCGCTTCTGTTACAAAGAAAAAAAATTAAAAACTTTTCTTGCTTTTGGTATCTTTATTTTCCTAATTTTATTACTGGGCATCGGGGGGTTTTTTTATTTGTTTGGTTTGGTTTTTTTTGGCTAGTAAATGCTCCTCGCTCTCATCTCATAGGAAACACAGAAGTTAAAATACCATTTTTCTCAGTGGCAAAATCTTCAGCACCTTTAGTGAAGGCAGTATCTTACTCTGAAAGTCGGGGTAAAATAAAACTGTTATGTCTATTCAGGTGATTGTTAAATGGATGTCAGCAACTTAAAATATTTCTAATGTAAAAAAATAATAGCTTTTGGTTTTCTCTTAGAGTTACAAAGGATGTATGTATCCATGTGATGGTTCATCCAACTATCAAAAACTTAAGTCTTAGATGGATGTTTCCATTACTTCTGTATTTTCAAAGCAAGGCATAACATTACTTAGTTCACAATATTGACATCAAGTGTCAGGATGCTAACAGGAAGGATGGTAATTTCTAATGCTAATGCCTTTGATATAACTAGTAAATGTCAGTCTGCTATTGTTATTTCATGTGTCTTTTCCCTATCCACACAGATGTGTTCTTTGAAGATACTCTGTAAAACACATTTAGCAGGAAATACCCTGGGTCTGTTTATCACGTATTTTTATAGGAAGTTCTTAAATGAAGGCGTCAGAACCCTTGCACTGGATCTGTTTTACCACCAGAATGAGGATAGCAGTTTTAAAGCAGGTAGTTACAAACATATGGGCTTCTATTAGAGTTCCTGTTCCTGCAGGCTATTTAAGGAAGTTTTGTAGCTATTCAGGTTAAAGTAGATTCAAATTGAAGTTGAGCACTGTTGACACTCTTTTAAGATGCAAACAAACCATTCTAAACAGCAGGAGATAAAAATACAGTCATGTCCTGTTTATATTGTACCCTAATTTTCTGGTTGGCTGATTACCATTGACTAATTAGGTAACCCA
>VZTH01007836.1:183729-246077 GCA_013397815.1 Aleadryas rufinucha | reverse complement strand
TGTCTTTTAAAACCAAGACATGTATGAAGCAAGATTTAAAAATATAGTGTGGATAACAGAGAGAAGGGAGTGAGGACTGAGAAAGATGAAGAAAAGACAGAAGGAGAAAGCCAGAGAGGAAAGTATGTTTGGGTTCCCTTATACAAATGCTATTCTATTTGAAGTGGCATTGATCAGCCTGTGGCTCTTAAAAGACCAGTTCCAGTACACCCACATGATGGGCCTACCCCATGTGTTTAATAGCTGATGCTGCTGTGCACTTATAGGTGCAGGTTAGTGAGCAGTGGGCAGTGAAGCTGGTACAACTGAAGGAGCAGTCCCTAGCTCAGCTGCTTGCCTAGTCTTTCCCTAGCTTGTATATCCAGTATATGCAAATAATTTTTTTTTCACAAAGTCTGCTCTTAAGCACCATAATCTGAGGATGATCAAATAAAACGAGCTCTATCATCTCTGAATATTTAGTTCTATAGCAGTGGATTTACAGCTGAAGAAAACTTGTTGGGAAAAAGTGATTGTGTTTGTCTGCCTTTTTGACATTTGTCATATGAGACTCTAGCTCAGCTCAGAAAAGTATAAATCCCAACCAACACGAGCTAAAAATTGGTGGGTGAGTGAGACACCACTGCTGTTCCCTCCTCCCCAGTTTTGCAATATTTACATGATGCTATTTCTCTGCATGAAAGTCTTGCCCTTCCTCCTGAGTCTTCAGCTTGTGTCCCCACTCCCTGTGTCCGTCCACCTAGCTGGTGTCACCAGTCTTCATCTCCTTTGTCATCCACACCACTGGCAATTCCCAGCTCCTGATGTGTCTGTCAGTGTTCATTCACCTGGCTGCTGTCAGCCATCTTCATGCCCTTATTTATCCTAAAGTTTAGCAGTTCACAACCTCTTGTCTCAGGCTCCCACCCAGAGCTCAGTTTACATTGCAATCTGAAGCTTGCCTGTCCAACTACCTGGACCAGCTGCATTACTCAACACTTTCAACCTGTTGTTCCAACTGAAGAGCATTCTCACTTAGCTTGTGTACCTCTTGCACAGGAGAGGCCAAACTTCAGTATTGTGGAGCAGTGGAAGGAGCAAAAATTTACAGTGACTTTGAAGTAGGAAAAAAGAAAGTAATCTGAAATGGAACACACATATGTTATCTGTGGGTGAGAGCAATGTGGGAAGCATGGAGCTGAAGGAGTGGGCAAGGCACCGTTGTCAATGCTGAATTATCAATCATTAGGTTGTATTTCTTGCACTGCCTGACCAAAAGCACTTTGCCTTGGAATGAGGAGAAAGCAGGCATTTTCTGTACCCACTCCAGTTCAGATGCTGCATTCAGAGCTTAGCAACAAACTTCTGAAAACCTATTAAGAGGCTGGACATAACAGCCTAGTGATGAGGGCCTGTGAGGACTGGCTGATGAAATTATGAAGGCCGAGGGCCTGGCTATGTATGCATGTGTGATTGCAGCTTGTCTGTCTTCAAGACAAAGGTGGCAGAGCCTGTGTCTGAGCTACAGACTTCACCTTTACCACAGCTTTCAGCTCATGAATTTTTTGCATTGATTATGGAGAGCACTAAAATGTGTGTTCATACTCGGTCTGCTAAAGCCCTGCTGGGCTTTCAGAAGAGAAAGCTGATCCATAAATAAAGAGAGCTCCTTGGAGGTGGCATATAGAATAGAGAGGCAAAAATTTAACACAAAGTGAAACTGAACCTTCTGGGACTATTGAAAACATCTTCAAGCCTTATGTTTTGCAAGTGACTGCAGTGGATGATGTTGTATGTCTGTCTTTGCTTAGTATGTACAGCCCAATAGCAAATGCAGGCACAGTATGAAATCTTTGCTGGTTGTTTCCATATGGGAAACAAGAATGGTGGTCAATTTTTCAGAAAATTCTATGAGAAGCTGCCAGCCACTCAATCTCAGTGAACCTGGCCTGAGCAGGCTGGGCTCTGTGGGGAGTCCAGCAGTTGTGCTGACGTGCATGTAGGAGTGCCTTTGAGACCTGACCAATCATTTCAGAGGGAGGAAAAGTCAACTCGGGGTGCCACAGGGATTGTTTTTGCAACAGCTGGAGGTTGTTCCTGAACTGTCATTCTTTTCTACCAAGAGAGAAGTGTGGTAGTTTGGCACTGAGCAGGAATAGTGTTGCTATCTTGGGTCCTTTTCTTTCACACCTCTCAAATACTTCTTGAAATGGATTATGAGACACCAAATTTGTTTGCAGACTTCAGCCCTCACTGTATCACTGTGCAGAAGATGTTTATCTAGTTGTCTCTTTCTGCACAACACATTTTAAACACCTTTCACTAGGATTTTGCTGTAAACTGACATATGCAATGCCTTGTCTTCGGGTTTGCCTGTCTCTGTTAAGTTAGGCCCTTATCCAAGCAAACAATTTCCTATCTGTTTGAAGATAAGCCTCCTGCCCTTGCTGAAATCATTAAGACTGCTTGGGTCATTAGTTTTGATGTATGTGTGCATGCACATGACTAGCAATGATGCTTAGTGGCTATGAGAAAATACTTCCTCCTAGGTAGATTGCTGAGAGGACTTTCAGTCTATAAAAATCATGTAGTTACAAAAACTCTTCCCCTTCATCTTAGCCTGATGAAATCTGTGGCATCTCTCCAGATGAAGACTGGAAATGTTTTCCTTCCTTTTTTAGCTCACTGGGTTTTGTGTGTGCCACAGGCACTTTATATCATTCTAGTTTATTTATACTTCCAACTTACTGATTGGTAGATGGGCTGATAGCCTTTTGGATTTATTTTGCTGCTCATTTGTAATTAATTTGGTGCAGCCATAAAAAAATCAACCTTCATTCATTTGCCATCTATTCACTGTGATTTTTTTTAGAAAGCTTAAAACTAGAAGAGCCATGCTCTAGGCAACTGGCCAACATGCACGTGATTCTCAACATGTTGCTGTGAGGCTGTCAATTTTACCTGCTTTTGCCCAAAACGGGGAGTATTCTTTGGCCACCTGTACAGTGTGAGGACTTCCAGCCATCCTGGTGAGTGCTTGTGCAGAGCTGCCAAAGTTGGTTGACCTACACCTGTATGTGCTGTGGAAACGAAGAGGAAAAGCTATTGCTTTGAGGGCATCTGTGTCCTTGCAAGCTCTTAAGAGTGATCTATACTGGGTGAAGCAAGAGAGAAGGATAGCCACAGAAGTGAGCTTTGGGCTCTTGAAGAGAAAGCAAACCTGCTGCTTTGCCAGTTGGCAGCCTTGTTGCTGGAGTGAGTGATGGACTCACAGAATAATGGTGCTGCTCCTGTGTTCTGACCACTCATAGCCCACTGGGCTGATCACACACAGCTCACAGGGAATATGCTCTGTATCACTCTCCGCAGCTGCCAGTAACAACTGCCTATAATTTGACTTGATAAATACAGTAGATATGAGCATTTAATTCAAAATGACAATTCAAGGTTTCAAAGCAGTTCACCTGCTCTGCAATGCTTTAAAGATCTCTCAAAAGCAATCTTTTGTATGTGCTTGAAATCTGTCTCTGCCACTACTCAGATATATTTATAGACTAGGTGGGCTGCCTATGAAAATTCTCATCCCACAGTTTTTCCTTAAGATTAGTGAAAGCTTCTATGTTTCATGAAGGTTAAAGAGAGAGGATAGGATTGTAAATGCTTATTAAGCTCCTGAATCTGTGATCTCAGTAATGCGTTCACTGCACCCTGTAGAAGCACAGTTCTGCACTGCTCATGTAGAATCAAAGGGTTGCTTCACTTTCCTTGATCCTTGCAGTATATCCACCTATGTCTCTTTTAAATCACTCCTCCAGATTATCGTCTGTGGATTTCCACTGCTGTCCAAAAAAATAAAATCAAGAAAAGGCTTGGTTCCCCCTATTTTCTTGCCCCCTCTTCCCAGTGTGCAAGCATGCCCAAGATGAATCACTCCATAATTATATTCCTATTGCTTGTATCCTTCCGTTGGCTCTCCCTTTCCGCTCGTTTCATGCTTACTTGCCAATCAAAAGCCTATCGTTTCGCGTCTGATTATTTGCTGGGGTACATTAACCACAGGGAAGATCTACAGCAGGAGTCGAGGGGACACCTGAGAGCCTCCAGCCCACATCACAGTCTCAGAGGGTAGGCTTAACACAGCCTTGTGTGTACAACAGCCCTTAATTTGCCTTGAAATATTGAGCCCTGCTTTAGACTCCTAGGAATGCTGTGGCTTTGAAATGGTGTCTGGGGTGAGAGAAGAGTTTGCCTGACTTTCCAGCTGTGCACAGAGGGCCACGAGCTGTGGGGACGCTGGCTTTCAAGGGCAATGATCGGTGCCAGGGATATGCTCATACTGCAGATAAGGGCAAGGGAGGGAGCTCAGGTAGGCCAACACTTGGTAAATGAGGCGAGGGATTGACAGAGGGATTTGGGGATTCACGTTGATGCTGCATTTTCTGTAGACATACTGCTGTTGTTCCTGGGGTGGGAGCTGACTTTTCCCTGGTGCCCCCTGGGAGGACAGCCATATATATATGTGGGAAGCAGGGTAGATCTGCAGTCTCTGAAGCCTTGACAAAAATGTGCCCTAAGATATGCTGGTCAAGGTTAAATATCAAGTTAAGAAAGCAAGGCTGGACACTCATGCAGTTAGAGGCCTGACCAGGTAGTCCCGATCTTCTTCTTCTCTTTTTGTCAATGAGTTACTTGAATTGCAACCCTCAAGAGGGACATCAAGTGTGTCAGGAGTCTGAAGCGGCTGGGCATTGTTTTGTTGCTTTTCTTCAAACCTCACAGCCTGTAGTGGTAATAAGGGCAGTCTTGCAGTGTTAGCAGACATCCCGTAGCACAGGCAGGTGCTGCAGGAGTACAGGAGTACTTACACCATCTGGCTTTCAAAATTACGTAGTACCCCTGAGTCTCCATCCCTGCAGAGCTGTGTAGAGCCACCAGCCCCATCCAGCACCCCTGCTTTCAGGAGGGGCCCGGTTTCCTGGTGTTTTTGTTGAAAACATGAGGAGGTGGCATAGGCAACCAACTTCTGCTCTGGCAGAACGAGTGCGTGAATTGAAGGAGCGCAAGACTCAGAGAGGAAGTTCCACCAAAAAGGAAGTAGCTCCAGTAGCCGAACTGCTCGAGATGATGGAAGAGAAGATGACATGTCTGATCCCCTTGAAGGAACCTCTAAAATGTACACCCAGGGAAAGAAGGACTAGAGAAGGCCCTGCCTCTAGCCAGGTAGAGGCCAGGGAAAATGGTGGTTTTTGGACTGTGTGGATTCTTTGGCCTGGCACATCAGAGCCACAAAAGATGCTTTGGTTGACACTGGTGCGCAGTGCACAATAATTCCATCGCAACATGTGGGGACAGAATCTATTTCTATTGCTGGTGTGACAGGTGGATCACAAGATTTGACCTTGGTGGAAGCTGAGGTGAGCCTGACTGGAAAGGAGTGGAAGAAACATCTCATTGTGACTGGTCCAGAGGCCCCATGCATTTTGGGCATAGACTTCCTTTGAAATGGGTATTTCAGAGACCCAAAGGGACTTAGGTGGGCTTTTGGAATAGCTGCTGTGGAGACAGAGGGCATTAAGCAATTGAACACCTTGCCTGGACTGTCAGAGAACTCATCTGCAGTAGGCCTTCTGAAGGGGGAAGAACATGTTTCATACTGTTTTTCTCTTTAATCCATTTAAAGACATGGAGGGTGATGAAGAATTCTGAATGCAGCCTACGTGCAAAGGGGACCATGCCAGGTGCCCAGAGGTGTGGGGAGCTGTAAGAAACTTTTAAGATTTTCTGTGGAGAAGCGAGTTGCTATTTCAGGCTGGAATCTGTCCGTCCTTAAAAAGAATACCCCATGTGTGGCCCATGGTAAAGAAACTCATTTTCTATCCAATGGGAGAGATGTTTTTTCCCAGTGGCAGCTATAATCTCGGGCGGGGGCTGTCGGACTGTGGTTAATACAGTTTGAGAAACCACGAATAGCAAAGGAAATCTCTTTCTCTTTAACTAGTGGAGAGATTCTTAAGAACTGTGAATACTGACCAAGAATTACGTAATGATATCCTTTGTGCTAGTTTGGGGAAGAGAAAAGGAGGAGGGGGGTGTGCAAGTAAAAAGAGGGATTTTGTTTTAATTTCTTTATTATTTTCTTTTCCCTTTTAATTCTATTAATAAACCTTTTCATATTCTTTAAGTTTTGAGCCTGTTTTGCATTCCTCCAAATCTCCTATCTCAGAAAAGATAAAGAGGTGAACTGAAACCACTACAAATTTTTTGTCCCTGCTCTGGCTATATATCATCTTCTAGCTCTCACTGCTTTGTGCTGCTGGATTCAGTAATCCCTGCTGCACTTCTCTGTTCTTGTCTGTCTCTGGGCTTTATGGTTGCAAAGCACTGGATTTCCCAGGCTGCAGTACATGCTCTCTTCTGGGACGTGCTGGGCACAGTCCTTCCCCAGCTCCACCCTGCCTGGCACACGATTTTCCCAAAAAGATACAATACAGTTCTTAGCGTCTAATCTTACCCAGAGAACACTTTCCAGCTTTTCACTGGAAAGATGATTAATACTGCGTTGCCCAGCCAGTCACACTATCCCCAGTAGAGCTATAAATAAATACCTCCCAGCAGTTGCATACAGCAAGCCCTAATTTATTATTTTCCATTCATAGGACAAAACATGAGAAGTAACTGCTGTTTAGAGAAGAGGTTGAGCAACAGCTGTAGTTTAGTGGGCACCTTACTCTTTCATCCTCCAAATATCCAGAGGGCAAAGAAATCCCACACTTATTTTTGTGTAAGTTTTGCTGTTCTATACTTAAAAAGGTTACTTGTCCATCTAGTTGGCTGACCCATACATGATTATCTGTGCAATGTGCTTCACATGACCCTAGGAAGGATGGATTTTTCTTTTCAAAATTAGGTGAAAGCCCTGTACCAGGATTGCTTTATTCAGTGGAAAATTGTTTTCTTAGCCAAATGCAAACAACTGCTATGGTTGCCATGGTTTCCTTTTTTTTATAAAGCAGAAGTCTCTTCCAACGTTGGGCAAGTAGTTTTGGTGTTAAAAAAAAAAATCAAAAATATTCCGGTATTTGATATTTAAAATGTCAAGCGAAAAATGAAGCCCTTTGCAAGAATGATTTCCACTGACATTTTACTGTTTTTTAAGATTTGGAATTTTAATTTTTAGAAAAGCACATCATGAAAACTGCTAAACTGCAGGCTCTAGAGATTCCCACCCAAAACTATTTTTCAACTAAGCTTTATTAATGACCCCACCTGAGCTATTCGGCTGTGAGTCATTCCAGAGGGTGGGTGGATGGGAGGAGGGATGCGGGAGGGACAAGGGGCTGGCGTCTCTTCCATGTGGGATGGAACCGGTTAGGGAGGGGTGGTGCGGCTGCATCCCTGCAGACGGAGGCTGTGCGCCAGGTCCTTGGGCACTGGTGACACAAGCTCCTGCCTGCCGCAGAGCTGCCTCATGGAGCCTGCGGCGGCTGCACGCTGGGGATGGGCCCCCTCCGGTATCAGCCGCTCAGTGCGACTGTAAAGCCTTTCAGGGGAAATGCAGTTTCTCTTTTACTGTCAGTGTGTGGCTTAGGAATACGGGAAAGGAACTGCTGTTTTATGAACACTTCTAATTATATGGGCTTTGTTTTCATACAGCTGCTAGCTTTCTGAAACATATTAGGAAAAGAAAAAATCTACCATGACTGTATTATTCACCAAAGCATAGATTTTATCAAACAGTGTGCACAATAAATTTGCAGAAGCTACATCATTTGTTGAAAAAAAGTTCAATGCACAAATAAAATGCCTCATAAGATTAATTTGTTTGTTTATTATACAAAAACCTAGACACAGTTAAAAATGAAATCCCTCCAATCTCTTGCACAGGAATTGTTTTATAATCTTTTTGTGGGATACTTTCTCCAGCTCACTAAGCCACTTGATGATTAACTGAGAGGACTTCATTGGTCCTAGTGAAGACATACTTTCTTAAAACCAGCCTTGGAATTACCATGTAATTCCTCTTAAGATTGCAGCCATTATGATTTTGCCATAGGAGGTCAAACAGAGCTAATTATAACATTGTGGAAAGGAAAAAAATAGAATCAAGGTAAGGATTTACAAAAACAAAATAAAAGATAGTATTAGCTTGATCTTGTGAAAACCTCTGGATGATGGTTGCATAATGAATTACTGAATTCTCTTTGCTTGAAGCTCCTCCTTGCTTGCTTTTGGTGAAAGCGGATAAATTTTTTTACAGTATGCCAAATAAACTGTACAGCAGTCACGAGCAAAAAATGGAAACACTAAGAAAACACGAGAAAACAGGCTTATAGAGAAATATCCTAATGACTCAAAAACCGCTTACTCAGGTCTTTGGTCGCCTATTTTGAGACTGGGGGAGATGAAGCTTATCAGATACATATTCTTATTGCTGAAAAATCACGGCTATGTCTCTTCAGATTAGAAAGACTTTGTTAAAAGTCATACGCTTGGAGCTGGAGGGGAAGAGACTTTCTCCCCTAGGCACTCACACTTCTCATGTCTCCTCCCTTGCTTTAACATAAAGCACTGGAAGTTTTCTCTTGCCTGCACAGGTGTCAGGATCTGGTGCAGCTGAGGGCAGTGCCAAGCCCTCAAGAAGTACAGTGCTTTTACAGGGATGCTTTTACAGCGGCTGGGATGCAATGCTGTCATATCATGCACAGCCAGGTTATGTCCTCATGTTACTGCTGTTGGTTAGGGTTTGTCTGGTACTGTTACAGGGATTACCAATACTTTGGGCTGCAGCTCCAATCATCAAGGTGAAAGTGCATCTACAGGTGGTCCATCCAAAGAACATGATGTAGCAAACCCTACTGCTTTCAAAACTTTATCTTCCTCTTGGGCTCAACCTGTTAGCTGTTTTTGTGAGATTGCTGTTCAGTAAATGGCATCTACCCGAAGAAGAGGCATGATCCTGAGGAAGGATTTTCTCCCTTATCAGCAGGGAGAGAACAGACTCTGCCTATCTGGACCATAGGGTGCACCCAATGACTCAATGACTCTCCTCTCCAGCGACTGCTGAAGACTTTCACTTTCTGTGAGGCTGCACTTTGAAAAGTCCCCATGTCTGTGACAGAACTGGTCAGGTTTAGAGTAGAAGATCTTGCCATCTTGCAATTTCCTTTTTCCCCCAGCTTGCAAGTTGTGAAACTGAAGATAAATACATATTCCTGGATGAACACTAATATTAATTTCTGGATGTGACAAAGCCCCCAGTAATAAGGCCACTTGGAGGCCACTCTTAGAGGACATCCACCTGGGCTTGGAAGTCCACTTAAACTATCAGATCAGGCTACAAAAGGGAATTCCCCTGTGATAACCAACATGCTCTGTGCCCACCTTGATCCCTGTGCGCCTGTAGCAATTCAATGGCTTGTTTTCCCATTGAGGAGCTCCTTTCCATGGAAGGCAGGGCAGGAAGCTGAACCTTCAGCAGTAAGCAATAACTAGGTGCAAGTGGAAAAAATATGATGTAGGAAAAACAACATCATAAACCAAGTACTTAACTCATTTGTTAAGCATTGTGAAGTCAAACAAAGCAAAATTTTCTGAAAATATTCCCAAGTGTAGGCCTAGACATTTTTTATAAGGCCACATTTAAATTTAGAAACAGTAAATCCAGCAGAAGGAAAATGTTGAGTGGTTCTGCTCTGGATTTTTTCAGAGGCAGACAGAGAGTCCACAATATGAAACTACAGCTCAGTTCAAAAATCCACTAGTTGTCCAGATATTTTTCTGAGCTCTTTGTATATGCCTGAGGGTGTGAGGTTAAATTATTGCCCAAGGCAAAATGCTGGTAGGTGTTACTTGTAGAAAAAGGCATCAGTTGGGTAACTGGAGGATGCATGTTCTTCCTTCTTTGAAGGTGGGAACAAGGATGCATATCTTGTTCTTCCTTAGAATGTTGGTTTAAGTCAAATAGGAATAGAATCAAGAGTAGGACTGGACTGAGAAGAGCAACTTTGTGCATAGCAAATGCTTGAGTGACACATTCAAAGATATGAAGACCAGTACTAAAAAATAAATTTCCTGGCTCTTTTTCTTTGTACCCCAGCCTGGTTCCAGACAGGGACACACATATTTTATTGATAAAATAGTATATTTAGTAGACTATATACAGGCCAGGGTCTCCAGCAACCTAAACATTTTACTTGACTTTACTGCTAGTCAACCTTTGTTAACATTTTTTTCTTCCCACTTTCTGTCTGGTCCATATATTTGTTGTAGAAATGTGTGAGTGTGTATTTTATCCATCATGGTAGATAATTTCAATCAGTGACATGCCATTACAATTCCAGTGTTGTCATTTCAGCTATAGAGTACGGCACCATTTATCCTCAGCTGTACTAAGTCAAGCACTTTGGTTCTTTTTATTTCCCTATAGACCTGCATATTGCAGGTGCAGTGTGTGTTCTTTAGCATTAGAAATCACTGGATATTTGGCTGATTAATGCTAGAGAATATCTAATGCACCCGGCCAATTTATTTTTCCATGAAAATTTGGATCAAATAATACATTAGAAACAAAAGATTTTCTTTATCTTTTCTTTTTTTTTTTAAATTATCTCCCTTGATAATGCATTTTAAGACTTTAGACACAAAACCGCTCAGTCTGGAGGATCATAGCTTTGTATTTGATCTCAAACCATTCATTATGGATTTCCAGTATGTGAAAAGTATTTAAAATGTCTGCGATAAAAATCTTTCACTGCTTTTGAAATTAAAATCAATTTTATATGCATTATGTTGCAGGGAGTTGAAATTTGTTAAGTAGGTTAAGTAGTGGGAGGACTATTATAGAAAATTATTGCATTCCATTGTAAGAGAAATTTAAAAAATAGTCTAATTAGTAGAGCAAAAAAGTTCTGCAATCAAATACAAAAATACACTAAAGCAAAGTTATAGCTAGGTGTTGAGAAACTTCAGCAAAGTTGAAGTCTGATCTGCAATGCTCATCTCCCTGACAGTAACGCTTCCTTTAGTTAATGAAGGTCTCATCCCAGGTAATAGTGATAAGAATCTCAGTGCTGGGGACAGCCACGACTCCCTATGAGCTGTTGTGGAAGACCAGGCAACAGCCTTGCATGCCTGCCTACACGTGGGCAGCATATCTCACACCAGTGTCTCTCTCAGATCAGCAGCCTTCCTCTGGGTTACTCCCCACAAAGCCTGGCTATTCTGCACTGTGATGTTGGTGTGTGGCCTTGCTGCCTGGGCACATGCAAACAGATTCCCCAGAGGCATGCATTGGCCCTTTTTAATCTGGAAAAGTTTGCAGTTCTGGAAGAATCTGTGATTTTTTTTGTGATTTTTGTTTTCTTGAGAGCAACCCTGGCTTTCTTTTTTTCTCTTGAGAACAGTTCTAGTTGATGTTGCTATTGCACGGTGTAGAATATTGCCCCCTCCATGCAGCCATTGGCTTGCAAAGTTAAGATAAAGAAATTAAAACTATTTATACTAACAGGTAACAAATTTTCCATGAAACTCTATTTTCCTTGTCTTAATGCAGCTAGCTTTCTTTAGCTTTGGGAGTTTGTTACTGTGTAGAATAACAAGATCATACATAGATTAGCATAATAGCATTGCAACAATAGTGTTTTTACTAGGTCATTTAGTAGTGCTTTGATGTTTTTAACAATCCCTAATCGTTCAGCATTAGAAATTATTATCTAAGTGCTGAGAAATTAGGCCTTAAAAAGAAAAAGAAATTGCTCTTATTATAGAAAAGGCACTATTGATCCCTGTTACAGAACCAGGATGCTATTTCACCCCCTAGTTCTTCTGAATAAATAATGTCCTTTGACATAATGCAGCACTGAACAGGTTAGAAATAGCAGCTAGCCTGTGAGAGAGCCGAGATATAGCAGCTTCTCAGCTAAAATGAAGCTGAGATCTGCTAGAGATGGGGTCACCTTTTCACTCAGTACTGCAACAGGATCTAACAAGAATTAAATATATTTGACAAATGACCGGAGAGATTCTTGCTGAAGAGGTTGTAATCAGAGACGAAGAGGTCTGATAGTCTCTAAAAGTCCCCAGGCAGGCTGGACTCTTCAGATGTGCCTGAGGTGCTGGGTGTGGTTTCACCATAGCATGACTCTTGTGGCAGAAGGGGATTTCATTACTTGTTCTGCAGCAGATCCAGAGCATTTTAGTACTGGTATTTGCTTTTACAAACACTTAACTAGGGCCTTTGGAATTTCTTCCCTATATTCCAGAGGATGTGCCTCCCCGAGCTGCCAGCAAGGCAGTCCAAAGTACCATCTGCCAGGGTTCTTTGTTGAGCAAGACCTGTTGTTCTGGCCCTTCACACTTCTTGGTCCCTTCTGAAACCCTCCAGGTGAAACACAGGAAGTGCAGGACTACCTTTCACAGAGATCTCCAAAGTCGTCTGCAGGCAAACATGCTCCTTGTCCCCGTGTGTGGCTGGGAGATCCCTTGGCCTCTGGAAGAAAAGTGGCACATCGCACACACAGAATAACTGGGATTTGCTGAGGTCTCCTTAGGGCATGGGGGTCACTAGCACAGCCACACCTGTGCCTGTTTCTCCAGCTAGCTCAGCCCAAGCAAGTCAGCTGTTGCTGTGTGGTGCTCCATCTCAAGGCATCACCATCATGTGAATCGGGGGCCCTGCAAGTTCCCTGTAACCTCTGGGAAGGTGGTTCTTATGGAGATGAATGTCATCTTTTAGGACAAGCTTCACCTATAACAGCAGAGGATTAAATACTGCAGTGTGCGTTTGCAAGTCTCTGCCAGGGCTACCATTTTGTTCTTTTCCATGTTCCAGCCCTACAAGCTCTGGTTGTCTCAGCTGAAAGTTTTTGAGCTCTTGCTACAAGCTGTGGTCCTTGCTGTTTTCTAGTACAGACCTGTAAGAGAGATGTTGCATTGTTCTTTAGAGACTACCCCTGCATGTCTCTTGTGTTTATGTTTTCTCATTGGAAGTAGAAGTACTGCTTTTTCATACCAGAAAGATCCCTTTACCATGCAGCGTCTGTAAGAGCTGCCCTGAGATTAATCACAGTAGGCTGTTACCAGAACTAGGCAGGCTTGTGTATGCAGAGATCACAAGGTCTAGAAATAAGAAATTAGTAAAACCCACTTGCTAGAAACGGGATCTTGGAAGTGTGAATTTTAATGGTGAAGGAAGGCTTTTGGAAAGTTTGTAATTTCCAAGAAAATCAGAAATAAATATTTTTGATTTTTGATTATTTACACGATCTCTCAAGTCACCTGATGTCACAGTGTCCTTTCATAACGTAGTTGGGCATGAACTTTCATGAAAGGTGTCCACAGACCTTACAATATTGAGAGCCAAACTCAAAGTCATCCAAGAGTTCAGATGAGTCATAGGGCCCAATGCGGAATCCTCCAAGAACATGAATTTTCTCTCCTGGGGAGTTTAAAATCTAGATTTCAAAATTATGCATACATATTTTATACTGGTTTCATCACCAAAATGTGTCCACAGCAGCAATCAAAGCCTTGGGAGATATATCTGTAAGTCAATGTTGGGAATCTTTTAAAGAGAAAGCCTCCAAATGGGATATTTATATCTTCACAGGCTATCTTTAGGTGCTATTTGTCAAGTTCTTGCACAGTGTCTCCCAAACCTCCTCTTTCTGAAACAGCAATATTCCACACCTCATTTTTAAACTTTGAGAAAACATGGAAAGCTCCTAAAATAATTTTCATTCATTTCATAGAGCAATAACATCAATGCCAGTAAAATGAAATTGAACCATCCTGTGCTTCCTCAAAGACAATTTTGGAATAGCTTTTTCACATCAGCTGTGAAGCACTTGCAAGGACAGTAGGTTCCCAGCCTTATAGTTTTCTGTGAGAGGAGCAAAGCAGCACACCTCTGTAGGTGTGGGATCTGCTGCATGTAGAAACAATCTCTCCTTGCAATCACAGCATCTCTGTGGGGCGGCAGAGAGTGTAAATGAAACAAAATACAGAGGGAGCAAGAGATTGGGATAGTATGTAGGGCTGACATGAGTCTGGGAATGAGAAGGGAGATGCAGCAAGGCACTGTCAAAACGGATGTAAAGCAGATGATGCTGCAGTTGTGCATGTGTCAGGGGAGAGTGTAGATTTTGCTGGAGAGAGGGGAGAAAAACAGAGAAAAGCACACGCAACAATTTTGCACAGAAGCTATAATCCTGCTAATGAACAAGACGAGAAAAAGCAAAGCAAACTTAAGAAATATCCAGAATAGGACTTCAACACAAGACTGGGGACAAGGCTCTTAATCAGTGTGCGGTGATCTCAGAAAAAAGTATTTGCTGGCCCTCAAAGCTGTGAATCCAGAATGGGTTGTGGAAGTGTCTTTCCTAATGGCAAGTGAGTGAGCACTGGAGAAAAAGATAAAATAGAAAATACAAAATCGATGGGAGAGGGAAGCAGATGTGCAAAACTGTGTTATGGGTTGTTTTGAGTGATGAAAAAGTTTTTAAGGAAAGGCAAGGGTCATCAGAAGAAATTTCATGCGTAGGTGGACCAAAGCAGTTTGGGGCATATAAGGCCAACAAGATCTGACATAAGTGTAGTGAAGATGTTGATGATGCAGAAATGGTAAAAATATTCCAGTTCTTTCGGTCTCCTGCACTTGGAAGAAGAAGCAGGGAATGCTGCTTAAGTGAGGAAAACTGAAATTGAATCAACAGAGACTTTCAAACAGTAGTGTAAGTAATTTGCTTCCATGATCTCAAAAGAAAGAAAGACGCAACTTCTCCTCTGTCACTGAAAAAGCAAATATTTTATTGATAATTTATAAAATATATTAAAATACTTGGAACAATGACTAAATAGCTGAAGACTAGAAAGTGACTATTTGTAGGTGAACAGGGATGGTGTAGATCAGGGATGACACAGGGAGGTGTAGATCAGATGAACTAACACTACTCCTGAGGAAAATAATGGAAAAATGGTCAGAGGATTTAATTAGTAGAGAAATAAAATGTAGGAATATAATTAATGTCAGTCAACATAGCTTTGTGCCAAATACACCTTGTGAAATAGAATTTATTTTATTCCTTCAGATAATAAGTTTCAATGATTAAGGCAGCTGTGGAGGTATATGGTTCTCTGTAATGATATTGATCTTATACCATTACTTTTTTGATGCAAAAACACAGGTTATTTTGACACTGAAATGTGCAGGCACTAAGAATTGGCTAGCTGACACAGATAGTTTTTAAGGGAAGTTATGATAAATGTGGGTTCTTACAGCGTGTTCTATAAAATTTTCTACTGAGTCTATTCTGTATCTTTCTTAACACCTGAAGGAAAATACAAACTCCCTGAAAAATACAGCTGACACTGTGTCAGACAAAATGTATGCAAAAGCATGTGCAAAAAACTTCTGTACAAAAGCAGCAATCAGGATTGTTCAGCAGGCTGTTTGATGAAAAATTGTGCTGTTCAGGGTAAGGCTGTGCATGTGTGGATAGGGAATGATGGCCTTACCTGCAGGGTGTGGGATTACTTCTGGAAAATAGTTTGGGGATCAAAATGGATAAAACTACTGAAATATTAAAACACAGTTGTTGCCATAGCAGGTGGATGTAATGTTGTCTTTGGCGATATATGCAACTTAGAAATGAAGGCTAGAAATGCCATGCTGAAAATTCAATATAGGAATACAGAATTTGTCCATGACCACAGGAAATATTGCAGAAAAGAGAAAATGGAGTGGGAGTTGGGGGCTGGGGAGAGAAAGGCAAAAACTATCTTGAAATGTGGAAACTGAACCTTTACTTTCTGGTGGTATTAGGAAATGTTGTTTGGATTAGCTGCAAATATGATTTTTTGAAGGACTAAGCTCAGGTGGATTGTTTTTTACCGGTCCTCCTACAGAAAATATGACCGTACCTCATTATAAAATAGTTCATTCCTTCAAGAAAAGGAAGAAAAATTTAACTGAAGTGTCCTTCTTTCTGTCTGCTTTTTTCCAAAAGGAATATAACTTTAATAATTAATTCAGATAATCTTGTCCAATAGCCCCTGTAGAAATAAACTTGGAAAACATTCAAGAGATGTCATTTTTTCCCCCTCCACATGGTCCCTCCCTCTAATGTCTAAAGTGCCATTAGACCACAAATACCAGAAAGGGTGCTTTGTGTATAAAAAGAAAAGAAAAAGGTATACAGGGAGCTAATAGTTAGATCAGAATTTCAGGCTAAAGGAGAGGAACATGTGTTTTTAACGATTTTGGAACAAAGCCTTAGAAGAACTGGTCAACAAAGACCAAACAAAGAACAAAAGACGGGAGACAATTTTGGAAAAAAATGTTAAGAGTCAAAAGAGTCTGGGGGGCTCCGTAGGAGGTTAACGTGAACTATTAATATTGGGTTTTACAGGAGAACTTGATACAACATCTGACCATATTAAGTCCTAAGAGAAGCTCATTGTCCAGTGAAGCATGTAAGAAACAGTATCATTCAGAAGTCCCAGTCAGAAGCAGTGCTGAAAGAGATGCCATATAAGGCAAAACCACAGCTTGCGTACATCAGGGAGACTGGAGTTGAGCAGGGGTGTTTGGCTGTGTTAATTCTGCTCAGTCAAAGGTTTAGCATGTGACATTGACCAAGGGTCAAAGATGCACCATAAGGTTTGGGTGTATCAGCCTCGTGGAAGGGCTTCACTCCCATCTGGTGCGCAAAGAAAGATTTTTACCTACTTGCCCATGTCGTGCAATGTTATAAAAAGCAGGACTATGGGAAGCCTTATCTGAAATGCCACAGAAGCTGTTCAGTCCTTGTCCTCACATTACACCTGTCACTCCGCATTAGTCTTTATAGTTGATAGTTTATGGCCTAGTATAGTTAAATGCGCATAAATATTTTCAAGACTTTACAATGCTTTTCCAGCACCTGCTCTGTTGTTTCTGTTTGGCACTGAACTACCCCCTGTTACAGAAGGGAATTTAGTTATACATTTGAAAATCTTTTTTGTTTTGCTCAACCTCCTGAGGAAAAACTTTTACTGAGTTCACAAAATAAGGAATGTAGCCTTAAATTTCCAAGAATAAGTCCTTCTGCTAACTAAATGTAATATCAAGCAACAGTCTTTATTTTTTCCTTATGTTATTCCTTTTGCCTTTGTCCCTTAGGTACTAGTGACTGAGACTGGCTTATAAAATATGAAGAACAATATTCAAAATCTCTCAGAGAATAAACAGTATTATTTCCTGACAAAACTGTACACTGACAATTATTAAGCAACAGCATGACATGCACAAGATATAGAAACACTAAAAATTGAGCTGACGTTATTGTGAGACTCCCACACAAACCAAGAGTATAAGAGATTCACAGGTAGGACTCAGTTAAACACTCCTCAACCTTACTGCTCACAGATTACATCCCCAAGGAAAGGGAATGTTTAGGGGTTTTCTGACATAAGCTAATGATATGAGAAATGACAGTTTCTCAATACTAGTAGTCCTAGTATTTGCTTTTGGGAGTGAGGAATTTATGGTTTAACACTTAAATGTCCAGATAATCAGAGAAATTAATCTTCCAAGTAGATACCTAGAAGTGCCGAAGTACCTAAATGTGTTCAGTGCCTGCCATTTGCTATCTTCACTAAGATTTCTACTGCGTAGTAGTGCTTGGGACTCTTCTCTCTCATGAATACCTGTATCTCAAGCTGAATCTTTCTTTGCCTTCTTGTACTCTTCCTTTCTTTCTCTGAATGCTCATGGGATGTTCGCCCCCCTCTCTATCTTCTGTTGGCACAGATTTAACTTTAAACAAGATGTGGGTTGTTATTTTGCTAATAATTCTCTCTTGCTTCTCTACTTTGAATCAGCTGCTTTGTATTCTGTTTCTCTGCAAGTATCACTTCATGCAGGAAGGCATTTTTTCTTTCTGATATGTTCTTGTATTGTCAAATGTAACATGAATAAAATGGAATTCCAGCGATCTCCTGCTGGAATGCTCTCTGTTCTGTATGGATATTGGGGGTGGCAGCAGTATGATGTCCAAATAAGTGGCTTCAGAGAAGAGGGTCAAACAAAAGCTCCCAAATTTCCAGCCACAAGCACCAAAGTAGGCAGGTGTGAGATCCTGATAAATGAAGAACTGCTTTAAACAGAGGAATGTGGTTTTAACTGTCTTTTCCTTTTCCAGTATTCTCCCTGGTACACTAAGCACGAGAGCTTGTCACTGCCCTTTACTCTGACAGACACAACTTTTTAGGAGCTGGACTTGCCTGTCTCTTATTTTTATACAGTCAGACTTTTTTAACCACTTCCCAGAGCTCTTCACCTATTCTCTATAGCTATCCTTTTTGCTGTCTGTCTTGTCTCTCCTCTGATTCTGTCTCTGTGGGCTCACAACTGATGAGAATGAAGCTGGTGGCAAAGCACAACATTCCTCCTCCTAATATGCTAGCAGTACTTAGAGCAATTAAGAGCAGATCAGTTCTCTGCAGCAGAAAAGGCAATTATTTTTTGTACTCAGCACTGATGAGGTCTCCTTTTAGGAAATTAGAAACAAACTGGAGAGTCTACAGGAGAAAGAACAATTAAAAGTGAGAAAATCTGTCATCAGAAAACCTTGACAGAACACACTTTTCTGAGCGAGCGAAAACGAAAGACATAAGACATCGTTACACTGCACATTTCTTAAGAGGTCAGTAAATAATCGTTACCAAGCATTGGGAGGGTGAGGCAGGTAACCTGCAGTGAAGGATAGCTGCCCTCACCTTCTTCTAACTGATGTGCAGATACACAGAGCGTGTCAGGTTTTTGTCCTGCCAAAAATGGGTAACCACCAAAATAATGGATGCAGCCCAACAATATCCCTCCTTGGCAAGCTATAACCAAGCCTGACAGAGGAGCAACACTTTTCTGTCATGTTGTGGGAACTGGTGACCATGACAGTGTCATCATAGAGTCTGCTTGTGGGCTTGAGTATCCAAGAGAGTAGGGGCAAGGTAGGGTAGTTTCCTGAGCCTATCTGTGTCGTGTGGGCTGGATCCCATCATACAAAGTATCAGAACTGTTGAATTTTCACCTACATGCAAATTTAGTGATTCACCTTACTCTTCAGTTTAATTGGACAAAAATATCCAAATTGAAACAGTACCCGTAGTTTCAATTAAGGCACAGTGCCAGTGTTTCATGTCATAAAATTGTAAGCAGTATTTTGACAGAGTTGACAGTGATCTGGTCTAAAAAAGCTGCCTCGACCTCACAGTTACTTTGTGCTGCTAGTCTGATCACCTCCCCAAACAAACTTGTGTAATTTGTCTGTTTGACTCCTTTTGAAGACTCGGCACAGATTGCCCTACTCCAATGGGAATGGCAAAATTTACTTTCTGGAACTGCAGAAATAATCCTCCTGTGCTTGTTAGAAGGTCCCTGAAATAAACGGCCAGGGTAGGAGGCTGGAATTCAACTTCACTGAGGAGGCCTACCTTTGGAAACTTTCTGCAGAAGTGCTGTTTTTAATTGGATGGGGTTATGAACTTGCAGAAATCACATGTTGCGCACAGCCGGTTAATCTGACTCAGTTTTTCTGGTGAGATTATTAAGAACCGTTTGAGCAGGAGTATGCACAGCTCTTGACAATGCTCTGTGTATGTAATTTGCTTCATCATCAATTCCTCCACAGCTGTAGAGAGTGCCGGAATTGCTTCCAGCCTCCTGTAACGTCAGCAAGAAAGAATCCTGCTCAGCTCTGTTGCCTATTTCTGCGGCTTCAGAGCCCTGAGCACTTTCTGCCCTGTGCAGACCAAATGTTGCTGTCACATGTGTCACGTTATGCTATAAACTGAGCCAAAGCCCTGTTGCTAAACTCCTTGCTAAGGGAAGGGGCATTAACTTGACACAGAAAGAGAAGGAGAGAGCACACTGTCCTTCTGCCGTGTTCATTATCAGCAAGGTTGAAAGAGCTGTTGATTATCACAGTGTGGCTGCTGCCGAGCCCTATACTAGCCACATAGGATTGTTTAATTGCACCCTGCCAAATTTAGATCACGCAGTCAATTAAAAGTAACTGAGAAAGCTCAATGACCTTTCTAGGCCAGCAGCATTTCTGGCAAAATGAATTCCATTTTAGATTTCAGCAGGAGGGCTGTTGAAACATAAAATGAGGCTTTGCTGCACCCAGGGTCAAATTGCTCAGTTTTTCTTGACCAAACGATCTAGCGTTTTATTCTACATTCTCCCAGATAGTATGGACACACTATGGAGGGACATGTGAACTCTTTTCTCTCCCTCTTTTTTGATCCAGCTGCATCTTTTGTGGGCAGTGGAGTTGGCGGGGAAGGGTGCGGGGCTTGTTGATAAAATCCTCATTTATTGATGGCAATCAGAATGTAGCTGTTAGAACCCAAGCAACTTTTGTGGATACAGGCTGGTAAATATTTCCATATGATTTCATATGTTCTCTTCATACATAATTAAAAGCAAATACAAGAAAACAATAGGCATTTGCTTTTGCTCATACGAGATATATGTTAAAGGATTAGCTTTCAAATGCCTCTAAGAAGTAATGACTGCATGATTGGAGTAAACGATAACTAAGGTATTGGGGATTTGAAATAGATTTTGAGAACAATGACTTATACTTTTACATTAAATAAAAAAGAGCTTCTGTATAATTAAAGGTAATTGCTTAACTACTGTTATTCTCTTCCTGTCTACAAAAGCTATTGTTTATTTAGAAGTGAAGAAAATAAGGAGTGGCTGGAGATGTGTGCAATATTGCAAAACAAAAAGAGAGTTGGCGAGAATATGCTTCCTAATGAGTAAGATGTTGCGTGATTAACAACAGTTAACAGTCTCAGCTCTCCTTTCATGTTGAAAAAGGCACTGGTAATATGATGCCTTTCTGTGTGTTGGTGAGTGGCGGAAGCTACCACATGCCTTTTTCCCGAAGAAGAAATTTTTGAGTTACCACGCTGCAGTCTGAATTTCTCGCAGGAGCTCCTGGCAATACTCAGAAACCACCATGTTTATATATGTGGTTCTGCAGTTCAGAAGGCATTCATCACTATCAGCTACCATCTTATGTGTATTTCAGCACTGTACCGTAAATTTCGTCAGAGTGTGTTTGATAGCTCACTCATACCTAAGAGCAGAGATTTCTGGCAAAGAGAATCGCTGCATTATAGCCATAAAGGTGATAGCGCCCTTCTCCCACTTTTCCAGACGATGTTGCAGGGCAGCACTTGAGCTGATGTTATTCTCCTGAAACATGTCCTTTAGTCTCTTCCAGGTGCTCGGAGCATCAGATATCTTGGGAGAATTTTCTTATGTTTTCTTCTTCTCTCTGTTTTTCTCTAAGGAGACAAGATGGGAAAGAAATACCATTAACTATATATAAGGGACATACAGACTCACCATCTTTTATGTATAATTAGTGTTTGAGGGGTGAAAGTGGGTTTTGAGAGCAAAGGTTTTAAGGAGGCTGTTATCATTCTAACTGAATAGTTACAGTTTCTCCTCCTACTGAACAATGGTATAACAATGTTTAGCAAGGCCTGAAAGGCATGAAAAGCAACTGCCCCTCTCTGTAATACTTTTCTCAATGAGATGTCTGCCAATTAATTAGAAGAGCCCAGGGTGGCAAGTGACATGCTTTACACTGCTTATCCCGGTAATGAACGCTACATTCACACAGGACACAAATGTCCAACAGGAAGTTCAGTGAAACTTGGAGATCGAAGGCAGGTCTAACAGAATGCCAAGAGAATGTGTTCCACAGCTCTTGAAAGGCTCTGGTGTGGTTATCCAGACTTCCGAAGGAGGAAGCTAAGTCGGTTGACTTAGCAATATGATCATACATTGATGGGCCTACGCATGTTTCTGAAGTATTTGGAATTCCCCATCCTCTGTGTCTTGCATCTAGCAATTAATTTTTGGGAGACAAAGCATTGTGTATTGACCAATTACAAGGTGCCCATGAATGAACTGATTCCATGGGTGGAGATCAAGGATGAAAATTTCATCTATTTGACAGGTTATAGCATAGCTGTATGATCAGGAGAACACCCATATTTGATGTGAAAGATGAAAAGGAAAGTTTCTTCCCATCTCCTCTATTCTTATCCTACTGCCAAATATTTTTGCAGACTGACAGGGAAACAATAGTCATAGAAGCATCAATGATGCAGTAACAGCTGCAAAAGCCAGAAGAATCTGCCACACACTTTTCTGGATGCTGATCATGGTGTTTCGTATATCCAACACGTTGTGTTATAAAAACCTTCGTTTTCCAATGAGGTTGGACTATTAATGCCAAATGCCAGTGTACCTGTCTTCTGCCCTCCTTGCTGTCTTAGATGTTTTACCAGTGCTTGGTCTACGATTCTCGGGGTGTAACAGGGAGTGCTGTTCTCTGAAGAAAACAAACTGTGGTCAGGTTTTGACTTGCTTTTGGCCAAATACCCCTTCCATAGCCGGTTTGTCCCCTAGTTGAGTCAGCTGGCTTTAAAGCTGGTCCACATTTTAGGCTGGTGGTCTCCTTTCGGGCTGTGAGGAAATGTACTGGGTGCATCTCACGTCCTACCAACTAATGACCTCTCCATGCATTGATGATTATGCTTTCCACAGTGGAATGACTGTACTGCTTCCCTGCTGAACTATTTGTGCAATCACTAAATATATGAATGAGGCCAGAGGTGCTCAGACAGCAGACTCCCAGCCCTCTCTTAAGGCTCTCTCACGGGTTTCCTGCTCCCTTCTTTTCAATGTCTCCTAAGCTCTTCTGAAAGTCTTCAATTTAGCACAAAATTGGTTTAGAGACAAATAGCCATTGAACCCTTCTCACCTTCATCCTGAATGGGAAACCTGAACTGTTGCAGTGCTATAGATAACTTCTCTGTGGATTCTGTTGCCTGAAACTGCTCATGGGTAAAAAACCAGCATTCCTTTTAAACCATTTTCACATCACAGTCATCACACCGCTCCAAAGCACTGCAAAGCTTCACAGAGTTCCATGTTTAGCAATAGAGCGTACAAGCCTGTTGATATTAGCTGCCACTGTGCAGAGATAACTTGAGAAAAGCATCATCATTCTTTCTCTGTGAAGTCTTTAGTCAACAAACACTTTTGTAATTCGTTTCCTCTTGTATGAACAACACAAATGTGGATGTGCCATGCACATCCATAAGGGTTAGGTGGCTTCTGTCTGCAGCATGCTTCAGTAACATTCCAGTTTATTCTGACAAGATAAATAGAGAGTTGCATTTGTGATGGGAGTTTTAATCTCTGCCTTGTGATTTTCAAGGAGATTTGTTTTTAGATGGTCTTACAGATATTTTGTGCTTCCAGATTTATTGTGATGTGTCTGCACTTTTACTCTGGGATAAAGGCCAGGTCATAATCAACCAGGAAAAATACTTCAATGCCTCCTTTGAGGAGTTTGTCCTTGCTTTGATACAATTTCTCTCTTGTCCTGAATGATGTAATGATGTATTATTATGCTACTTTTTCAGAATGGCTAAAATGTTGTTAGGGGTGAAAGAAATAGCTACCCTTTTAATTCTTTCTTGAACAGTGAAAAAAACCCCTCACCTGAAATCAGGACAGCCCTGGGACAGGGACCAGACTGATGAGTACAGTATAACCATGGAGATTTTCAAAATCAGGGTGTTGCAGGGAAGATCTCCAGAGGTCTCAAGCAACATAAATTGTTCTGTGATTCTCTAGGGATTCAACAAGTAGAATTCCTAAATTTCTGGCATGCTTTTGCCATAATACCACTGAGGGTGTATGGCTTCCCTGAGTGCTCAAAAGTACAGTTTTCCACATTGTACAGTGATCTTCCACACAGACCCTCTGACAGCACACAAGAAGGTGCTCGAGAAGAAATGTGGACAGCATCAGTAGTCTTATAGAGTGACAGTAACTGACTGCATATAGGAAAATGCTATCTGTAGGTCATCCTTTGAAAATGAAGGAAAACAAATCCTAAGAGGTTATTTAACTCCTGAAACAGTCCCCAGACACATGTTGACTTGACATGATTTTTCACTGGCCATCCAACTACACTTGAAAGAGATTTTTATGCAATATCATTGCATATAAAATAAAATGAAAAACATTGTCACTGTTTCATTTCTGAAGATAAGTCTATGTGGTATTCTGGAAACAGATATGGGGTCAATCATTCCATGCCCTGAGCCAAAATCAGTGTAGAAGCTGTATCATCGTGGCTAGATAAAAGCTAGAGAAAAGCCACTGCATAGGCACAGGACATTAACTTAGCCCCAGTAGTTTCAAGCTTCCAGTCAGCACAAAAGCTGCAAATCGACCTCTTTCTGCAAAACTTGATGAAGGTATAACTCATCTCTTATTCCCCAAGAAAGCCCTACAAAAACTTGCTGGCAATATCTGCATGTACTTTTTTCCCCACTCTGCAGAAATTTAGCCTCTAAAGTTGAGGGATGTGAACCAGTTCAGAATCCAAATATTTTTTGAGATTTTTGTCATCTTCACTATTCACAGGTATTTACTGAAAGGAACGTATTGCTAAAGAAAATGAGTCAGGCCTTCTCAGAGAGGAAAGGGTGATGGAGGAAGACTAGGTAAGCAGTTTTTAGATACTTTTTAAGTTATAATTGCTCTTTGCAAGTATTTGATATTAAAGATAAGATTTTATGTGCACTGTTTAATTTGGAGTGGTCACATGTGGGGCACCAAATGTCCCTGTTTCTTTTTATTCTCTAAATTAGAAATGTAGAACAAACACTTGCCATTCACACTGAAGCCTCAGTGTATGTTCTTCAATTTTCACGTTTACCTGCCTGACTCCTTTTATGTTGCTGCCAAAAAATTGTTTGCTTAAAATATGCAGAGAAAGCAAGTATACAGGTTAATATGTACTGAAGTTATTTATTTGCTATGGATTGGCAGTTCTGGTGTCCTGGCAAATGGAGATGGAGTTTTGATATTAAACATTATATGCTGTTCAAGCTTTGGCTGATTCAGTAAAAGAGCCTTCAGGCTTCTGTGAAACATTGAAAAAATGTATAAAAGAGAATGGACTTTTTGCTGCAATAGCTAAGAAGCATCATTTCTGAACTTCACAGATTTTGGAATAAGCTTGCAGGAAAACATCCCAACACTATTTTGTAACATATCTGTACTTTGATTTGATAAAACCTGGGGTCAAATAATGACTTTACTGTTAAGGAATAGAAGCTCGAGTTAAGAGGGTATTCAGTTGCTAAGACAACCATCTCACAACAGTGCAGTACTGCAGAAAATAATAACCATTGTTGAATGAGGTAACGAAATTAATGATCTTGAGAGAACATGTTTTGTTTTGATGTGTTAAGCTGCTATGTGGGCAGGTCATAACACGGTTCTAAGGTTGGTCAACATATTCCTCTATCACCACCTGTTTTAATTTGTTTTTAACTTTCTTTTTCAGATGGAAGAACAATGAGGACCTATCTTTTACTTCCTTACACTGGCTGTTTTGAAATGTTGTTTGGTTTTGGAACAAACATTTGAAATTTCTTTGAAATAATATGTGGTAAGTAACGAAGATGAAAACATGTTTACCTTTTAAAAAAAAATCTTAAATTATCTCTTTGTTTCTCATGCTTAAGTAAGAAATTTGTTGTTCAAGAACAGATTAATATTTTGGTAAAAAAATTAAACCAAACCATTCTTGTATCAATGTCTTTCTTATGTGCATCAAGTTGTTCTTAATGAACAGGAAAAGTGGGCTGACTCAGAAATCTGAAATTCAGTAATGAAAAAGAAATCAAATGCTCAACTACAAGAGAATAAGAGGTCTGTCAAAAGGAGTATGGAAAAGGATGAGGAGATGTCAGCGCCTTCGATTAGATTCCTTTGAATTTGAAAAAGCCATAGTTTGTCCTTGACTTTATTAATAGCATAGTCTGAGAGACAGAAAAGACAATTATTCTGAGGTTGGTATCTTGTATTACAGTAACTTGTGAAGTTGTGTACCCGGCTCTAAGACGATACAAACATATTGGAGAGAGGCAAGAGGAAAATGTTAAAAGACTTAAAGAAAACACGAGTTCTGAAGAAAGGCTTGAATTTGATCTACAAAAAGGAGTGGTTGAACAGAACTTGGTAAATCACCAGCAGTGTAGAATGGATTGAAGAAGATGATCATCAATTGTACTTTGTAGCAAAGCAGAACAAAAAGTAAAGTGTTAAGTTTTAGGGACAGAAATACAGGTTGGGTGTTAAAAGACTTTTCATAATTTTGCCATCGTTACATCCTGTAATTGAGGCAGTCACTGAACAGGTGAAGGAAATGCTGGACACTGATTCACTGGATGCCCCCCTTTTGGTCAAATCGGAGGAATATTTGCAGGGGTGGTTTAGATGATACTTGTTCTGCCATGGGGCTTGGTCTTCTTATCACTTTTTTACTGTGTGCATTATTTAAACACCCCACAACCTTACCAGTGTAGTCTGCCCTTCGAATTCTGTGTAACACAAATGTCATGAATTTAGGAAAATCAAAATTGGTAGCAGCAAGTATAGTTTCCCATTCAAATTCTTTTCTCATTTAATAGTAACCCATAACTGACGAACACAGGAAGTCATGATATGTGTAGAAAGCAGCTGAAAAGAGGACAGCCATTTGTGGATCAGGAAAAAGACCGAAAAAGAAAGAAGAAATTCCAGCCTGGTTGAGATTTCCAACACCCTCCAGAGTGTCAGGATTGACACGACACATAGTTTGACCACATAATTTACCTGGATCTATAGACATCAATGTGTGGAGGCAATTGAGGCCTGAAGAGTAGAAATTCAGGACTTATAAGTGATACTGGTATCTTGCTCCCCTAACAAAGATGTATTTTTGTTGTGCTAAGTCTTTGACTTGTTCAAATCAGCCCTGCATGCAACACAAGGCATTGATTTATTTTAAGCCTCTTGTCTTATGAAGTTAGCTGAAATGCTAGCTTTTGTTTTCTGATTTATTTTCTTTTACTGTCATAATAGTTTTTCTACGATATGTTTTTCCTAAGTATTTTTATTTCTTCCTCTTTAGACATAAAATACAGTCTTTCTTCTCAGTCTCTCCCACTAAACTCCTTGTTTATTTCTAATGTCAGCTACTGTAAGGTCCACCTACCAAAGCCCACCTAATTGTTAGTCATCTCCCCACCCCACCATCTGCAGGCCATGCCATTCATGGCATCAAATCCCTGCTTACCATGTTTCAATTACTCATCTCTTCATTTCAAGGTATGGTTTACTTGGCTGCTGTGCTGCTTCTTTCTCCTTCCTGCACACCTCTCCTACTTAAACCCGTTTTCCTTAACCTCAGCCTTCAAAGTTACAAGCAAAATATCAGGTTGGATAATAAGAGAAGATGGTGCAGCAACATGGTGTACAACAGCTTTCATCCTTAATTTCTGAGATCCATCTGCGCCTGTACGGTGATGGCTGAGCAGTCTTCCTGTTCACAGAAACACAAAATCACAGTATCATCATATCCTGAGTTGGAAGGAACCTACAAGGATCATCAAACTTCTGGCCCTGCATAGGACAGCCCCAAGAATCTCACCATGTTCCTCAGAGCATTGTCCGAACACTTCTAGAACTCTGCCAGGCTTGGTGCTGTGACCACTTCCCTGGGCAGTCCAACCCAGTGCCCAATCACCCACTGGATGAAGAACTTACTATATCTAGGCATTGCCCTCACAAGGAAGTTGTAACTGCAATGAGGTCTCCCCTCAGTCTCCTCTTCTCCAGACTGAATCCACCAAGTGACCTCAGCTGCTCCTCATACGGCTTCCCCTCAAAGACCTTCACCATCTTCGTTGTGCAACTTGACAAACTTTTGGTGAAAAATTTTTTCCTAATATGTTTGCAGTGAACTGAGAGACTTAACAGACTCTGGATCTTGAGATTTTTAGTCGTGTTGGACGTGTGCTGGGAGATGCAATATTGGCTACAAGTGCTAATAGGATGGAAACTGCTCATGTGTAGCAGTTCAAGGATAAGCGTGACAGGAACAGCGTAAAGGGAAGCATGACTGTGACCTCCTGAAAACTGGAGCAGACGAATAATTCAGATGGGCTGTAGCTTTCTGGTTACTGGGAAGACTGTGCCTCTGTACTGAATGAGAACACAGTGAGATGGATTGAGAATTGGATGAATGGCAGATCCCAGAGGTCCATCATCAATGACACAGCGTCTGGTTGGATGCCTGTCACTGGTGGTGTCTCACAAGGTTCCATTCTGGGTCCAGTGTTATTTAACTTAACTGGTGAATACCAGTGACGTGGATGAAGGGGCAGTTGCCTTCTTACCAAGTTTACTGATAATTTCAGAGGAGTGGCCAATATCCCAGAGGGATGTGCAGCCCTTCAGAGGGACCTCAACAGGCTGGAAGGGACGGGACGAGAAAAAACTTCTGAAATTCAATAAAGGCAAATGCAGGGTCCTGCACCTGTGGAGAATAACTCCAGGCACCAGCACAAGTTGGGGGTGACCTGCTGGAAAGCAGCTCTGTGGAGAAGGACTTGGGAGATCCTGGTGGACAACAAGCTGTCCATGAGCAAGCAGTGCCCTGTGGCCAAGAAGGCCAATGGGATCCTGGTGTGCATTAGGAAGAGCATTGCCAGCAGGTCAAGGGAGGGGATCCTGACCCTCCACTCAGCCCTGGTACGGTCACATCTGGAGTGTTGTGTCCAGTTCTGGGCTCCACAGGATAAAAATGTCAAGGAACTACTGGACAAACACAGGGCTAGGAAGATGATGAGAGGACTGAAGGAGCTCTCTTATAAAGAAAGTCTGAGCGAGCTGGGCTCGTTCAGACTGGAGAAGAGATAACTGAGAGGACACCTTATCAATGTCTCTGATGGTAATGTCCCTGAGTCCCACTGTATGCAAGTATCTGATGAGAGGGTGTCAAGAGAATGGGGCCAGGCTCTCTCCAGTGATGTCCAGAAACAGCACAAGGAGCAATGGGCACAAGCAAAACACAGGAAGTTCCATCTGAATATGAGGAAAAAATTCTTTATTTTGCGGATGAGAGAGCACTCTGGAACAGGCTGCCTGGAGACAATTTGGAGTATTCTTTTCTGGATATATTCAAACCCCATCTTGAGACAATCTTGTGCAATATGCTATAGGATGACACTATTTGAGCAGGGAGTTTGGACTACATGACCGCACTAGCGGTCCTTTCCAACCCTACCCATCTGTGATTCTGTGGTTCTGCTTTAAAAAGGCAAATGGGCAAGGGGGTAACATATATGACAATTCATGAAATGTAGTGAGAAGCGTGTCAACAATGGTATGCACAGATGCATGCCTGTGGCATTAGTCAGACAGGTATGGGTGCAGCTACCAGGAGGGTCGGAAGGACCAACACTTACCCTCTATTTAATCACTCCACCAACAGTGGGAGAGAGGATAGCAGTGGATTTTGTCAATTTCATGTGATGAGTATGATCATTTTCGCTGGAAAGCAAAGCAGAGGGCCAAACAACCTCTTCTCTATCACTCTCTTATTCTGTTTGACAGCCTGATCTGAGTCATGTGTCCCACTCATGCATGGATGTCTTCCCTGACTTGCTGGATTCAGAGTCATGCAGGAGCATTTCAGGAAAGACTGCTGGCAACCAGCACTTTTTACGTGAATGCTGGCTGTTTGCAGGGGCGTTGTTCATATTCAGGCAAGGGTGAGACCCTGAGGATCAGCAATGAGAGTAATTTAGCAGCATGAGAGTTTTGGAAAGACATGTGGAGATCCTTCTTTTCTGCTGTCTGTGGGAGGGAGGGTGAGGAAAAGAGAGCTTATTTTATACATGAACTAAGTGATTTTTTTGTGACTTCTTTGAAGAAAGAAAAGACACAATTTTTAGTCTTCCTGAGTAATTTAAAGTGACAGAATCTGGTGAGAGACAGCAACATTTTATTAGACATGAAATCCTGAAAAATACCTCACAGTTGTAACCCTGAGACAGAAATAGAGGTGCAAGATTTTGTAATGTTTTGAGTGGCTTGGTAATATCAGCAAACTCAATCCTCTTTTTTCAAAAATATATCAGCCATCAGTGAAAAGGAGTGTGGCGGGGTAAGGAGACTGGTTTGCTCAGGGATAGAGAGGCTTTTTCTGAAGTTTCTCCAATTGCAAAATACCTTTTACATCTCAACCTGGAAGAAAGTAGAGAAGGGGGATCTTTTGCCTATTCTTCTTGCTACATCCAAATCAGAAGTCGTTTTCCAAACAATTTGTGCATTTACTGAAAACAATACCTGAACCAGATTCTGTCCATAGGGAAAAAATATGTTTTCCGAAAGGGTACAGTGTTACATAGGGCCTTATAATCTTAAAAGCACTTCTACATAGTACAGGGAAAGAATCCCAGGAAATAAGTAGTGATAGGGATTGCAAAAAGAGAGCATAAGAACCTTTTCAATATGGTGAGGTTTCAGAAAGATTTAATCCAAACAGCCTGTAAATCGGCTGTATCTACCCCAGTGTGAGGAACATTGAAAGACAATTCTATTGTTGCTTCCTACAAGGGCAAAAACTTTTCCAGCATGCTGCAGGGAAAGAAGAACGGTAGGTCGGTGTTTCGTCATGGCCTTTCAGGGCAGACTTATGAAATGCCTTGCAGCTGGGTCTCTGGTTGGTAAATGGCAGTAACACAGCCATGCAGACTGTCAAACATGAATTCTGAGCTGTTGTTCATGGTAATAGTACCAGCTGCTCTGTGTGCACATGCAGCTTGTCAAGAACATGAATCAGGGTCTCCGAGGCAACAGCTTGCAGCTGGAACCATGAGGACCTTAAAGTGAATTCTTGCCGCTGGATACCACTATCCAGCCTCTTCTCTACCCATGGGCACAGAATTCAGCGTCTCTGCTCATGGATCCCTGCTAAACTTTTTACACTCATAGTGTTTCTAAGGTATGGGAAGCATGTCACTCTTCCTGACTCAGTACAGGTACATCCGAATGAGATTTTTTTTTTTGGAAAAAAGTACACATTCTGTGTAGCCAGACCAAGAGTTTCTATAAACATGCGTGTGCAGTCCATTTTTGTTGTAGGTTGCATGTTTTACGAAGACTATACAGGAAAGTAGTGATTACATGAGAGATGTTTGGTGTGAGCTGAATAATGATTACAGAGCCCATCTGTGTGCCTTCTCTCTCTTTTATCTCCTTTATCCTACCTTTGTTTACCAGACCAGTGCCCAATTAGGATGCCAATGTCTCTTCAAGGAAAACTGGAATGATTTTCGAGTTTGCCTTTTCCGTGGAATGAAGAGGAATTGACATTATCTCAGGTACAGAAATATCAGGCAGGTGTATTAATACAACCTCTATTTGAGGATAACTGCCCTAACCAAAAAGTAGGGTGGATTAACCAATGTGAAGCAGCAAACTAAGGTGTCCTCTGTATCACTGTTGTCTCAGATTTCCCCATAAGCTGCTGCATGATGCTGCATAAGCTGACCCTTGCCTGAGTTTGATGGGATCTGAGTCAGGCCAGTACTGCCAGCCTGCATCATTTTATTGCAAACTGTGAAGTCTGGGGGTGTTTTCACAGCTTCCTCGGGAAGAATTGGATGGAAAGGTGCCCACAAATCTGCCCTGAATCAAAATCGGTCGCCCTCTGTAGCTAACTGAAAGACAGAGCCTAGTCAAATGGCTGCTCTTCTTCACTTATGTCCTGAAGTGTAGCATCCATTTTCAGCTGTGTTGAAGGGATGCCTAAAGGAAAAAAGACAGCTACGCCAAGCTTGGAGAGGGTGAGATGCTGTGGGGAGCCTGGCATGGAGAAGTGAAAGGTACAAGAAGTGCAGGAGGGGAGAGAAGACATGACAGAAAGAGAAGAGTTGAGCTTGGAAGAAGGACTGAGTGTAGCAAGGCAGGTTACTGGGTCTCTGCCCAGAAAAGAAGGACAGGATCTTGGCATTGCCACCCTCATTATCTGTGGGAGGGGTGGGGGGCCAGGCAAATCAGGAAGTCTTAAAGGCATAGGAGGGATACTGGTTCTCACAGTTGTGGGAGGAGAAAGAGAAAGAGGAACAAAATGTCTTTCATTCTGTTCCGAAAATCATAATTTAAGGATTTGAAGCAATCATTTAGAGGCTAAGATAAATAGAAATTATGTGCTTTGAAAGTGTAGGAATAGAAGATTAAAATTATCCACAGACTGTAATTATAACTCCTGCCCTCTGATCAGATTAATGTGTTTCCAACAGGTACCAAAGTGGCAGCTATTGTAAAAATACTGTTTTAGTCTTACATGTAAAGAGCTGTGCAGTTAACACAAGACTTACCAGAAAAATTACTTGATAACTGGATACATGAGGACAAATATGTCTTATGGTAGTTATAGCTGTTTATTTTCATTCTGTTCTCTTTGTACTGGGGGAAATTTGAAGTTGGGGTGAAAATGGGGAGGAAGTGGGAATTGTAAAAAAGAATGGATGCTTGTTCCAGTGGTTTGGGAGGGCAAGTGGAAGGGAAGCAAATTCCATAACCAAGCATCCAGGCTGAGTCATGGCTACTTACATACCACTTACTTTGGAACTAAACGTATTACACACACTTTAGCAAAGGCATAAGGAGGCATAACCATTTTAGAGGCTGGTCTGAGGATTGAGATCTGTGTTTTCTCTTCTCTTGCTTTCAATCCCACAGTGATCATAATCGTTTCACAGACATATTTTCTCATGTCCCAAAGGAATCTCTATAGTTGGCAGTACTGGGGATGCCAAAAGATGGTCTTGCTGAAGACAGTGTTTCTAGATTCTTGCAGATGTCCCCTTCTCCCTTCCTTGAGAGTCAGACATAACCCTTTGTTTAGACGACAATACTTTCCATGCTCCTGCCTGTGTTTTCCCCTGAGAGAATTGGCAGTTCTCCACCAGAGCGTTACCCAGCTGCCGAAAGGAGCAGACATGTTGATTTCTGCTGTGTGGACCTGATTAAAATCGTCCTGCAGGCTACATGAAAAGCAAATGAGGTAGCATTCATCTAGGTGCTTGTGCAGTCCAGACTCCTCACAGTGTCCCAGCTCTTCTCTGATGGACAGCTACATAAGAAAATCCAGATTAGAACACAGCTTTGCAGGCAGTGCAGTCTGTCATGTGAATTTTCCACCTGAGTGTCTTCCATTATCTGTGTTCAGTCAGGGTAAAAGAGAAAGTAAAACTTTGACATTGCCAGAGTTATGCAGATTGTGTTTTTATAGATTTTACTTTCGAGAGTGGAGTGACTTTCCAAACCTCTGATGTGACACGTGATTTGCAGGCAAATTTCCATATGCTATTTAAACCTTGTCACTATCACTGTTCACTTGTCATTTATACAGAAAATACTCATACCTTAAGTGGAATTATCAACATGTAGAGTTACTGCCTTGTAGGTACTGTCATCCTGCAGCTCTCTTGTCCCAATCCACTCTAACTTTCTAGTAGTGTTAGATGTAATGTCAGGAAGTTACAGCTAACCTGGTCTATTAATAAGGATTTATGAATTTCTCGGTATTTCTGATATTTTTATAAAGTAAAAGAAAGGAACTTTAGCTGGTTAATTAATTGCTCAGTGTCTTTTTGTCTCAGCAGCCACATACTAATTCTTAACGTTCTCATTCACCTTTCCGATTAGCTCTGTAAATGCATTTATTATGCCTTGACTTACTTGATCTTTGTTTTGCATTAACATTGTTTTGGATATTAGAGGGTCTCTGCCTCCGAATCTGGTTTTCGTAGCAGAACATTTTTAACCTTTTCTGGAATGAGGTTCTTTGTAACTCTGGGTGTGGCCCAGAGAAGGAGGGACAGTTGCTTGACCTTAAGGGGAAGAGACAGTCACATAAAGATTGACAACAACCTGAAAGGCCTGAGAAGTATTTGCTAGGTCCTTGTTCTTATGACTATAATGCTGTTGGCATTTCCAGAATTTGTGCCCATTCAACTACTGAACTTTAAATTTTCTTTTTTGTTTTTTTGATAGCTGATGTGAGACAAGTATGTCATCTGATCTATTAAAAGGAATGAAGAAAAATCAATATTTCAGCATTTAATTGTAATTGTATACTTAAAACTTCTTTTGTTATTTTTCCTTGGTTTTCCAATCTGGATGCACAGTAAATATTTTTAACCAATAAATAAAATAGAGCTATGCCCTGAAAGACTGTATTTCTGACATGCAATTTTATTGTTGCTCTTTCTTTTGTTTCCTGTCCTAGCAAATATTTTGCACAAGTATTGTCTCATTTCTGTCGCATAACTCCTAATCAGAATGAGAACTGTCAAGAGAAAAGAACACTGTGCTGGGATGGGGGGCAAACAAGACTGGAAATATATGCCACTATTTAATTTTGAGCTCCTGGGAATCACTGTAGTACCAAAAAAAATTGCAATCTAGTGTAGTCTAGTGGGAATACTAGATATCTTCCTGCCCTAAGTCCCTAAATCCTATTGAAAATGGGCTAGAACTGATTTTCTGGCAGTCATGGAACAATTAAGAAGCAGTATGAATGTTAGTACCTTTCCTTTTGCTGGTCTGAGGTGCCAAAGACAATTTAAACTCCTCATGGAAATGGCTCAATTATTTCCTGCTATGTATTTATACTTAGGTAATTATTAGCAGTGAGTTTTATTTACTTAGATTGTCTGAGCAGAAAGAAGTTTTGTTTATATCATTGTTGTGCGGAGGTGAAATAGCCACCTGAATACCCTCTGTTTATTCTGCTTGAATATGAAAAGTCTTTGTCCCTGAAGAGGCAAGCATGTGCACCATTCAGGGGAGAATGTCTCACCACAAAACTGTGGAGGAAATAGGCAGTGGAGCACTTTGTGGACTTGCTGTTCTTAAATAGCTACCAAAGGAAGGAGCAGTCACACTAACCATAAATGAACTATGCATAATCCATTGTCCTGAAGGCAAAGGAACAAATGGGGAAACTGAGGCAAAGGATATTCCTGGAAGGATGCTTGCTGGGATCAACCTTTACAGGCCGAAGTCAAGTGAAGGATTAAGGGCATGGGTCATGTATTCAGCTTTCCAGTGTTTAAGCAGCGTCTGTGTACTATGCCTGTGTGGGCACAAGATTTAATCTTGATTGGGTTATAGACCCCTCACCATGCTGCCAGTCTTCCTCAGTTGCTTTTTATTTTGTCCTGAGTGTCTGTTCCCTTTTAGGGACAATGACACAATTTCCAGCCTTTTTGCACAAGGTTATGCTGGCTAAAACCTGCTGCCATTGTACCCACAAAGACAGGACCTGGATGGGCTTTGACATCCTGGAGATACGGTGACATGTCTTTGTGTGCTTGGTGAGACACAGTGGAGAGCGACGTCAGTGCAGCGCCTGCTGTGTCCTGCACAGTGCATCACCGCTTGGTGGGATATCTCTCTCTGTGTTACCAGAAAAAAGTGGGAGATGAGGATGCCTGTAGAAGGCAAAATGAGGTGAAACAATAACCAGCAATCCTAAACAGAGACTGCTGCCAGAAATAAAAGGTGCCCATGTGGGTTTTTCTTGTGAAAATCTCTGTGGGCCAAAGATGCTAGTGACCCTAGGGATGAAAGAAAAGAGAGTGAGCAAAAGCAATTGCAGAAAGCCATTGCGAAGTCCTTGGAAGAAAAGGGAGAAATGTATGAAAACTTCAGGTCACAGGCTTACTGTGAAAATCCTCAGCTGATTTAAATCTAATTTTAAAAGGGATGGACCTTTTTTATGTTGCCATGATGGCATTGCTGTCAAAGTCATGTCACAGAATATGAGGCAGCTGTGTGGGAGTCATGATGTGAGAGTTATCAATCCCTGTAAGAGACAAAAAGCAAAGGAAGGGCAAAACAGCTGGGTTTGTCTGTGAAGAAAGCTTAGGAAGTTGAAAGGACTGGGAAAATCATATGTGTTCCTTGGCATTACCACACTGGTGTGTCCTCCCTCTGCCAAGACCCTTATAACTACATGGCTGCCTCAGCATGCAAGTGATGGTCAGTCTCTTGAGGTGCACCTCTTTCACTTGTTCAGGTAGCCTGGGAGTGGGATGGGCTGTGTTTGGAGATAATGAGCATATCTGTGCAAGCTGGGTGGGTCTGTCTCCCACCTTTCTCTCCAGAATGCAAGCCCACCTTCCTAGCTGTTCCTAAGGGGCCTGCTGCTGGGCTGCCTGAGCTCTTGGGAGCTTCATCCTGTGTTTTCTGACTCTGACTTTTACATATCACAAATTTGAGACACCATCATATATGCCCTCTTTATCTTACAACAGTAAGGATGATAAAATGAAAGTCAAGGCAGAGAAAAACGTGCAGTAAGTCATTCGTTTGCAATCATTACCACTTTTTTCTCCCATGCAATGATTGTTTCCATGGAGACTGGAGCAAACCAGTGGCTACGACTGTGCATTCTGCTGTCCCTGTTTCCACAGAAACCTGTACACTGGATTGCCAGAAATTAAGTTACTCTTGTCCAGCTGAACAAAGTGACATGATTCAGGAGGAAAAATTTCCTTCCACTTTTGTGCTCAGACGGTCAATCGCAGAGAGTCTGGGGGTGGCAGAGCACCTCACAGCGATCCTTTTACAGGTGCAGTGTGCTAATCCTAAAGAGCTTTGTTGGCTTTGGGGTAGGATTACCAAACCAAAGACACCACAGAACATTGCAGCCTAGGAGAAAAGCAGGGGTATAAGACCGTCAGTAATTGTTGCTGATTGCTCTGCCACTAGAGACTGCCCTGTCACTGCATCTGGGTGCCATCCTCAGTAGGCTGTGAAAGGCATGCACAACATACATAAGCTCTTGTGAAGGGCATCTAGCATAGCCACAGGACAAGGATTTCCCAGAGACATACTCTTGTTCTCTTCAGAATCTGCGGACAGATACTCCATTATTTTCACTGTAGAAGCTTTTGGACCATCAAGCAATTAATTTGCTTGGAGGACTTGTGTTTGCTACCACAAGAAGCTCTCCCTTTGTACTGGTGTAACTGCCGACGTTGTCTTGCTGGCTGGTACAAAACCTACCAGCATTTAGGAGGCAGACAGTTAGCTATTGTGAACTTCCCGCTGGATAAGGAATATACTGTAGTGTACAGTATTGTCAAAAATTGAGTTTCTTTAGATGCCAGGTTGAACTTAATTTCTTATCAACCCTTATATTTACTGCTTTATATGCAACTAGACAAGTTGATCCTTTGTGTGGCTACAAAAGTACGACATTTTCTATTCTTTGGTTTGTAGGATTTCTGTCACTGAAAAGTCTTGATTCCGTCTAGAAGATGCACATTTTTTATTGCAGTTTTTTGACTCTCCAGAAAAACTCTAAAAATAATGTTCTTGGCACAGCAGGTCACTAGAGAAGGGCTTGGAAAGTGACATCTACTCTAGCTAACAATGGCTTCAGTTGAGGCATCACATCAATTTCATGTTAATCCAATTGAATTTCTTTAGGAATAAAAAAGGAATTTATTTTGAGATTGGAGATACGGTTTTAATGTGCTAGATTGTCATTTATAGCTGAATTAAGGGCTGTTGTGAACTTAAAAATTATCTCACAAGTCTGACTCTCACCTTCAAAATGATATTTGCAATAAATGTTAGGTCAGGTATTTCGTACTGCATTCCAGAGAAAGACAGATATGAAGGCCAGAAGAGACATCCAGCCTAAACTACTGCAATGGAGATAATATGCTTTCATCTATTACTGCTGTATATAGGACCATAACTTGTGGAATAAGCTTCCCTGCCAAGAAAATAGTCTTTCTGAATTTGAGCAGAAAAAAGAATCCACTGTTTTCAGAAATGGCTTGTCCTAATGGTTAATCATCCTTGCTGTAACAAATTGTTCCTTGTTTCTAATTTGTCTAGCATTAACTTCCAAGCCAGTGAGTTTATGCATGAATTTTTTATCCATTTTAAAAATCGCTTTAATATTTGTGATTTTCTCTCCGTGAATCTGCCTGTACTGCAATCAAGTTACCTATCTTCTGAATTTATTTTTTATGATAAGATAAGCAGCCTAGGCTCCTTGAATCACTTATACAATTAAACTGTCCTGTAACCACCATTTCTTTTCTCAGAGAAGCCTCTTCAATTTCTTTGAAACACTTCTTTGGAAGTATAAGGAAACCTATTTTTAACGTTCTTTTAAAAGCAGAGACAAGGGAACAATTTATGGGATTCTGACATTGAACTCATCAGTTCTGTTTAGAAAGCTGGAGAGACCTCAGTGCTAAATCCTATTCCCTCATCCATACACATGGAAATTAATTTACTTGTTAACTATCATGTTAACACTAAGAGTTTATGTTTCATTTTGTGTATTGTTAGTCCTGAGTCTTTTTTGCCTCCTTTCAGCATATAGGTTACCGATGTGGCTCAGGTTTTAAAGCTGACTGGTGGCACCTGTTTAAATCAGACAGTAGCTTACACCTCTTAACTTGAAGATCTAAATTTTGTCACCGAAGCCTCACACATTTATCCAGTTTTCTGAGGAATTTTGGGCTTCTAGACATGGGACTTGCTCACAGATCTACTGTTGTGGACTCAGTGGGGTACTGGGTCTGAGTGACCAGGTGCTGCTTGTCACAGTCTGGCTTCAAAGACTCAGTCTTCCTAGAGGCCTGGCAAAGAAATTAAAATGTGCATAATACATGGGCTCTGTACTAAGGAGTTGTACAGCTGCAGTGCAGGGAACTGGAAATGCTCTTCACATTGGAGTGGTTGCCTTCCCTGGAACCATTACTCATTTATTTGCCTTCCCATGTGTTACGCTGTGCAGCCTTTCATCTTCTGCAAAGAACATTCATTTCTTTAAAAGATATTCATTCTAAGTGGGTGTATTCTATTTTTGACACATCCATTTCATATCATTAGAATATCACTCTGCCGTGCTGGGGTGTATTTATTTATTTAATTTTCATTTTCATTTTTTCTCATATCTGCAACCGGCTGTCACTGTGGCATCTTTCCTCCACGTGAGTCAGGAGGGGAGCTGATGTCTCAAGTCATCTGTATCTTCCATGTGTCAGCTGTCAGCTGTACACCAACAGGAGTGGAACAAAGTAATCAGCTGTAAATTGCTTTGCGGCTTTGCTGATGGGAGATGCATGGGCTTCTCCCACACCCCTAGGATGCTGAGTGGAAGAGCTAACTAAACCCACTGATCCCTAACTGCTGCAGCCTTGGCCACAGCCATAGCTGAGGGCTGAAATTGAATTCGGCTGCCTCTTGCCAGGCTTTGCTTAACCACCGAACTGTCAGGGGATGGATGAGGGTGTCCAGTAAGGCAGGCAACCTCTGCCATCGATGCAGGGAGATATTCGGGTGCCCTGGACCTTAGTGAAAATGGGATACAGCACACAGCTTTCCACAGCAGAAAGTGGGCTGTTCAGGGAAACCTCTGCATCTTAGAGGTCTTTACCAACTTAAATGTTTCCATGACTCCCACATAACTCTGTGTCTGCTGTGTGCCTGCACTTGCAAGGGCAAGTATGGAGAGGCTCAATTTTCCATTAACCTTTTAATAGGGAAAATAGCCCTTTCCTTCAGGGATCTACGAAATGAACTGAAAAATACCTGACCAGCTGGTTATTGAGGATGGAAGACTGAGGGAAAGGATCAAACTTGTGAGATTAATCATTTTGTTACTGCCTTTCCAGAGTGGGCTTTTGTTATTCTGCTGGTAGCTGCCTGAACAAGATTCTGGACTAATCAGTGTTGGCTCCACTTGCTGGCAGCAGTCCTTCTGTTCATAGAAATCCTGATGATATGACGAGCAGAAAAATAATGTTTTGAAGTCAAAACAAAGGAAGTGATGTGTACTCTTTGGACCAGAATTTAGAATCTGAATGGGAGAAGAAAACACCTGGAGACATTTGTTTACTTTTGTGATGTAAAGTGTTTGAAGTATTTACACAGTAAAAACAGTAAGAAACCAAAGGATTCTTTCAGCTTCAACAGTTGGAAAAATAATTAAAAAAAAGGTTAAATAACTTTTTATAAATCCATGAGCAGTTTATGCTGAACGGGTTACTAAGTGCTCTCTGGTGCTTTTCTTTCCTTGTCAGGTTGCTTTACGGTAACAGGGTTTAACCTGCAACAGGCTGTCTGCAGCCAGCTTGGCCTCTGCTGGGGGCAGGATTCTGAGGGATTCCCGGGTCGGAGAGGGCAGTAACCTTGTTGGAGCTCAACAAATTCCTGTTCGATAAGTCTTTGCTAATTTGGAAGGAGCATATCTGGAATAGGCAAGCTGAGGCAACAAGTGAAAAAGCAGTGCAAACAGACTTTAATTTAATTACTGTTCGTAGGATGGAGGATTTGTCTCAGTGGGAAACAAATAAAACACAGTGAATCTGACCAGGGCATGTTTATCACCTTCACCTCAGCTTGTTCCTGAAACATAAAATTTTCTTAAACATGTAAGCATTAAGATTTTAGTTAAAACTATTTTTGCGAAAATGAGTTAAAATAGATTCAGAAACCAAATGCAGCTGGATTCAATTAAAAAGTTAATTAAAGCTGAACCCGTAATAAGCTTTTGAGATCTAGGAACTGATTGTTTGTTCAGCTGCAAAGTGTAATGAAAAATAAACCCCAATAAAAGGGAATTAAAACAGGTATTAATTGTTTTAAAAGGAATTGGAAGTCCTTCCAAGTCATATGTATTGTCAAAAACCAGAGGAGTAGAAAGGTCAAAATCAGGAAAAAGCGTTCTTCTTCATCAAAGAAGGACCCCCCCAAGAAAAGACGACCCCAGACTCATTTTAAAAGCTAACTACGCATGCTTAATGGCTTTTTAATTAATTTCCATATGAAGCGGGGAATGGGAGGTGTTTTTGTTACCAATATTTTGAATATTCAAAACCTTTGCAGATAAATAGACTCTGTATTTTTTTGTGATTTGTCTCTACGCATTAGGGGGTGACCCCCGCACCTGCCCGGTGCCGGAATAAACATACACTGTCTAACTTTAACGGGTTAGAAAGTCTTTGTCCTTCTCAGCTGGGTGTCGATACTAGGACTATGCCCAAATTTTAATAAATCATTCCAGATTATGCTCTCTTTTATGGCTGTGCTGTTGAGTGCAGAACTGACTTCAGGGCTACATAACTAAGAGTGCATAAAGCTGTGTCCTACTGCTAAGAGATCGAGAAAAATGGTATATCCCGAGTGTAGAATCCTAGAAGACAAGGGGGCTAATGTGCATGTGTCAAACAGCGACAGCCAGATAGCTGTGAAGACAACCATGGATTGTTGGTGATATAGCCAAGAATTGTTGGGGATAACACACTGAGAAAGAACAGGGTGTGGCTGGAGTAGAGGCCGTAATGAGGTAGGGCAACATATTTCTGGAACAAACGTCCTTGTTTTGGCTCCTGGAGGTGAGCACAACACAGCACAGCACAAGTGCAGGGATGAGGCTGAGAAGTGGGCATGGACCACCCAAAACCCCTTTTCCAGAAAGGTCTAGAGGAATGGACTGTGCATGATAAGAAATTTGCATATGAAGTGAAAAGGTTATGGGGGAAAAAAATGTACTCTCACCAAGCCCAGGTGTGTGGGCACCCCCAGGACCCTCCAGCTGGTTTGCCACTGGAGCCAGGACTGGTGCTCTCTCTTTCTCTATTCTTTTCATTCTCTCTCCCCTTCTTTAACTCCTCTCTCTTTCTCTCTTTCTTTCCTTTCACCCTTTACTCCTTTATCCAAAACCCAGTGCCATGTGTTCATACAGGATCTCAGGGACTAATTTATACCAATTTCTGTGCCAAGAGTGTGATTTCCTGATAGAACTCTGAAAGCTTTTTTGGACCCCCTGACTTTTGTTATTCCTTTTGACTGTGAGCATTTATGAATCTTGTGTGTTCTCTTCCCCTTAAGGGTGGGACGTCTCAATGAGATAAATATAGAGCACCCATGAAACTGAGTGCAGATGCTGGCACAAGCTCCAACTTCTCTGTATCGTCTGGCATACTGTCCCAATCCAGTCGGCAAGTTTTGTTGCTTCACCAAGTTTCATCTCTGCCCTGGCAGCAAGCACATGGGATGGCATATATTTTATACGTGTCTGCTCATGGACTGAGAATTGTAATGACACAGCAAACCTGTGCTCAGATCTCACTGCTTTGATGCTGTCAGCTGTCAGTTGTTACTGCCTTCCTCACTCCAGTGCAAGATGGTGTTTTTTAGCACCAGTCTATCCTTGAGGTCAGTTTAATATGCAGAATAGCAAACTGAGTCTGAGACACGAGTACTACTACCATCTTATTCCAGCACCATGGCTGCTTACAGCGTGCAACAGTGGTGGGAATATCTTAGCCTAGCACAGCCAGGGTCACAGCTTGTTGGTGTTTAGGAGTCTTCCTTTTGTTCCTTTCTCTTGGGGAATTTTCTCCCATGTGTGTTGCAAGGAGACAATAATGACCGGGAAATTAAGAGAGACAAAAAAATTTACCACAGCTTGGGGGAGGCGTGCAGCTGGCTACTCTCTCTTTTTACTGGGGGGTTTCTCTGGGAAGGGCAGAGATGCTGTGAGATCTGGAATGGGAAAAAGGGGTTCAGTGGTGCCCCTAACTCTCTTGTTCTCTTGGCATTTAGAGGGGAGTGAGGTTGCAGTCACTGTGGGGAGAATTCATCACCACTGCAGGGTTCTGATTTCTACTGCCTTTCTTCTACCATGAGTGGATCTCTGCTTGCTGGAGCGGCTGTTACATTGAGACCCTGTTTAACACCCTACCTCACTAAAAGAGTGACTTTTCACCATCTGCTCGAGTCCCTCAGGGGAAAATCGCCGAGCCCCTTCCCCACTGCCCAAGAGAGCCTCTCTAGGCCATGTTCAGGAGCCAGGCTGCCACTGCCGAGTCCTCTGCCATTTCTTTGCCACTGTTCCGGTTTTTCTGCTACACTGCAGCCAAGCACTCCCTACCTGCCAGCATGTTCCGTAGTTACTGCCACAGCTCAGCTGCGGAGTTTCTGATACATCTCATCTACCACCAGATTTTGCTCATTCCTGCGGTTCCAGGTTGCTACTCCCGAGAGTCCCAAGACTGTCTATTTGGTTTTCTGGGGTTTTTTGTTGTTGTTTTTACCATGGTTGTTGCTTTTTTGCCTTGTTACACACATATACCAATAAAGAACTGTTAGTCTTTTCTCATATCTTTGCCTGAAAGCCCCTTAATTTCAAAGTTATAACAATTTGGATGGAGAGGAGTGATNCACCCTACCTCACTAAAAGAGTGACTTTTCACCATCTGCTCGAGTCCCTCAGGGGAAAATCGCCGAGCCCCTTCCCCACTGCCCAAGAGAGCCTCTCTAGGCCATGTTCAGGAGCCAGGCTGCCACTGCCGAGTCCTCTGCCATTTCTTTGCCACTGTTCCGGTTTTTCTGCTACACTGCAGCCAAGCACTCCCTACCTGCCAGCATGTTCCGTAGTTACTGCCACAGCTCAGCTGCGGAGTTTCTGATACATCTCATCTACCACCAGATTTTGCTCATTCCTGCGGTTCCAGGTTGCTACTCCCGAGAGTCCCAAGACTGTCTATTTGGTTTTCTGGGGTTTTTTGTTGTTGTTTTTACCATGGTTGTTGCTTTTTTGCCTTGTTACACACATATACCAATAAAGAACTGTTAGTCTTTTCTCATATCTTTGCCTGAAAGCCCCTTAATTTCAAAGTTATAACAATTTGGATGGAGAGGAGTGATATTCTCCATTCCAAGAGAGGTTCTCACCTTTCTTGGCAGATACCTGACTTTCAAACCAAGATATAACTCTCCCTGTCAAACAGCTTTTTAGCAATCCCTGTTTGCAGATGACACTTGTGCATGCTTTTCCAGTGATATCTGATATGTGTCACATGCAGCACTGAGTGCCCTGACACTGGGCAGATGTTAGTAGGGAATCTATGACCCTGTTTGCTCTTGGCCCCAAAAGAAAGTAGAAAGGCTGGATACCCGAGTGCTGCAATAGGATAGAGGATAAAACGGCAGAATATGAATGAAAGGCTACTCTGCATGTAACTGGGGATCTGTGTTCCCTGTAACTGGAGAGAAGGAGAAAGAAATTTGGGAGGAAACCTGGTGCAAGCTTTGTCCTTTGCACGTATGTGTTTATATGAGGGATGTCCTAGATACATTGCCAAGGATTACTATGTCTCTGGAGTTTGCAGTAAATTCAGCAGCCAACCCATTAGGTTTACAGAAGAGGATTTACACTTAATTGTGAAACTTCCCAGGAGATGCTGTTATGTACAGGCTTAAGTTCATCTTCTTGGGGAAGCAGGGTAAACCCCTCGAAGGAACACTTTTATTCTTGAATTTTTGATGTGGAAACTTCTCTGGAGTATACCTGCAACTTTCCTCGCTTTAGTTTTCTCAGGTGCTTTTTTCCTTTGTTTAATATCATTTCAGGGAAAACAGTTTTGGGTTGTGATTTGTGAGTAGTGTTGTTACTGTGTGGGAAATATACTAGTATCCTGACAGAAATAACATTATATGATACTATGCAAACTTCTTCTCTTAAACTTCTTTTCCTTTACAACTTCATCTTACAAGACATGTGCTGCCTCACAGCAGAGAGTCTTCTGTAAAAATTACTAAGTGATATGTAATTGTAATCATTTCAGTTACTTCATACACTCACCAGCAAGTACATTACTGTTTCCTTGCAAATCTGCCTTTAGATTAGACAAAGTGTCTAGCGGGAGACAACTTCAGACACTAAAAGCTTTTGAGAATGGATTTTTCTCATGACACCAGATATTGATCAATGTTTACCAGATATGTATCAAGAGATGGTTAATAAAGCATGTTTTCCGTTACAGCAGAAGAAAGAAAAATGCTTTACTTTATGGAAAGCCAAGGTCATATTACAGAGACTGTAATACCTTTTATATCTTTGCTGAATACATCAGTGGGGTAGACATATTTCTAGCACTGATGAAAATACATTGTGATTACGAGGCTGAGAGGGACATTGTTACATAGGACAAAGGAGAAAAATTCATTTTTTAGCAGTTCATGCGCCAAGAAAACAGATGGATAAAAAGTGAGGAACATTTCTCTTATGAGAGGAAGCTGAAGTACTGAGCAGTTGCAGCAACAGAGTAATCTTCACATTAATGTTTTGTGTTTGCATCAATATACACAGCGAGAGACTGGTGCCTTTAGACTCTCCTTTTCTGAAGAAGTCTGCTTAGCTTTAATGAATCATTTTATGAGTGCATGTCTCAGCCATGATTTACATGTCCAGGTTCACCCAAGAGATCCTGGCCCCTAGAAGTCCTGAAAGACTGTGTTCAGAACTTCAGTAAGAGTTGAGCCTTGGCTAGTCAACAAAGCAGATGCAGCAGGCACCACGGATGGGTGGGTCAGGACAGTCCTCTCTATCCCAGGGACATCCAAGTTTTTATGACCAGTCTTGCGGAGAGAAGGCTCCCTGCAAGGAGAAAAGGTCTGCTAGAGGAAGAAGAGCAAGGTAAAAACCTCGTCTAGGCAGCCTGTCCCTGAAGTGCCTATCCTTTCTAGTTGGAAAAGTGGGACAAGAGTTCACAGTCACTATCTTTGATCCCACCTAGGTGCTCCGCAGCATCACATCATCTTCATGTGCTTTTCTGGAAACATCTTACCCAGAATGATGACTTCTTTAGCAAATGGAGCTTTTAGCTGAAATGGGCAGGTTCCAGATTAGATGCTATACAGTACGTGTTTGAAGTGTAGCTGCTGGCTGGGAAAGTTGTCCCAACCTCATGGTGGTGATTAAATTAGATGAGTGCTATCTTCCCTACTGGTAGCAAAAAATGCCTTATTGCCTAGTACCTGTTTCATTTTGAACAGCTTCTTGGAAAACTGTGGTAGCTATATATAGAGTGGAGTGCAGAAGTTTCCATTATAGATTTGCTTTTGCTCCTTAATAACAGATAAATCTGCAACAGATTTACCAAACATAGCACTCTTCAGGTTAATTTGTATTTGTTTAGCCAGATGTAGAAAATCTAAAATGCATCTAAATAATAACCTTTTGCCATAGTTCAGGCTGTAGCTTTCTGGGCCACTTTCGTGTAAAGCACATATGTAGCAGACAAATCTAACAGTCTAGGGAGAAGCATCAGTTGTATATTGGAATAATTAACAATAAGATTGAAAAAAATCCCCTTTAATGTAAAAATTTTGTTCAGAGATCAAATACATATTAAAGTAAGTATCCACCATTTGTCAGAAGACGATTTGAGACGATTTGTTTTAAGAGTGAGAAAATCCATTCATTAGAGATGACACGGTTTTTAAAATATGCTTGATTCTCATACTCGAGCACCAGTCAATTTGCAGATACAGGTTTTGAATACGCTGCTGAAAATGGTGTTTTCACAGCCCATCACAATTACAGACTGTTAATTGACTGCAGCACCAAGGGATGAGGATTAAGAAAGGGTTTAGGATGCTGAGAAGCAGGCACACCAGGCAGGGTGACAGGATACCTGGTGGAATTGGAGAAGGAATTTCTACACTCTAACCCTTTCTCTATTACTTAGGTAAATAGGCCTGGGTTTTAAACAAGATAAGATTCCTGACAGCCTATTTCAGTGCATTTCTCAGCACTGTGGTTAACCCCAGATGGCAATTAATACCATTCAGCCATTTGTTCACTCCCCCTCCCTGTGGTGGGATGGGGAAGAGAATTGGAAAAATATAAACCCCATGGGTTGAGACAAGAACAGTTTCATAAACAAAATAAAGTAACTATATAATAACAACAGTAAAGAAAATTGATATAACAAAAAAAAGGAATAAAACTCAATTTTAAATAAGTGATGCACAGTAAAATTGGTGAAAACCCACTGAGGACTGCTTAGTCCATCCCTGAGCAGTAATGGATGCCCTCTGGCCAGATTCCCCCAGTTTATATAGTGAGCATAAAATTCTGGGGTGTGGGATATCCCTTTGGTCATTTCAGGTGGTCTGCCCTGGCCATGCTCCCTCTCAGTTTCTTGTGCACCGGCTCACTGGCAGAGCAAATGAAACTGGAGAAGCCTTTGACTTAGAGTAAGCATTTCTTAATAACAGCTAAAATATCAGTGTCTTATCAACATTATTCTCATAGTAAATCCAAACCATAAAACTGCACCCTCTAACAGAAAAAAATTAACTATCCCAGTTGAAATCAGGACACTCAGGAAGCAAGAAACATGGCAATCAATGCATCAGACCTTGTCTGAAAACTGCCAGAGACTGTACAGACAAGGGCCACTGAGTTGGTTTGTGTGTGTTGAAAAATTTGACTCGTTATACTTGTGCTGTACTTGTGCTTCCTTGGGACCGCCTGTCTTCACCGGAGTTTGAAATTAAACTGCCCTCAGAGTTTTGCAATTTTTCAGCAGTATTCCAGGCAATTCACTGTTACAGAAAACTGTTTATGCAAAAGCTATTGATTTGAACTAGATGAGCAAAGCCAATCCCCAGCATGTGGCTCATCATCCCCAGTCCCTTTTGATGGATGTCTTAGACCAGTTCCACCAATCTTTTCTGGGCTGTGCACCAGTTCTGCAAGTTCACGTGACCTTGGAGCCTTAAATGGGCTGGTCCCTGATGCAGCACTGCTTGGCTCGGGAATCTCTAATGCCTTTTTGCTATAGTGTATATCTATAGCTGTATTTAGAAGTACATATGAGCAACCAGGAGAAGGAAAACAAAAGTAGTGGAGTAAACAGGCAGCAAATCCATGCTGAACTGATCTACAAGTTTGTCAGCTTCTTGAGGTCAAAGGTCACTGCCCTTACGACTAGCCAGCACCACTCATCCTATTTTTTCCTGTTGGGCCAAAGAGACCTATATGCAGTAGTAGGTTATTTCCAGGATTTGATTCCTCTTCACGGTTTTCACTCCCTCTTTCTGCCTTGCCTCATGCACGATGGCAGAACTTGGCCTGCTGATGTGCCTGAGCAATTCCACAAAGGGTGGCACTGCACTGCACTCAAGGGAGGTTTTGCACTGTAAGCCTTCACTCTGCTAGCTCCCAGTGAGGTCAGCTCCATGCACATGAGAACAGCAGCACCAGAAGAGATGGTAAGAGTCATTGTTAAAGAAAGAAGAAAGGAAAAAAAAAGGCTTACCTGGCACCCTGTCTCACAGCAGCTGGGTGTCCTCTGTCTCCACTCTCCCAGCTTCTGGATGTAGTTACATATGCATCTTTGAGCAATGCACAGAGTTCATAAAATAGTAATGTTCCTTCCTGAATATTTCAGTAATTTCATCAGATTACACATACAATGTTTTTTGTTCCCTATAATCTCATTCCTATGTCTTTTTCTGTGATTGTAGACAGTATGTAGTGCAGCTTTCTTTTCCTTTGACTCTGGACAATAGCTTTCTACAACAATAAGTGATATGGGTGTCTCTGTTTCCTATTTTCTGGATGAAATAGGATCTTACTTTAATTGGTCGGTTCATAGACTTTTTAACAAAATCAGGTATTATTAGCAACTCCAGCACCAGAAAACACTTCCCAAAGCTGAGACATCTTCTCACTTCTACTTTTGGCGGGCATAACCTCAGAAGAGACACTAGGTTTTAGGCTCTTGTGATTTTCTGGAAAAGTTTTTTCTTGGGGGAAGAAAGCTCTGGCCTTAGCATCCCCTATGCTGTCTGTCCATGCAGAATAATTTTCAGTAGTAGGGAGGCCACTGCCATCTCTGTCTTTTTTGTCGATTTACATGTCCTGTTCATGGCTGAGCTCTAGATCTGCCACTTTTCATGCTGCTTCCATTGAGAGTGTTATTACACAGACTTTTCAATACTTTGCCCCAGACATTATCTCTTCTAGCAGTGCATGGCTTCCAAGACCTGGAAGATGTCTGTTGCCTTTTTGCAAGCACAAATCCATTTCCCTTAATAACTTCTCTCCTAGCCTCTTGTCAGTCACATGGATAACAATTTTGTCTCTAAGCATATCATTTTCAGTAATCTCAGACTGTTGCTGCTGCTCTTTCTGGCTCGGTTTGGTTGTATAAATGTCAATTCCATTTGTTACAACATGATGAGGCAAAAATTGGTGCTGCTCAAATACAATGTTCAATTTAGGGTTACAGGCTTTCCTAAATATTTTTAAAATGTCCAGCAAAATAAATTTGTCTTCTAGTTGCTGTGCTGATACTATGTGTTGATAGAGTTCAAAAACTGCCTCACCCACTGTGTGGAGAGAAACCCATGCACCATGTTGTTTGAAAATTTTCTCCTCTTTCACTTAACTTTTAGACTTCAATTACCCAGGTAAAAGCATAGACCTCCTTCCTCCAGTTCTCTCCTGTCGCCGAGGAAATGTAGCGGCTGCCCGGATAAGTCTGGAATGCACTGCTTTGGTTTTGGGCTACAAAACTAGTTTTGTTCTTTTCCCTTGTTCTCTTTTAACGCAAATGTTGGAATCCCATGGTGCATATTATGAATATTGTCAGTATGATCATAATACACTAGGTAAATATGGATTTATTACTGCACTAAGCTTTTACTAATGTTTCATAAGTTTGTGAGTGAAATATCCTTGTTTTAGGTGTGGTTATAATTTCCTCTGCTTCATGCATATCTACCCTATAGCTTGTAGGAAGCAGGATGGGAACCTATCAGGGTGCATGCAGGTGGTGGATCAGTCTCAGGCCTGCTTGAGCAGGTCTGCTGGAGGGCAACATGCCATCCCATTGCACCAGACTGCAGAGTGACACTGACCATTCCCTTCGCAGGACACAGGGTAGAAAGCAGAGAGAGAAAGCATGACCTCAACCCAATTCCTGGTTATGGTGGAAATAAGTGGCAGCAGCAGAGTAACTGAACTTTCATTGATCCTTGAGGCAATCCTCGCAGTGAGACCTAATGGGTTGAAACACCAAATCCATAATTTTTGCTCAGGGTAAAAAAGCAGAAGTAGCATTTGCAAATTAAAGATGTGCAAGTGGCTTTGGTCAGGCAGGGAAGGAAGGCGAATATCGACTTTAGCAAGTGAAAGGGGTGCCAGTTTGCACACACTCTTTGCTGATAGCAAATCTGCCTGCCTGTAGATCCTGTCCTGCCTGTCTCTGTACCTTCAGTGGCCTCTGCTGAAGACACAAGAAAAATAGACAAGGACTTTTAACTGCAATAGAGCCATTTTTCCATACCAAATCTGACTGTATTTTGAAGAAATTTAGTTGACTCAACAGCATAGTGGACAATGACGGTTGTGGGAAGCAGAGGTGCCTGTGGTCATTTTGGGAAAAGCTCTTGTGTAAGGTTTCCCTCTGGGTTTCACTTCACACCCAGATATTTGTGAGAGCTCCAGCTGAGGCCAGCAACAGTGTGGGCAGCAGGATGCAATTCTCTCTGAGTGGCTGGGCAGAGAGGCTGATGCTGCTCCTCTATGTTCATGGTCTTCTTCCTTTGCAGCCTCACTGCATGCTGCTGACTGCAGCCAGTGTGGCAGCCACAGCCTGAAACTTCAGCAGCCAGGTCCCTCTTCACCCACCACTGCACCTTATCTGTTCCTGGGACAGCATCCCTGTGGTGGGCAGGAGCATTTCCAGCAGCCACATCCTTCTCACAGCCAGGTCTTTTGTAAAGAGACATTCAGGGTAACACAGTTCCACCTTCCGAGGTAGAAACATCAGCCACGCGTGAGTGAAAAAGGTGAAGGGGATTATGTTTTAACGCTTATAAGAAAAGCTAGGTGAGGTCAAGGTTTATAAAGGACATCAGACTGCTGCTCAGTTCTTGTCAGTTTTTTGCCTTACATGGGTAGAGTCTCAGATGTTAGATATTTCTGTCAGGTGTATACAGACAAACTCACCATAGCCCATGACCAAGTGCTGTGGCAAAACTAATGAACCTGGAGGAAGAGCTGTTCTAAGAGATCATTTTGGTATAGCACCCATGCCCTGTCTCTTTCTCTATTTTGTGTAAGCTCTGAATTAGTGTTAAATCTGTTAGCAGTCCCACCTCCTCCTTTTTTTTTTTCTCATCTCCCTGTGTCTTCCTCTAGGATATGCCTGTGTACAGATAAACTGTTCTACTCCCATTACATAGCTTGTCTGAAGAAATGAAGGTGGGTTTTTGCAGCACAGGAGAGATGGTGGGAGATCTCAGACTTTGGCATCCTTGGAATTGCCTCTGCTGCCCTATTCCCCTCCACACAGACACTTTCCCTCCTGCTGAAGTACACAGTGGGGGAGGGTAGCACGAGGGCATATTACATAACTTTGTTCTGCATTTTTGTTGCTAGTGGTTACCTTCTGAAGTCTGGTATTACCATACCCATTTCAAGTCCCCTGACACCTGTACAGTTGAAGTGGAATGAGGCATTATAGTATCATCAGATCAGTCACAGAGTGCATTTGTAATGCACATAGATTAGTAACTAAAAAGGTAGTTTCAGCTGTCTGGATGGGTCAGGAGATCCTGATTTTCCAGGGTCCTCCCTGTAGAAAGAATACTAGCGGCAGCCTTTAAGGTGTCGTCACTAGAATTACACAATGGGAGTCTCCTGTGTCAAGGTGCTTTTTCCTGAAAGAACTAACAAACACCAGCATTTTTCTCAAATAGAGTGAGCCAAATTCAAATGAGCTCTGCATCTCACTAAGTGGTCCTTCAGAAATGACTGTTGATGATGGAGTAATGCACTTCACTCATAAGAGAGACACAACAGTATACTTCATTGTTATAAAGCAGTAAGTTAACAAGTTTAATGGTGAAGTGGCAGTGGTTTAACAAAATTTGATGACATGGTACACTTGATTGTTAATTTCTTGGGGACAGGGCCAGACAAAACTGTCAGGAAGATCCTGCCATTGAGTCATAAAGTTCAGAAAGGACCCCATTACTTTCTAAACTTCTCAGAAATGAATCTAGGTCCACCTGGGTTCAGTTCTAGCCCTAGACTTGTTCAACAGTTTACGTCTAAAGGATTGTATGAACACAATCAACTCTTTATATCTCTTAGCTAAAATTCCAAATTTTAGCATGCTATTAATCAAGAATGTGCCAAGGAATCTCTCAGCCTCAAAGAGTAATATGGAGAGGTGTCTCTGTTCAAAAAGACATCCTGTTGTGCAACCTCCTGCCATGCAAGAAAGCTCACTGAGCCCTGGGCTGTCCACTATTTTTAGAGTAAGATGAGTATGGAGACAAGAACACCTTGGTAGCAACAGTGCTTCAGCTGGAAGAAACTGTTTTACTGGAATGCTTCACTTCAGATCCCTTAACCTCACCTTTCCAATAAACACGTCTCGTGCTCTATGCCGTGTTTGAGTTCAAGGAAGATTCAATCCCATTCAGAGACTCAAGCCACTGGTCATCTTTTAGAGGCCAGTCACTGTCTGGACTGCCTGCAGCTGAATTCCTCCCTGAGTCCTGCCAGTGGACCACCCTACCGGTTTCATTTGGTTGGCACGGCAAGTGGTCAAGGTAGGATGAAGCTGAGTTCACCAAGAATGTGTGTAGCACCTTGTTCTGTCTGAGGCTTTCTTGCTGTAATGTTCAGCAGGAAGCCATGTATTAGTGATCAACCTCCTTTTCCTTGTTTTAGGGTGCTACGTCTGGCATTATCTGTTACTCACTAATGGTGTAGGACCTATTCAAACTTCTCTGGTTTCTGTTCAACTCCCATCTTTTAAGTCTGTCACTAAGAAACAAGATTTTTTTTTTTTACATTGTGAACAACAAATTCGGTGTTTCTTCATCACATCACTCCAGTGTTGCTTCTGATCTTATTTTAATAAAAGGTTACTAATTTACTTGAATTACTGCACTGCTTTTCTCTAGGGCTTCATTTGCTCTGAATATGTATAGGAAAGTGTTGGGTTTCTAAGTGGCAATACATTCTGATTCTTCACATCTCGGTTTTTCAGGTTCTGCTTTACTCCTGCAGGAGGTTTGAGAAGGCTTTAATCACTGCTCAAGGCTTTAAGCCTTCTTCTGTAGGTCTATTCACTAGTCAGTAGTGCTAGGAAACCTTTTGTGTATAGGGCACATCCCATGACTCTGTATCTTTTGCACAGTGCCCCTGTTCATGTGATATAGAAGCAATGCTGAGGAAGACCTTTGCAGTCCAGTTAAGTTCTTCTTTGCAGTAGTTAGCTGCAAGACCAAGAACATTTTTGGATGATCTCTCAGTGCTGTTTCCAGAGGGCTTAGGAGGTGCCCAGCATGGCTGCTGTACAAGACATACTGATGTTGCACTGATTCTGCTGCTTACAGTGAAATGTCAGGGTCTCTGAACTGGGTGAATCTCTTAGTGGAGCTGCACGGATTTCACTCCCACTGAAGCTGAAATTTTCAATGGATTCAGACTGTTAAACTATATTTAGAGTGTAATTTGCACAAATTTTCCACCAAATCATTTCATCTAAATTGCCCACTAATTTGCCAAATTATCCTCCAATTTATTGCACTAATTTGTGACATTTAGATGGTCCAAAGGAACAGAGAATAAAAATTTACTCTAAGTCTAAAAAAGTCTTATAGACTAGTCAAATAATGATTATTAGCTTGGTAAATTACGCTAACACTTACATTTAAAATTATATACAGTTAGTTTTTCCAGTCTATATCTGATTTCACCATTTATGGTGACTTTTTTATATTGAATGCCTGTTACTTGCAGTCTTTGCTACGTCTGAAGCTGACATTACTTAAATCATAAGATTGCATTCATTTACTGACTAGTAGCTGACCTTGGTGAGTTTCAGAAACCCTGTTATAGATCTGGTTATATTCCTATGGTGTTATTTTCAAGTCCTCCGCTCTCTTCCTATGCCTGTGCACCTCTATGCTACATTTTTATTCTGTGTTGATACGTACTTAGGCAGAATAACTATGTGCTATCGCTGTCTCTCTTTCAAAAGCAGAAATAACATTTGGGGTCCTATCCCCATGCAGGCTATATAGTTCAGGCACCGAGCTGCCATTTGTGTTTGACAATTTTTTCATTTATCAATATCCAGATTTCTTCTTTCCAGAAGAAATCAATAAAAACCCAATATAGCTATTCTTTTCATGACAGAAATCCTTTTCCTTTATTTGCTTATAGCAACGCTGTGTGAAGCATCCTGAATATTTGTACTTTTGGCGTTGTCTTGGGGTGACTTTATCATGTGTATCCCCTACCATCGCTCTGTGCCCAAACACGATTTCTGTGCCTTTAAACTANCCTTGAATTTGGCTCAAACCGGGACAGGCGTCCTTTAAAAATGACTTTTCATGGTATTTGTTACTAATTCAATTCTCTTTTATGCATTGAAACATTTGGGTTTTTAAAAATTAATAGTTCTCTTCTAGTTATTGAAAAAATGCTGAATATCTCAGTCACTTTATTTTAAACAGATAAACTATTCCCATTGGTTTCACCTATTTTTTCCTTTCTTTTTCCAAAAACCCTCCTGAAACAGACTTGTTTCTTCCTTTTGAAAGTAACTGAGCTACTACATTACAAAGGTTCACACTTAGGACATCATACTTACTGGAGATCCATATTTGCAGAAAAGTGGGTTTTTTATCCTTTTCATTTAAGAATGTTACTTTTCTACTTTTTTTTAATATAAAAGAATCTTGCCGATTTTATAGGACTTGACTTTGTTATTCTGCTTCTTAATTAAGCTGTGTTCAGCTGAATTAGAGAAGAGCCAACAGCATTGCAAGATTGTTTTCTTGACGATGGAAGTGAAAAGGAACAGTGGATGTTCAATATCTGAAAAGGCTGAGAGCAGAGCCTCAGTTAGGACACAACAGCCATTTCCAGGGAAAGAAAACAGTGCAGGAACCGCACAGAAAATGAGAGTACTGGTTGGGTACAGAATATTAATTGCTAAAGGTCTGCACATCTGAGCAAACCCATCTTCACGTTCAGAGCTGCAGCAGCAAGAAACAGCTGCAGCTTTGTGCAGGACTATTTTGGGACCTTGCTTCCTCAGACAGAGATGGCTGTTTGCCAAATCATCTCAGTCTAAATTCTTCCTTAGATATTTGTGTGAATGGTGGGGAAATACAGTTTTCTAACAAACATGTTCTATCACTTTTCTGTGTAAAAAATTCGACCCTCTGTCGTTACAGCTTCTTTATGTTACAGAACCTCTGCTGAAAGTTTGTGAGGTGTTTTCTCTGCCTGGACAGTCACTTGGGGAAAATGGGTCATCTTCTCAGATTAATGTCTTTTCTTTCATGGTAGCTATGGTAACAGTGGCACCTGAGCTCAGACTGACCGGAGGAGCTGCTTGGTAGGTTATGTTGTCCAGATGCTTTTGGAATTTTCCCTTTCGTGGAAATTGTCTGCTTCAGGCTACATGAAGATTTTTTTATTTTGGTTTTATTTGGTTTTGGGGTTTTTTCCCCCACATTTTCTGTAGGGTGAATGAAAAGCTACTTCTACTGTCATTAGTTGAAGGCTAGTGATTCTGTTTGAGGTTTGCACGCACATTAACACTGTAGTAAATTGTTATGCACCTAAAACAAAAAATTGCCTTCTTTTTTTAACGGTAAACTGTTCAAACAAAAATAGAATTAGGCTGGATACTCCCCTCAGTGGCACTTCATAAATATTTTTTTACTTTTGAAGTTTAAAAATACCATATCAGGAGCTGTTAAATGTTCTTGATTTCTCTGCTTTTAAGTAAAAGTGAGTATGGTTGCACATCAGCCATTCACGGAGCTCTGATTAATGTAATATCTAAGACAGTAAGCATCAAAAGGATGTGTTTTAAATCACTTTTTCTTCCAACAGCAGAGTTCACCAGTGCCTTGAAGGCTCTGCTGTCCTTCTGGAAAAGAATAATTTCTCTTCTTTCACTTTTCAGTGATTCAGAAATATCAGTTGTTCATATGATATGCTGCAATGTGAAATGTAACAAATGAAAATTCAGAAGAGGTTGCTCAAGTCCTGGGTTAAAACTGCAGTGAGAGCTGGGTCACAATATACAGGTTGCTTTCAAGCAGCTCAGGTGTCCTGACAGCTCTCGGTGGGTCCTCTACTAGACAATTCTAGTTCATTCTGAAGCAGAGAGCTGCCTTGCCATGACTGGAGTGGGAGACCTTCTGGGAGCTGTGCCAGGGCTGCATGGTCCAGGGAACACTAGTGGGATGGTTCAGTGTCTCAGAGATCCCTGCCTTGGCAGGGCAACCTTTAGTACTTCCATCACTCCCTCACAACTGAGCTGCACAAAGAAGATGATGCAGGCCCTAACGTCTTGCCTGACCCTTGCTGTTTTTACGAGTAATCTTTGCACAAGTTGTTTATATCCTGATGAGACGTATTAGTAAGGCTGACAAACTGTTGTACTATGCAATAACTCAGTAATACTTGCATTTTCTGTAAAAGCAAATTCTTTCACTGTAAAACCATTTCAAGGTTGACAGAAGGACTGATTGCTGCTGAGAAATGGATAATTTATCATTCTAACCTGTTATAAAGTATTAAGCAGGTGAATTTGCTGTTACCTTAACTCTCTCCCCTATGTATATGGATTATGATTTAGTATATAACAATGCTATCAGTATTATTCAAATCATACATTACGCTACCATATATTTTGCAAGTGTATTCTGTCAGTTTGGTGTTGTTATCTCTTGATTTAGCTCTCATCCGTCCCTCAGTTATCTTTTGTCTATATCCTGCTTACCATAATTATTTGTTTCTAGGACCGTGTCTTCTGAGACATGGCATTGCATCCAAGGAAGGTAGCTGTGGGGAGTGCTTGTTGATATTTTAGTCTTTTCTAGGGCTGAGAGTGTAAGTGTTCTGTTGGGGGCATGGCGGGGGAGTCCACAGTTGTGAGGATTAGGTGCTGATTACCGACACTGTCTGGGCTGTGTGTTGGACAGTAAGCATCCTGCCCTGAATGAAGAAGTAACAGGTGATGGGGCAAAGGCTGCATATCTCTTTTCCCATACCATCAAACCCCTTACTATCCTCTCTCCCTTTCTTTGATCCAGAGGGCAGGGCTACTAGACAGCAGCTGCATTCCTAAGCCCATGACAGTGGTGATGCCCAAAAGCCCTCCCACTGTTTTGGTTTTTTTACCCATACTATTCCCTTTCCTCTTCCCTCAGGGTAGTCTTAAATACAGGGAAGGCTCACAGGCTGTCAGGTAATGAAGGAAGTTCACTCCAGTTCCTGGCTGGTTAGTAATCAGAGAATGGGTGTGTATGTCTTAACAAACAAACTCTGTAACTAGGTAACCTGAAAGAACCAACCATGTTCTGGAAGAATGGGAGTGGGGTCTTTACAAACACCAAACCGCACAAGTGTGTTACAGAACCCAACAGGGTCTAAACTTTCGAGCTTTGGGGAAGAGTGTGCAGGCTTAATAAGCTTATAAATAGTAATTTCTCTGCCAGCATGGGCTTTAAACTAGTTTTAATGACCACACAATGTATGATATGGGGGGTACATGTTACAGGGGGAATATGTATTACACAGTTCAGGACACCTGTACCTTACTAGTACCTCAGCCAGTTGGGAAAAGAAGAGGGCAACCTGCAGTTGGGAATTCAGGATAAAAAGGAGGCTGCATGTTCCAAAAAGTTGAGACGCCCCACAGGGGTATGCCCTAGGGGACTCTCCTTTTATCTGAATAAAGTTGATTCTTGCATGACTTCTCTGTCTCCTCTGTGGACACTGGCCTTTGGCAGTGTGATTTTCTGCACAACTGGGAGGTCATATGGGAAAGCTTCCACCTCCTAGGGATGGCAGATGGCAAATGGAGTTCATAGCTCACCTCCCCCACTATTAGATGACCACTCCCTTCAGTGGCAGCCGGCACTGGATGACTGATTGGGTACTTGGGAGTGTCCGGAGACCAATGAGTGATGGACCGAAGAGATCTGTGAAGAGGTCCACAGGGAGGGACCACTGAAAATTTCACCATGGAGTACAATGGGAATTTCGAAGAGTTAAACATGAAAGGATGCCCATGGAAGGCAGTGAAGGAAAGACAAGAACCGATCACAACAATAGCGATGACGATCATGGAATACCCCCACATAGTTCTTTGGGGACAATGCTGAGATTCTGAGATAGTTTATGCATTCGCTAGGGGGTAACTACGGAAATAATGGTAGAATATTTTTATTTTATCTGGCCAGAATATGATCTGCCAAGAGGATTTAAATAGCCCCCTTTTGGAAGAGATGATGTTAGTATTTGTCAAAATTTCCATTGTATTTAAATTATACTGAGAAAGAATCGGTTGAAAAGGAATGTGGAAAAATATGGTTAAGGTAAGTACCAGCAAAAGTCTATGTAGTAAGGAAAAAAGAAGGAGAAGGAAAGAAAGAAAAGAATAAGGGTGAGGTTGGGATGTTTTCCAGTATTTCCTCCACCTTCAATCTACAAAGATCTAGGGCCAGCTGTGGATCCCCTGTATCTCCAACTTCCAGGACAGGTAAAACAAGGAACTACTGTTCCTACAGCCTTCCTCAGGTACAGCAAGGGGAAAGGACAGGATATCATATCCATCTCCAGAACTAGAGAGGGAGCCCAATATAAGACACCAAGTGCCTCTAGGACACAGGAGACAGAGATCCACCAGATGTCCCTATGCCATGTTCCACTGGTGGGCCAGGGTGGAGGATTTGGGTTTTTAATTGTGCCAGTTACCATTCAGGATATAAGAGAACTGAAAAAGGAATTACCCCCACATTTGGATGACTCCATAGGCGGGGGGGAAAAATAGAGGAATATTTAGGACATATAGATTATGCTTGTAAAGACTGGGATTTCCTTTTAGGCTTTTTTTTTTTAGAATACAAGAAAAATGGATGATTTTGCAGAAAGGTCCCCAGCATGAACACCCAGAGGCCATGGGAGGGGACAGACAAAATGTGCCTATGGTGATTGATAAAATCCCACAGGCAGATCCTCAGTGGGACCCAGATTACAGTGCCTATTTAATTAGAGCAATTAAAAGAGCGGTTGCTAGGACTTACAATAATGCTGTGACCTTAGAGCAAGAAAAAAAAGAGTCCTTCTCATTGGCTAGAAATTACTATAGATGCCTTGAGGAAACAAGGAGGGTAGGACTCTGCGGAACTAGCCTTCAATACATTGCTGAAGGTAAAGTTTGTCACCAAATCCTGGCCTGATACACGAATACAGAAATATGGGGAGTGGCAGGATAGGCCCCTGAGCGAGTTGGTTAGAAAGGCACAGCAAGTGTATGTAAGAAGGGATGAGGAAAAGGCGAAGGTGAAGGCAAGGATAATGGCACAGTTTTTACAACCCCTGAAGTGAAAAGTGCAGCGACCCCCAGGACAAAAGGGAAGGGAGCAGTCACCAGGATTTAACAGGAGTATGTCTTCCCTAATGGGAGAGGGGCAGGAAGACAGCACTGAGAAGGAATCAATGTCCTACTTGTAAGAAAGAAGGACACTGTAAGAGGGAATGTCCCCAAGTAACAAGTGGACCCTTGTGAGGAGGAAGTCCACCGGCTGATGGAAACAGGTCGTTAGGGTTGTCACGGGCTCCCATTATACCGAGTACCCACCACAGGAGCCCTTAATAACATACAAGGTGGGTCTGGATGGAGAAGAAGTACACTTCCTAGTAGACACAGGAGCGTTTCTGTCTACTTTGAGTTTTATGCCAAAGTGGGGACAATTGTCAAAAGGACCTTTGGTTATTCAAGGTGTAGGTGTGAAAGATGAGCGAATGCGCTTCATCCAACCACTGCTAGTGGATGTGGGAGATAAATACAAGATGCATGAACTTTTACTTGTTCCAAATTGTGGTTGCAACCTATTGGGAAGAGAATTAATGGCTAAATTGGGAATGCAAATCAATATTATAAAAGGTGATACAGAGGCTAATACTCTTGTAATATTGCGTAAATTCTCATACTAAGCTTATGCTGAAGTGAACCCAGAAGTGTGGGCAGTCCCAAGGAAATTTGGAAAATTAGATATGGCGGCCCTTCAGATTATTTGGAAACTGATGCCTAAAAAGGACAACCTGAAACAGAGACTAGACAGGGGTAGAGGAATAAAGGAGATATTTATTCAAAAGGCCTTCAGAGGTACACCCTGACAGGCCAAAGGCTCCCAAGATGGACAACCAGTCACGAGTTCTTCACACTGTTGTAAGTGGTCCATTTGCATAACAGCATAAATTTGCCAATTAAACTTTAGCTAATAATGTAACCGCCCCCCCAACTTGCCCCCCTTCCTCAAGATGCTGGTTTACACATTTTGCTCTAGGACGGTCTGAGTGTCCTTGAAGAGCAAGCCTGGAGAGGCTTGTTATGTCTGTCTTAGCATAAGAGAGCAGCAGCTAACAGGCTGCAAGACAGATCAGAGTTACACACTAGGAGTACAGAGAATACAGAATTTGAAAAATAGAAAAGCTAAAACCTAAGGCATCAAAACAACCTGGATAAATGGTCTATAAGAAGCAATGCCCTATTTCAAGAGATGGAAGAAAGGGATTACAGTTTATTGAGTTCTCACTAAAGACAGGTCTTTTGGAGCCATGTATGTGTCCCTATAATTCTCCCATCCTGATGGCTAAAAAAACCAGACAGAATCTATGGAACGATGCAGGACATAAGAATATTAAATGAGATTATTAAACAAAGTATCCCATGGTCCCAAATCCTTATACCATCTTGAACCAGATTCCCTCCTGATATTATTACTATTTAGTAGATGATTTAAAGGATGCTTTCTGGGAATGCTAACTTACAGAAGCTAGTAAACATTGTTTTGCCATTAAGTGGGAACTCAAAGATGAGGAAGAGAAAATGGTAAAGTGACAACTGACATAGGCAGAACTTCAGCAGGGATATATGGAAACTGTAGTTTTATTTGAACTAGGCTCACAAAAAATATTGAAAGATTTACTCCATCCATTCCCAAGGATTAAGTTACTGCAGTATGTGGATGTCTTGCTCTATCAGGAGAACAAGAAGAAGTGGTAGAAGAAGCCACTGTGAAATTGCTTAATTTTGTAGCTCAAAAGGGGCTTCGTGGAGAAAAAGGTTAAATATTTGGGACATATTTTGACTGGAGGCTTGCAATGTATTGACCCAGAAAGGGTCCAAGGACTTTTAGAAGTACCGTTACCCAAGACTAAAAAAGAAGCTGTGACAATTTTTAGGACTAATAAGGTGTTGCAGAGCCTGGATTGAGGACTTTTCTGTTTCAGCCAGACCCCTGCATGACCTTTCAACACAAGGCAGCCCCAATTTTGCGATATGGACATCAGAAGAGAAACAGAGTTTCAAAGCATTAAAAAGCAGATTCACTGAGGCTCCAGCCCTTGCCCTTCCAGGCAGGGAAAAAGAATTTGAATTACATATACATGGATGTTTAACAGGCCCATGCCAAAGGCATTCTAGTGCAAGAACATAGGGGTACGCAAAGACAGGTGGTTTATTTTTCCAAAATGTTAGACCCAGTGGCGAAGGGGTGGCCCCATTGTTTGCAACATTGTGCAGCCACAGCTTTATTGATAACTGAGCCACGACAATCAACAGCAAAAAATCTTGTTGTTAAAGTCTCATGTAAAATTAAGGCTTTGTTAATCAAAAGAGCTTCTAAATGCATGACCAGCATCACATTATAGCAGTATGAAACAAGTTTAATGGAACAGGAGGACTTAGAATTGAGAAGTGGGGAAGCGTTTAACCTTTTTACCTTGGAGAAGGGTTTAACCCAGCCGCCAGTTTAACTACAGCATGGTTTTCCATACATTACCGTGGGTTGGACAGGAATAGGGAAGGGAGTGGCACATGTGCCCAGGTTGCAGGTTTTGTCATAGTAGTTGATTTACAGCGAAAATCCCAGTTCTTGCAAAACTAGTCTTGCATTAAAAATAACTCCTGATTCTGAGGAGTCAGTAAGACAGGGATATCTGTTCCATGAATGCTGAGAGGCAGTGTTCCCAGGAAACTTCTCCTGAGCTCTTTTTCCCATCTGCTAATGCTGGGCATCAGGGAATCAGTACGATTCCCCTGAGATGGAAGTGAGCCACAAAGATCATTGAATCCAACACTTCATCCTGCACAGGACAACCCTAAGAATCACACTATGTGCCTGAGAGCGTTGTCCAAACACTTCTTGAACTCTGTCAGCCTGGTGCTGTGACCACTTCCCTCGGGGAGCCTTGTTCCAGTGTCCAACCACCCTCTGGGTGACGAACCTTTTTCTAATATCCAGCTTAAACCTGGTAGAATTCATATAATTCACTTGGGTCCTGTAACTGGTGACCACAAAGAGACCAGTGCCCGCCCCTCCTCTTCCCCTCAAAAGGAAGTTGAAGACAGCAATGAGGTCTCCCTGCAGTCTCCACTTCTCCATCAAAAAGTGACCTCACGGCTCCTCAAATGGCTTCCCCTCGAGGACCTTCACCATTTTCACTTCCCTCCTTTGATCACTCTCTAATAGCTTTTTT